>VWZO01009781.1:86672-125875 GCA_013396975.1 Bucco capensis
ATGGAGAGAGACTTGGTGAGCTCCTTTGCCAGCTCCCTAAGTACTCTTGGGTGAATGCCATCTGGCCCCATAGACCTACCCCCAGCTCACTGCAACCTCCTTGCAGGGAGTTGCAGAGAGAGCTAAGGTCTCCCCTGAGCCTCCTCTTCTCCACACTAACCAAGCCCAGTGCCCTCAGCTGCTCCTCAGCACACTTGTGCTCCAGAGCCCTCCCTAGCCTCCTTGCCCTTCTCTGCACACACTCCAATGCCTCTGGCTCCTTCTTGGCCTGAGGGGCCCAGAACTGACCCCAGCACTCTAGCTGTGGCCTCCCCAGTGCTGAGGACAGGAGGATGATCACTTCTCTGCTCCTCCTGCTCACACTATTTGTGATCCAGGCCAAGATGCTGTTAGCTTTCTTGGCCACCTGAGCACTCTGCTGCCTCATGCTCAGTCAACTATCAGCCAGCACCCCAGCTACTTCTCAGGCAGCCACCAACCCATCCACTCTTCCAATTTCCCTGGACAGTCTGTTTTGCAGAGGAAGGAATACTCACAGATATTTCATCGAATTACAGCAGTAGCTTCTAATACTTCTCCTGGTTTAGGAATAAACACAGGAACCATAAAAGATGGACTGGGCTGAGAGAAAGAAGCCTGTCACCAGCTGCATTTGTGTACTTCAATCCCAACACAGCTGCATTTCCACATTAAACCTGTGGTTAGATGGACAAAGCCCACTGACTGAAACTAAACACAGGTGGAAGGGCCCTGCTGGAACTTAGAAGAGCCATGCTGTACTAAAGGTCCCAATCCTATTTGAAATAAGCCAAAGAACTCCAACAGAGCCTGCTCTGCTACAGGTTTATTTACAAAATCTTATTTACAGTTTATAATTGTGGTGAGCTCTGATAAATAATATTTCCTCCACAGAGAAGGAGTAAGACAGACCACCTACACTTTTTTCTGTTACAAATACCCTATCCAGCCAAACAAGACTATTCCCTTTTTGTAAAGGGGAAGAGTAAGATGAGTACCTAAAGGGGTTTTTGTCCATGGCACAAGTAAAGGTACTGAGCAGGCTGGAGAGCTGTCACTCTCCCTGCTGAAGCATGTGCAAAACAGCAACCTGCTGAGGCTAGCTCGCAGGGTACAGCACGGTGTGCAGCTACTCCCAGCTTCTTCTCCAAAGCAAGCACACCACGAGGTGCTGGGGAAGGCAAGAAGAGCTGAATGAAAAGATGTTACCACCTACTAGCAGCCTCGGGAAAGACTGAAGAGTTTGTTCCTGTTGTAAGTGAAGGAAGAGAGAAGGCTGCTGAAGTGAAAGGGATGTATGCCAGGGAGGGACCAGGCCCAGTCTCGACATGTCCGTGTCCTTCTGCATGTTCCCTGAATGTCCCAGTCTAGCTGAACCCTCATCTTCAGTCTTCAAACAGCATCCACTGCCCCCAGCCTGCTCTGATTGCATCCCTGGATTTCCAGGGGATATACTGAAGGTCTCAAATTGCAGGATGTGGATTCCAGGGCTCACTGACTGCTGCACAGAAGGCACTGCAAAAGACAGCCTTGAGAAGTTTCTAAGCCCAGTGCTCTGAAAAGTGCTGCTGGTGCTGTAGAGCTAAAGCAGGGGGAAACAGAAATGAGAGCAGGTGATGCTGCCCCGTGAGCCTCTCCACTTCTGGCTGGTTTGATCTGCTTGTCCCAGTCACTCATTTGGAAGCAATTACCATAGGAATGATTCCAAGTGATATCTGGTAAGAACAGGCATTTAGCAAGCTTAAGAGAGCAATGACTGATCACTCCTTAAAGCCTTGGATGCTACACAGGATCCTCTTCTGGTGGCCTGGAAGTGACACTCCCATCTGTTTCAGGTCCCTTAAGGAAATGGGAAAAGAAAGGGAAAAAATTAATTACTATACTGCTTCCTTGGGCACTGGGATGTGTGTAAGGGCAGAAACAGGTACCAAGTATTAGTTCAGAAAGCTTCCTTTCCCTCAGCACTTTCTACTACACCTACCTTTTCTCTAGAGGGAAGAAACTTCAAGCTGTTCTTGCTCTGCCCTGGCTACCTCTGCCCACCCACCCAATTTGCTTCTCCCACCTCATGACTAGGCCTGTGCCTCCATTAAACTAGGACTTATCCATGCCAGCTTGTGACATGTGCCATCTCTCAGTCCTTTAGAAGGCCTGGCCCTGCACTGTGCCTGCTCATCTCTTTGATGTAAGTGCCCAGGTTGGAGTTGGCTATGTGTCCCTGACCCTACAACAGAACATGGCTGTGCTGCTAAAGCTTCTGGCCTGAGTTCTTCTGGGGAGCCCAGGAGGATTTTGCTCTAGGCTAGAACAGTTCCTGGCTGATCACAAAGTGGTAGGGGTTGGAAGGGACCTCTGGGGATCATCTAGTGCAACATCACCTGCTAAAGCAGGTTCACCTACAGGAGGTTGCACAGGAACTCATCCAGGTGGGGTTTGAAAGTCTCTAGAGAAGGAGACTCTACAACTCTGGGCTGCCTGGGCCAGTGCTCTGGCACCCTCAAAGGAAAGGTTTCTCCTTAAGTTTAGGTGGCACTACCTGTGTTCTGCTTTGTGTAGTTGCCCTTTATCCTGTCACTAGACACTGCTGGAAAGAGTCTGGCCTGACCCTCTTGGCACCCACCCTGTAGATATTGGTAAGCATTAAGATCTCCTTTCAGCCTTCTCCAGGGTAAAGAGCTCCAAGACTTTCAGCCTTTCCTTCTCAGGGAGAGGCTTCAATCCCCTAATCATCTTTGTAGCCTTCTGCTGCTCTCTCTCCAGTAGTTCCCTGTCTCTCTTGAACTAGAACAGGATACTATACACCAGGGCAGAGTAGAGGAGGAGGATAACCTTCCTCAACCTGATGGTTGATCTGCTAGAGGAGGACGGGGGAATATCACTAACTGATGTGGAGTTCAAGGCAAGAAAATTATCTTAAGCCCTACAAGGGTGGGGAGATTATCAGGTTAGAGAACTATCTGCCAGCTATTGTTTCCCCTTACTGTTTGTGTCTGATAGGAGTTCAGAGAAGCTCAGGCCCCTGAGGAACCTCAAGCATAGACAGTTAGGGAGTTAGTCTCAGTTTGGGCTGAGCCCAATTCTTCTAGGCTGATTCTTCCCTTTTAGGGCAAGAAGCCAGTGCACAACCATCTAACTATAGAGAGAAGGCTGGAGAGAAGCTTTCCAGGTAAAGATGAGTGCCTGTTTGTTAGCTAGCAGAGGGCTAGGCACAGCTGTCTGTAGCAGAGCCTGGGGTGCCCTGGGGGAGCTTAGCTTGCCCTTACTCAGCAGTGAGCTCCAGGATGGACTCCATGGTGTCCAGGCCAGCCGTGCGGAAGTTGGCGATGTAGCGTTTCATGCGGATGGATTCCAGCCACTCGGGGATGGAGTGGTACGGGATGCCATCGGAGCCACTGCAGCTGGGCAGCCGCAGCGTCACCCTGCAGGCAGAGAAAACCCTCAGGAGCCAAGCAACTACCTGGAATGGTCAGGACTAGGAGACAGCAACTAAAGGGTAAGCACCCTCTGCCAGGGCTGGGCCAACTGATCTGCTCTCTGCCCAGAGAGGTCAGAGTACCCAGCCCAGTGCCTATGCCCTCTGTCACCCTGATAGAAAGATGACTACTATCTTCTGCACACAGAGCACTCCAGGACCCTCTTGCCAGGCTGCATTGCTAGCACCACCTCTCCTGCTGCTGGAGACAGGGAGGTGAAAATCACCCAGCTAAGCTCTCCTCCCCCAGTAACAGCCTGCTGACCTGGGATCAAAGTCTGCCACAGGCCGGAGGAGCTGGGGACTGGAGATGAAGTGTTGCAGCTGCTCGCGGATCTCCTGGAAGTGAGGCCTGCGCAGGCGATCGTGCGCCCAGCAGCTCTTCATCAGCTCGTAGAGGATAGAGGGGCAGTCCACAGGCGGGGGCAGCCGGTAGCCATCCTCCAAGCTCTTCATCACCTGCCCAGGGAACAGACAGAAATCTGGCCAAGAGCAGAGAGTACAAGACAGGACCCAGAGAGCTCCCCATTTGGCACAGTGAGCAGTTGGGGAGGGGTTGAAGCAGATTACAGGCTTTGGGCAGCACAGCAAACGCTTAGAACACCTAAGGCATGTCAAAAAGTGAAGTGGCACACGCTCTCAGGCACAGTCTGAAAATCCCTTGTGGTCTCCTGTGGCCCCTGGTGTGATAACTGTGCCCACAGCAGAGGGAGCATTAAACTCATTGCCCACGGGAAAGGGTGGGGAGTGATACCCATGTTCCTAGAATCCTTGGATGGGTAGGATGAGCTCATTAGCCTTCTGGCAGTCATCCTAGGAGAAGGACAACTCTCATTCCAAACCCGGGCAGATGGAGCTCGTTTAGCCCTGGAAGGCCTTCCAGCTAAGAGGTTAAACCTCCATCCTAAGGACTTGGCTGCCAGCGTCCAAGCTTGCTAGGCCCTGGCAGATGAAGCTTAGGACTAAAGGGTGGGTCCAGCTCTGTGCATGCTGTGTCTCACCTAAAAGAAATCCCTAGTGCAGGCTCGAGGGTGCTATCTGCTATCCTCTTTTTATCAGCGCACTTGGAAAAGGCGCTGAGGAGGAGTGTGGATGGAGCCCTCCCTGGAGCTTCGTTCGTGAAGCCGTGCCATACATACATACATATGCACTCACTTCCAGTCCTTCACTAGCTTAGCTCCCATTTGCCGTTCAGGGCATGTGGTCCTAAGAAGTGTGAGGACCAAATGATCCTGGCACAGGCCCCGTGAGCAAAAGGGGAACCAAACTCTGAGGAATCATTTCAACAGCATGTGCTAACCTCACAGCTTTGCTGACCCTAGAATGAGACCAGACATAATGCACCAGAACCCGGGGAAGGAGAAAGAAACCAGCAGAGAACATCTCCAGATCCAAAGGCCTCCAAAGGCTGACTTAACTAGTCTTTAATTTGGCTACTGACATGGTTCAGAGGCCCGAACACTTACTGTGCTTCACTTGGTGGCATTGATCTTTAGCAGGGAGTGAGACATAGTGGTTAGGTGTTCAAAAGAATGTCCAGACTGAAGGCTGAGGGAGATCCACAAAAGCTGGGCCTACATGCCTTGGTTATTTTTTTAAAGCAGCACTTGAGCTCAGTGTCTGTTACCTCTTGATTGGTCATCAAGCCATATGGCTTGTCCCCAAATGAGAGCACTTCCCACATGACAATTCCAAAGCTCCAGACATCACTGGCTGATGTGAAAATTCGATGAGCAATGGCCTCTGGGGCTGTCCATCGGATGGGAATCTTACCACCCTGTGAAAGAGCAGAGACATAGTGTATCTAGCAGGTATCACTTAGTTGGATTTCTCCAGTGCTTTCATGCAAGGATCTTACAGAGTGCTTGAAAGGCTGAGCCCACTTCCCTTGAAGTGACATGGAACCACCCCTGGGGAAACTTCTGAAAAGGACAGAAACCTTCTTGGAGGGTGAATGAGTTTAAGCCCTCTGGTGACTTGAACACTACACAAAACAACAGCTGTGGGAGTAAGAGCCTGACACCAGTCACAGCCCTACTTTGAATGACACCAGACATTAGAACTGCCATTGAAAGAGACCTGTAGATATCTCTAGACCAATCCCCTGATCATAGCAGGGCTATCTCCAAAGCTAGAGTTACTTAACAGAGTCCAAAAAGATCAGACCTCTTATTTTGCTTCTCATTTCAAAACCACAATCCCTCTAAACCTCTTAGCAAACAAAATCAACAAAATCAGACAGAAAATGACCATGTTCTGAATCACCCACACTGTAAAACTTGCAGTTTTACTCTGGGTTTTCCTCAGAGACTTTTTCATCTCAATCTTCCCTCAGCCTGGTGTTTCCTATTGTGAAGAAATTCTGCCATTCTTCGCTGGCAGAATCTCAATCCCTCTGAGACCATAGTTCATTGCCAAGCCTGAGGAGTGGTTCTGCATTACCTTGGTTTCATAGGTTCCCTCTGCATCGTTCTCCAGCACTCGGGAGAGCCCAAAGTCAGAGACCTTGCACTGGAGGCTGCGTGTCACCAGGATGTTGCGAGCAGCCAGGTCGCGGTGCACGTAGTTGTGTTCTGAGAGGTAGCTCATGCCAGAGGCTATGCCCTGCAGCATGCTCACAAGCTGCACAGGGCTAAATTTTTCCTCATTCTCCTGTATGAAAGAAGCAATAAAAAATTCCTGGTCAGGTGACATCAGTCTGCTTGGTTTCTAGTCACTGGCTTTATCAAGTGGCAAAAGAGAGCATTGGTGAACAAGCTGCAGACCAAAGAACCCAGCAGGTTCTCACTAAGGGACTGGTGGTAGTCTCCAGAGTCATTATTAGGCATAGAATCCTAGAATGGTTTGGGTTGNCTGCACTTCAACTACCAAAGACAGCACTCTGGACACTGAGCAAACTGGATGGCATTGAGCTTCAACTGCTGACATTGGAAATGTTAGTGGATGTCTGGATCTTCTTTCTAGTCTTCTTTCAGGGTCCTACACCCAGGTGAAGTGCAAGTTCCAGCAGTACACAAGCCTGTTACAGAGTGGAGTCTCTCACCCGGAGGAAGGTATCCAGTGCTCCATTCTCCATGTACTCAGTGATGATCATCATTGGCCTCCCTTGAGGAACATGAGGAGACAAGACAGTAATCAGTTTTTTTGCAAATCTCCAATGGTCTCCACATTGCCCCAACACAGAGAACCACATCCAACCCCAGCCAGCATCCCTACTGCATCAGCACAGCTGGCTGACCCTTTTCCTTAGACCTCCCTCAGTGATTTGGTATTCCTCATTGTGTCACACCTAGAGCCTCACAACATCCCTTACA
Source organism: Bucco capensis (assembly GCA_013396975.1). Taxonomy (NCBI): domain Eukaryota; kingdom Metazoa; phylum Chordata; class Aves; order Piciformes; family Bucconidae; genus Bucco; species Bucco capensis. The sequence continues at coordinate 93,477 of VWZO01009781.1, forward strand.
CTATTGCCAACCTCTGATCCACTCACTGACACAAGACCACCTCTGCTAGCACTGCCTCAGGACTCTGTTGGAAAGCCATACCTCTCCTCCCTTCCTCATTCTAACATGCCAATGCCTGTGTTCTCCCAGCACAGCCTCTCTGACAGCATCCTCTCTAAGGAAGGCCCAAGGAACGTGCCAGGTTCTGCTCTGATTCCAGGACTCTCTCCTACACACTCTTACTTTTGGTGACAACTCCTTCCAGACGCACGATGTTGGGATGATTGAACTGCCCCATGATTGTTGCCTCACGCAGGAAGTTCCACCACTGTGAGTCTGAGTATGTTGACTTCAGGGTCTTGATGGCAACCACGATCCGTTCTTTCCCTGGGAGCCGCAGGGACCCCCGATAGACCTCCCCAAACTCCCCTAAGGATGACCAGAGGCAAAAGCTCACAGCTCAACTCAGGAACAGGCAGCAAAATAACAGGGTGAGGGAACTGCAAGATGGTGAGAGCGACCAGGAACTCACCCTCTCCAATCACATTCTCCATAGTGACACAAGAGATGTCCAGTTCCTTAGTGAATTCCAGCACCCCTCTGCTGGGGTCATCATATGGTTGCAGGTCTACATAAGGTTTCAACCAGACCTTCTCTATGGTAAAGGAAAACAAAAGAACACATTAGTCTGTCAATAATTTGGACAAGCTTTGTAGGGCAAAGCTACAGAAGCAGAGCTTCCACAGGGTTCTGACAACGACAGTAAGCAAATCTATCTAACATACATTGAAGACTACAACTCTTAAGGGAAGAGGCAAATGACACCAGAAAATCTATGCCAGTGTCTGCTTTGAAGCTAGTAATTCTTTTCATTCCTTCCAAGGAGTTGCAGGCTTCTTCCTGGCTCTGTTGCCCCTTGCAGCTCACCTCGATCGAAGCCTGAGGTGTTGTAGTCTGGCCGGGCCTGCCTCCGACGAGTCCTCCTGCAACACAAACAGCACTCAGCAAAAGCAAATAGCCAGCCGAGAGCAAAGAGAAGAGCAAGGCTTCCAGGGTGTCTGCCCTAGATAGTCAGGGACAGAGCTCAGGGTAGGGCAGAGCAAAGTGGAAACAGAGGCTGAGATGCTGTACCTACTTGGTAGAGTAGGCACAGTCTGTAAATCACTTGTGGTCTCCTGTGGCCCCTGGTGCCATAACTGTGCCCACAGCAGAGGGAGCATTAAACTCATTGCCCACGGGAAAGTGTGGGGAGTGAGACCCATGTTCCTAGAATCCTTGCATGGGTAGGATGAGCTCATTAGCCTTCTGGAAGTCATCCTAGGAGAAGGACAACTCTGATTCCAAACCTGGGCAGATGGAGCTCGTTTAGCCCTGGAAGGCCTTCCAGCTAAGAGGTTAAACCTCCATCCTAAGGACTTCACTGCCAGAGTCCAAGCTTGCTAGGCCCTGGCAGATGAACCTTAGGACTAAAGGGTGGGTCCAGCTCTGTGCATGCTGTGTCTCACCTAAAAAAAATCCCTAGTGCAGGCTCGAGGGTGCTATCTGCTATCCTCTTTTTATCAGCGCACTTGGAAAAGGCGCTGAGGAGGAGCATGGACGGAGCCCTCCCTGGAGCTTCGTTCGCGAAGCCTAGCCACGATGACGACTTGGTAGAGTACAGTTAGCAAGAAAATGGGATGCTGTGTTTACATTTAGGAATGGAGCTTTTTTTCCCATGCAGGTAGTTTTGTTCACCCTTCTGCTTGCTGAATTACAGATTTATGTTTTCTGAACACTTTCAGTACAACACCTGATCTTCTTAAAAGCCAAACAACAGCAGCCTTAGAGACATTTAGAAAGGAAGTAGAACTTTGTGTCTGAGCAGAGGACCACTAAACTAATGAATGGTATATGGAAAATGCTTTGAAATGACTGGATACAGGTATGGCTAGGCTTCGCGAACGAAGCTCCAGGGAGGGCTCCACCCACGCTCCTCCTCAGCGCCTTTTCCAAGCACGCTGATAAAAAGAGGATAGCAGATAGCACCCTCGAGCCTGCGCTGTGGATTTTTTTTAGGTGACACACAGCATGCGCAGAACTGGACCCACCCTTTAGTCCTAAGGTTCATCTGCCAGGGCCTAGCAAGCTTGGACGCTGGCAGCCAAGTCCTTAGGACACAGGTTTTATTAGAGTGTCCTTCTCTTAGTTGGAAGGCCTTCCAGGGCTAAACGAGCTCCATCTGCCCAGGTTTGGAATCACAGTTGTCCTTCTCCTAGGATGACTGCCAGAAGGCTAATGAGCTCATCCTACCCATCCAAGGATTCTAGGAACATGGGTATCACTCCCCACCCTTTCCCGTGGGCAATGAGTTTAATGCTCCCTCTGCTGTGGGCACAGTTATGGCACCAGGGGCCACAGGAGACCACAAGTGATTTTCAGACTGTGCCTACTGGATACAGGTACTGCCCACTTAATTCCCCATAACAACACTTTAATTCATCTGTCATGAAAACAGTGTGACAATGCTGGATTCTAACAGAGAAATCACCACATTTGCCTCTCTCCTCAGCAGCAAGCTTACAGACATAGCAAGCTCTCCAATCCTCATTGAAATTACTGAGACTCATTCTGTCTTCCTGCAGCACACTGGTCTTACTCTTGCTTCTCTAACCTTTACCTATTCAATAGCCTGTGAGAAACCAGGGCCTCCCTCCCTTTCTCCAACCCCCCTAGCTCAGCTATTCCCACACCTACATGTTTTTCAATACCAAAAACCAACACTTACTTTCGCCGGAAGATAAGAAGTCCCAGAACCAGCCCAATAAACAGCAGAACTCCAAAGATAATAGAGACTATGACTCCCCCAGACAGAGCTCCTGTGTCTGCAGAAACAAAGAGAAAGGCCATATCATTGGGAAGAGCAAGAACTGTTTGTCTGGAATGTAGCAACCAGCTTCTACCAGCCAACAGTGTTAGGTAAGTTACAGCCATTTGTCAGGGTTGGAAGGGACCTTCAAGATCATCTAGTTCTAACCCCCCTGCCATGGGCAGGGACACGTCCCACTAGAGCAGCTTGCTCTTCTGGTTGAGTAATTTATCCCTATTCCATGATACTTTCAAACCCAAAGAACAGCTGTTCCTTCCCTCCCAGCTCTCTCCATCTCCTCTTTCAGATCACATCTTTCTTCCTGCTCAACAGCTGATTTAGACTATGGCACAGCAAGTTAAGTGTTGTCCCAGGCTGCCCAGGGAGGTGCTGCAGTCACCATCCCTGGAGGGGTTGAAGAAACATTTAGCTGTGGTACTTAGAGCCATGGTTTAGTGGCATGGGGGTGATAGGTATGGTTGGACTTGATGAGCTTAGAGGTCTCTTCCAACCTTAACAATTCTGTGATTCCCCAGCAGTCTATCTTTACTCTCTTCTTATTTATGAAACTAATTTCCCCCTCCCCTTGCATCAATACCTGGTGTTGGTCCTTTGACTTAACTACCTTGCCAGAAGCCACTGTCTGCTTAGGACTTTTGAAACAACCCAAGAGTGACTTATGAACTTGCAGCATATTCCTGCTTTCTCAAAACCAAGTGTCAGAGGTGGTTTCATTCTGTGGTTGGGTAGTGTTCACATAGCATTCCCACAACACAGGTTGCTTTCTTGCCTTTAGATTCTCAAGCTAAAAGCCATCCATTCCTATACAGGCTATTTGAACTCATCAGAGGAAATGCTACATGACCTCTCTTTGTAAATTATGTGTTTTCAAGCCTTATTTCCTATAACTTATAATGCTACCTAAAAAACCTTATAACACATGAATGACAAGTGCTCATATCCATATCTAATGAGAATCTATGCTTTTAAAACAGTTTTCCTAAACAGATTTAGGAAAAACTAAGAAAGAAAATCCCTAAAGAAATTGTTTCAATAAGTGAGCAGATTTTAAAGCAAGGAACACCTTATGTGACACAGGCAACTTGGTCTGGAAGTGTTTCCTAACCTCCAGTCCAACAGTCAGCATCCCTAAAGCCTAATTGACACTTACTATTCTTGCTCAACTTGATGCTGACTTATCCCACTAAAATGACTAAAAATCACCAGCTTATTTAGGTAGAGATTTGGGAAGTGAAATAGTAACTTTTACTTTAGAGGAGGGTAGATTTAGATAAGATGTTAGGATTAGACATTTAGATTGGACATTAGACAGAAGTTGTTGCCCAGGAGGGTGCTGAGCCACTGTGCCAGGTTGCCCAGAGAGGTGGTGGCAGCCCCAGCCCTGGCAGTGTTGCAGGCCAGGCTGGCTGGGGCTGGGAGCAAGCTGCTCTAGTGCCAGGTGTCCCTGCCCATGGCAGGCACAGGGGTTGGGGCTAGAGGAGCTTGAAGGTCCCTTCCAACCCTGACAATTCTGTGACTCTGTGAGTGTCTGTGCTTCACAGCTAGAAGAACACAAACTGAGATCTGTGTCCTGTGTGACTCTACAAGCTCATGGAGAAGTGAGTTTCTCCCAAAGGAGACAGTAGGGGCTGTTCTTTACCTGGTGGCAGGGTGCGGAACTCCTGCTCTGGAGAGTAGGGCCCAGGCCCCAGGGGTGTGATGGATCTGACACGAAGCAGGTAGGCTGTGTCTGGCTGCAAGTCTCTCAAGGTGACATTTGGCTCAAGCAGGTGCTTCACTGTGTAACGTGCCTCCTCTCCCTGCAGAAATCCAACAGGCTCTATCAACAAACACCCACTGAACACAGAGGCCACTTCCACCCCTTGGGGCAAAACGGGGAAGAACAAATAAGGGAGGCCTCACCTTCTCAAAGAACATGACCTCATACTCCACTGAGGTCCGGCTGCGCTGCCGTGGGGCAAGCCAAGAAACAGAAAGACTGCTGTCATCTCTTTGTGTCAGGATAAAGTGGGATACAGTCACTGGAGCTGCAGGGGAGAGAACAGAAAACATCAGGAAGAAACAGAATGCAAACCAGACCCTCTTTCCTTCTCTAGTCACACCACGGGACTGGAACTGATTCCCTTTGCCATTGCCACTCCCTCATCTCTCTCCTCTGAGGGGACAGTGAAATAAGGTCTCTGGCTGTATTGATTTGCTTTCCTTGAAAGAACTGCTTCTATCCCAAAAGTGAAAGTATAGCTTGGGTTGGCTCTCAAAACAAAAGCAGTGTTCCAAGAAATGACATTTAATCCAGCACTGCACTTAAAGTGCTCAAGTTGAAATAAACATGTTAGGATTTTATGCTTTATGTTAGGATTTTATGCAGCAGCAGCAACACAATTATCCTATGTGATTTATGAGTGCAGCTCCATTTCCTAGAGGCACAGTGAAATCCAATGCTCAAAATCTCTCAGTTGACTGCAAATGCATGTTGTTCATGAATAAAGAGATCATTCTCAACAGTCTGTAAGGACTGAAGAGTCAAGCCTAGTTCTTGTCCTTCACCACCACCAGGAAGTGATGAGGTGAGCCAAAAGTAGCTCTGCTGTTCTAGCTCAGAGTTGTGCTGTGCCTGCTTAGCATTAGGAAGAAAAGACTTGTTTTGTCACTGGATCAGAAGATGGGGAAAGCACCAAGGGCTGCTGAGCACTGCAGTGTCACTTCTCTATAATCATGTTCCACAGCCCTCTGGAAAGTCTTTTCAGGACAGCCAAAGGAGCCAGACTGAAGCTAACCTATAGAAATAGGTCCAGAACTTGCATGTTTTTAACATCCTCATTTCTCCATGCTTTCAAAGGTTTTTTGTTGGTTTGGGTTTTTGTTTGTTTGGGGGCTTGTTTGGTTGGTTTGGGTTTTTGTTTGCGGTTTCCTGTTGTGTTTGGTCAGATTTTGTTCAATATCCAAGTCATGGGACATATTTCATACAACAGTTCTTCCTGTCACACAGGTAACAACAGTTAGGCTGGACTGCACTAGTGTATGACAGGGAGGGCTTTATCCTCCTCACCTCTGGTAAGTCCTTGGTGGATTCATAGCTCCTGATGGGTAAGCACTACTGCTGCTTGGACTTGCAAGGAATACCACTGATGGACTTAACATGCCAGAGGCAGAGGTACTTTAGAGTCCTTACCATACCAACACAGGTGGCAGACAGAAGGAGAAGATGGAGAAAGCCTAAGCATTCACAGAGATTCCTCTTCCTTTTCCTGATGAGCAGGAAGAACTTCTCTCTGCTTCTGCTAACCTGCATGTCCAACTGCGACCCAGACAGCTGGAGAAGTTCTCTGTGGAGCAGGTCCCATTCCTGAGACACCGTTATGGGCTTCCACAGCAAATGTGTAGTTGGTGTAAGCTTCTAGGCCATCCACATCCACAGCAGGCTTCGTGAGCCCAGAAGCACTGGGGGAGAACACCACCCCAGGCTCACATGGCTCACACAGGAGGAAATGGCAGCGCTGGCAGAACACTGTGTAAGTCAGGTCCTTCCTGCCACCGTGGTCACTGGGTGGCTGCCACCACAGGCTCAGCTGTGTGCCAAGCAGGGAGAAGCTGACATTGCGGGGAGCTGAGGGAGGGCCTGCAAGGAGCAGGGAAGAAAACATGAGATCCAGCTGTTAATACTCACAGCATGGCTGATGTATTTTGAACAGAGCCCCCTGTCCCCTCAGCCTCTCCCTCTCAGATCTCTCATCCCCATTTCCCAATATTTTGTTTCCTCCTGTCTCCTCGTTCATAGAATCACAGAATACTTGGGTGGGAAGGGACCTTTAAAGATCATCTAGTCCCACCCCACTGCCATGTGCAGGAACATCTTTCAATAGATCAGGTTGCTCAAAACCTCACCCAACCTGACACTGAACACTTCCAAAGATGGGGAATCCACAATGGTCTCTCAGGAACCTGCTCCATTGTCTAACCACCCCTTCCATATGCCCCATCTAAATCCACCCTTTTCCAGTATAAAACAGTTGTCCCCTATCCTGTCACTACAGGCCCTGGCAAAAAGGATTTCTCCATCGCATCCTGGGCTGCAGCAAGAGAAATGTGACCAGCAGAGCCAGAGAGGTGNTTACATGCCCCCTTTAAGTACTGAAAGGCTTATAAGGCCCTCTTCTGGACTCACTTTAACAGCAAGTCTCTTTTATAACAGAGACCCCAGAGCTGCACAGAATCATAGAATGTCAGGGGTTGGAAGGGCCCTAAAAGATCATCTAGTTCAGCCCCCCTGTCAGAGCAGGATCACCTAGACCAGGTCACACAGGAATGCATCCGGGGGGGGCTATGGAATGTCTCCAGAGAAGGAGACTCAACTACTCCAGGTGAGGTCACACCAGAGCAGAGTAGAAGCAGACAATCCCCTCCCTTTACCTGCTGGTCACACTTCTTTTGATGTAGCCCAGGATACAGTTGGCTTCCTGGGCTGCAAGCACCCATGGCCAACTCATGCCCAAGTTTTTATCCCCCAGTACCCCTAATTTCTTCTCTGTAGGGCTGCTCTCAGTAAGTTCATGCCCCAGTCTGACCAGATATTGTTCTTTCTAGCTTTACTCACGGGTGCAGGCAAGGTTCTGGCCCTCGGCAGGTGCTCGGTAGAAGCCTGCATTGCAGGAACAGGCTGTAGCCCCTGCCTCGTTGGCCCAGCTGTTGGGGGGGCACTTGAGGCACTGCTTCAGCTCCAGGGAGTGGCGGTAGAACCCTCGCTGGCAGGCTGGGAACAGACAAACAAGTGAACATCAGATCGACAAGAAACCACCTGCCAGTGTAGTTCAGCTCCTTCAACACTCCTTTATCTGCTGACTTCCCTTTTCTTAGCTCACAGAAATATTTAGGTTGGAAGGTGTGGGTATATTAAGGGAGACTGTCTCAGGAGATTTCCTGATCAAGTCTTGAGAGCCAGTTAAAGACAAAAGACAGAGGCAAGGCAAAGGTGAAGGCAAAGATACTTGTTGCTGGTGTGAAGGTTCAAAGATCCTTAGACACAAAGACCATTTGCTGAATGCAAGACAAAGCTCTTATATACCCTCTTGTGCCTGCCTGTAAGGCAACCTCCAGTAACTTTCCATGGGACAGTCCTATTCAGGAATTTCTCTATCTAGCAATAATCTCCCCTCTATCTAATCACATCCTCAACTGAAGGATAGCACCAAACCTTGTGGGGTATCTGCTTCCTAGGACTGGGTCACCCTGTTCCTTGCTCTCTTGTTCCCAAGGCTTCATAGCAGAGAGCAGGAGTGTATCTCTATTCCAGGGTCACTCTAACACAAATGAACCAGTTCTAAACTCCTCTCTTGCTGCCACAGGGTCCTAAAGATACCCACAGGAAGGGACCTCTGCAGGTCACCTAGACCAATTATCTTCTCAGCCTAGACAGAGAGGAGATGCAGACTCAAAGTAGGATCAACATTAGGATAGGTCTCACAGACTGAAGAAGGGGATCTGATTCTTCATGGGTGCTGTATGAAAACAGAAGCTGGTCAATCTCAGAGACTTCTTACTAAGATAAACCCAGACTGGTTCCCATCTTGCCCTTCAAGGTTTCTACACCATAAGTAAGAGCTGTAAATACTAGCTCCAAGTCCTTGTACTCCTCAGAGTCCTCTGCTTGCTGACTTCATATGGGATAGCCAGTGGGCTTTTTAACAGGAGCATCCTTCCTGACTTCAAGTGTTGTACCAGAGCATCACCTAGCAAGGCCCTGGGGAATATCTAGGTAACTACAAGTTCACCTAACAGAATTGAGTGTAACTGGCTATGGAGCCAACACAGACTGCAAGAGAGGAGGTGCCATATGCTTTCTACTTGCAGTTCTACAAAAACAAGCAGCCACATCTTTCTCTAACTGGCACTTTGGTTTTGCTGCTTGACTTTTAGCTTGGTCTGTGCACCAGTTATCTCAAGGTTAATGCTTCACCTCTCTGACAAGGAGAAAATAAGTAACAGAGGTCAAAGTAACCTGGTTTATTAGCCTGTGCTTAATGAATCTATCAAATACTCTTAAAGAAATAACCTATCACATAAACTAATTCTCTGCCACAGCTACTACTTTGCATTTAACTTGAGCATTCAGGGAATGACCTTTTTCATACTGCACTATAAAACCAACAATGTCCTATATAATCCCTCAGGAGATCCCAACAGAGAAAGCTCAGGAGCCTGACACAAATGGCTTACTGTAGTGGAGCATAGCATAGGAAATGATCCTTTATCCAGAAGATAAAAAACAATGCAGCCATTCCTACTCTGTGACCTAGAAGAACATCTGAGGGACCTAACAAGGGCCAAACAAGACTCCTCACCATCAATCCCAGGAAAAGAGCCACTATTCTCACTGCACACTGAGATGTCTCTCTAGATTGTCATCAGAGAAGTGGCTTCATCTCATTCCTGTTGGTCACCCTTCTTGCCCTTGGATGGCAGACAGCCTGTCCCATTAAGACTGGATGATGACAGCTGGCCTACCAGTTGCGGAGTAATACCATCACCTATCCATTTTGGGATACTGTGATGGTAAACAGGCCAAAAGGATTTGTAGTGAAGCATAAAGAGCACAGAAAGAAGAAATAATCACAAGAAGTAGGAGCAACCAGCACCTTCTGATCTCAGGAAACGACAGGAAGGCTCAGGAAAGTCTACCAAGAGACGCTACAATCATTCAGCTATGTGGTCAGCAACAGCAAAGGCTTTAGAAAGAATGAAAAGGCTCAAGCACTGATTGTCACCAGCCCAAAGAGATTCCATTTATATTCCAGATCAAATTATCTCCCTGACAAAGACATGGAGAAAAGCTACTTTGTTCTGTCAGCTGCTCACAGCTGAGAGCACTTCTGTGTACTGAAGATGAAAGCTTTGTGGCCTCCTGCCACTTTGCTCCAGAATAAGACTTCAACATTCTTGACACTGGATCAGTTTGGGCCAGGAGAACTTTGACAGCACCATGAAAAATGAATAAAGCACAGGATTGTATAATACAGAAGTTCTGATGTTCCCTGGATAATACTATCTGCCACAAATACGTGATAGCACATGCACTCTTCTTATTATCAGGCTTGAGACAGCCAGCAAGTAAATTAGGGAAAATTGGGTTTGGGGAACCTTTGCAATAACAGTTAGCTTGTACCCCAAGAGAGCCTCTGCTCAGCGTTTCTGTTCTCCATGCCTAAGCTCTGGTGCTGCTCCAGCACCCAGTCCACACCGGCTTCACTTGCTGTGGTGCAGAGAGCCTTCAAGCAAGAGAGCTGCACTCCTCACAGGGAGAGGCAACTGCACCGAGGGACGTCTGGGCAAAGGGACAAACCCTGCAAGTAACGGGGCAGGCCCAGGGCCAGCTCACAACGTCTCCATCGAGTGGGACGGGATGCAAGCAGGAGCGGAGGCAGCCAGGCAGCTGCACGCGGCTAGCGGGAGGGAGCACACGCAGTCGGCCCAGGCCAGCTCCGACGGACGCCCTGGGAGCGCCACTGCCAACACAGCCCCGCAGCCAGGGAAAGGCCCCGGGGCCCGAGTGGGAGCGGCCCCCGGTGCCTCAGGGCGCAGTCTCGGTGCCGCCCCGCCGCTTCCCCGGGGTCGCGGCCGCCGCCTGAGCGCTCGAGGCGCCCGGCAACCCGGTCCCACGCACCGGCCGTGCCCGCACCGGCAGCGCCCGGCAGGTGGCTGCACAGCACCGGCAAGAGCTCCGCGGCTGCGGGCCCCGGTAGGGCGGGAAAGCGGCAGCGCCCGCCGGCGCCGCAGTGCCCGGCCCCGCCCCAGAAGCGGAGCGAAGCCTCCTCAGGCCCGCCCGGGGGAGGCTCCGGGCTGCGGGCTGCTGGCTGCGGCCTGGGCCAGCTGCATGAGGAGGCTGTGCCCGGCTCGGGCACCCCGGCTCCCATTGCTGCCTGCCTCCCTTCCCTCCGGGGCAGAAGCAGCTAGCGGCTGCCCTCGGCTTCCCCCGGGGCGCTTCCGGTGGGGGCGGTGCACAGCCAGCAGTCCCAGCCCCTCTGGCCCCCGGCACCTAGCTTCCCCGGCCTGTGGGCACCCGCTCCAGGGCTGGGCTGGGAAATACAGGCCTGGGAGAGGGTCTGCTCAACACTGCTCGCCTGGCATCAGAGTGCAGAGAGGATGGCTGGGATCCTCACTTCATCCTGGATTTCTACAGGTGCCCATCAGCAGAGTGCCAGCAAGCACTGAGCAGCCTGCAGACGCTGGACCTGAGCTCACAAGGAGCTCAGCTCACCTGCCACCCTGCAGAGTACCTCAAGGAACCAGAACACAGGGGCACAGCCTTCATGTTCACAATGAATTACATACCTGAGGAGGTTAATCACAGAGCTCTGGGTTTATCTGGGCAGGCATAGTTCTTCTGAGATCATGGGATGGCTGAGCCATTATGTACCCAGCAGAGCTTTATACAGCTAGGAATTCACCCAGAGGTTGAGTGAACTAGTTAAGAATCTTGACCTGTGGCTTTCTGTTGCCTCCTGTCCTGCAACAGAGGACAGGTTCTCCTGCCTGTTGATGAGGTAAGGGTTCAGCTTGATGAATATTTTTCAGTTCCTGCTTAAGGCAAAACTCAGAACCAGAAGACACTGCCAGAAGGTCTTCCTCTATCCTGACCCCTTTCCATGTCTAAAGAAATCCTTCCATCTTCTGAGGACAAAGTAGAAGCTATGACCTCAGTCTTTACCCTGGCCTGGTTTGTTCCCACTCCTTTGTACAATGCCTGGTCTTTTCCATTGAGGGAGAAGACCCCAGCATATCCCTCAGCAGGCAACCTACTCCTCTGATTCTCCAATGAGACACTGGTCTGGACATGAAGTACCCCTCCCTCTCCCTGCTAGGTTCTCCCCTTTTCTTTTCCTCTCCTGGGAGACCTCCCCAGTCCCTACTGATTCTACGAGAGATCTTACAGAAATTCTGGCTGCAGCTGTGCTTGGGCAGAGTGGGATAAAAGCACAGCTGTAGAATAAGCCTGTGGTGCGATAGCAGTCAGGGCTTGTCCAGACAGGACAGCTTCCCTGCCCCTTCCCAGGGGAGTGCTCTCAGGAGGGCGGGGAGAGCACTCCAACAGCCAAGTGGAAAAACTGGCTGGGCTGTGCAAGGAGAGGGGATTGCTGGAGGAGGGCAAGGATCTTGTGCTTCAACCTTCACCAGCTCCCCAAGTGAAATGAGCAGCAAGCAGTGGGAATTCATAGAGGCACCAGATCCTTGCAGCAGAGCAAAGGCAGAACAAAACAGAGGAGTGGGTCAGCCACAGACCCTGACAGCAGGGCATGGATTCCTTTTTCCTGGGGTGCCTTAGCCTTATGCCATATGGCTTTGACAACAAGAGCAGAGATGTGCTGCCTCTTACCTCCCTCTGCAGTAATAGATACCCCCAAAACACCACACATATCCTCTCCCCTGACAAACACACAAAGTTGCCCCAAGAAACTTAGTCTTGTCCACTCTATGGCAAAGAGAGAGCCCTGCACTGCTTGCTCCAACAACCCTGGCTCACTCTGGCTCCAGTACCCCAGTGACTTCTGTGATACTAATTGCTCTTCCTTAGAAATGAACCAGGCACTGACAGTATTGTGCAACATGCTTTCCATGGTTTCTCAGGGCAGAAGAACCATCCCAGTCCAAGGAGAAGGGGACACAGAGGAGAACCTTGCCCCCTCCAGCTCCCAGTTTTCTAGTCACAGGACAAATACACTGTTCGTGCATCTGACCCATCTGCCCAGAGAGAACAAGGCTGCCATTTAAGGGTTGGGAACCAGTTGGTGAGTGAGTCAGTATCAATCACAGTTACAGCTCGCAGAAACTAGTTCCAGAGCTGAAGGCTCCTGGATTAATCCCAAGAGGGAGTGGAGAGGTGTGTGCAGGTCTTACACCTGACACAAGAGGAGAAAGATCACAACTGAAAACGAGAAGCTAAGGAGGGGAGGAAGGGTATAAGATACACCTGGCAGGCACAGAGGGCAGGCAAGAGAGAAGTAGACCACACTAACTGCCCTGAGCCCACTTGATGCTTACAGTTGCTCTGATCTCTGGCTTTTTGGAACCTCTCCCATGGCCTACAGCCAGTGTCTGTCTGCATACTCACCTACGCAGCTCCCATCCACTTCCTCAAAGCCCACAGCACAAAGGCATCGGCCCACCGGTACCAGCCACTCGCCATCAGTGCTGCAGTGCATCCTGGGGGGAGAGCCCACTTCTTCAGCTGCATCCTCCACACAGACCCCAGGCACTTCTGTCAGCCCCTCGGAACCTGCTAGAGTCTCTGGAAAACGGGCCAGGCCTCGCACTGCCTCCGGGCAAGTCTTGTAATACACTCGGACAGACACCAAGGCTACGCAAGCTCCAGAGTTCTGGAAGGCCAAGTAGAAGCCGCGGCGCGAGAGCTTGCCGATGGGGCACACCTCCGTGTTCAGCTGCATGGCACCCGACTCAATGTCCCTGCTCGTGAAGCTCCGGTCTGCTGCCACTGTGTTCAGCTGGGCAAAGAGAAAAGGAGCACAGCCTGAGCCTCTGAGCAGGCAGCAGCAGCTGGGATACCCACACCTCGCAGACTCCTCCAACACTAAGGCCTTTTAGAGGCATATAGTCAACTGCTTCTAATGTATCCTGATGTATCCTGGGCTGCAGCAAGAGAAGCATGGCCAGCAGGGGAAGGGAGGTGATTCTTCCCCTCTACTCCACTCTGGGGANGCCAGTGCACTCTATACTTTCCTTGGACTTAGAAGAGGTGTTAACAATTGGGTCTGCATCCCTTCTTGCCTCTATACTTCCCATTATCCCCTTTGTAATCATTCAGTGGTCTTATACACTACCATATATTCTGGGTGTCTGACCTCAGAGGTCTTTAGGAAATGTCCCTAAAGAAGCAAATCTCTCTTCTTTGATATTTTCCTTTGTTTGCAAACTGTGTGTAGTAAACTCACAACACCAGTTAGAGTTGTGGTTTTAATTTGACCAGGGAATTACAGCCACCTGCTTTGAGGCTGTACTTGATGCAGATCAGAGCATCTACTGCAAAGTGCTTCTCATGCAGCACTCAAAATATTTCAGCACTATAGACACTTGGGTGGAAAATGCTCTCATGCTCTTAGATTCCACTGTCTCAGCAAACATAGGATAAGAGTGAGCAGAAGGTGCCTTCAATACTTGGGCAAGTGGGAAAAGCCTCCATGTTATCATGTGGATATGGGACAACAGGTGGGGTGGCCTTTCTTCTCAGAGAGCCTAATGGTGGGGTGGCCTTCTCTCCTCTGAGAGCCTGAGAACTGATTCTCTCCACCACAGGCCCCTCCCCATTGCACGACTCCACCCACTCTGTGCAGTTGGAAGGCAGCTGGAAGCATCTGCACAGCAGCTGCATCTGGCAGTGGAATCATAAGGCAGGTTTAGGAGTTGTGGAGGTATCACACATATTCACATGGTAGGGCTGCAAGGGAGGTGGAGAAGCACTGGGGAGAAAGGGTAATCAGTTACTAGAGTCCTGCTCTGCCTGTGGTAGCCTTTACTGTTCTATTTTTCTCATCATAAGCCATTTAAACTGCAGAGGAAAGGGCAGTCTAATCATTTAGGTGTATGACCTCTTTTAGGACAGAACTGGGCTATAGAACATACTCTACAAAAGAGCTGAGGTTCTCTGTTATGCAATTCCAATGTTTCCATGGCAAGAGGCCACTATGTTGGGAGAAGCAGCAATTAAAACCTAGTGGTGCTAAACACCTTTACACAAGGGAGAATGTCATCACAGCAAGCCACCACTTCCAGCTGGAGCAAATAAGACCCTCTATCTCATAACAATCAGAGGAAATCACCAGGAGTAGAGGTTGGATTCTGTTCTTCACTTGGTCTAAACTTACTTTACTAGCTAAGGCAAATCAAACTCCTTTGGGCTCTGCTATGTGGGAAACCATGGATTAGAGTGGAGCAGACAGCCATGAGAGAATTGAGAGACAGCAAGGAAGATGCAGAAATGTCTGACTTCATGGGAAGAGTTGCTGAGTTTGGAGAATTGGCTTGAAGCAGAACAGCAAGAACAAAGAACCCCAGTGTCACACAGCTGCGAAATGTTAGATTAGAAGCATAGAGATAGTTTCTTCAAGGTTAGGTGCTATGCAGCTAGCCTGAGATACAAGGGAGTAGTTAGAAGACCTTTGTTAGTTTAGCTGAGCTCTTGAATTATAACAGGACAGTGTGGTACTCCCTTTAGCAGGTGCTGATAGCTTTGTACTGCTTGGGGGAGGAGGTTATAAAAAGGCTGTGTGAGAAATAAACACTCTCTCTCTTGCTCCTCTCCTGGGGTCTCTGTGTGGCTCTTTTGGGCATCTTGGAGACCACGGTGGGGGGAGTGCACCCACTAAAGGGGAGAGCACCCTCAACCGCTGCACTGCTGTATTATCTCTAACAGCTGCTATAAGCACCCAGCACTGCTACAACACTTCAGAAGCTTTACCTACATGGTGTCCAGTGAAGGAAATGCTTACACAGAACAGAGGACTGACCTCATTTGAAAACTCCTGTGCCTCCTGCAGCAAAAACTGCTCTGAGCACCACAGAGGGCACTGGGGGCAAAGTTTATTCTAAGGACAGAGCTTGCTATCCATGCCCCTCCCCAGCTGCTGGCTCTTCTGGCCTCCCCCAGCCAACAAGACACACCTAGCTTAGGCTGAAAGATATGACTCAGTCTTCATGGCAGTTCTACCAACCTTGATGAAGAGCAGGCGGCGGAACTGGATCCCAACATCTTGCTCAGACTCCATGTAATAGAGATTGAAGGTCTCTTTGCAGGTCACCACTTCACCTTTGAAGCTCTTGCAGTCTCTGACAGTAAACTTGAGCTCCACATAGACACGAGAGGCTGCCTCGCCCCGATAAATCCAGTTGGTGCGAAGCCAGTGGTCAGTGTCCCCCTCGGAGAGCACGCTGCAGTCCTGGTACATATAGACTGGGGTACCATTGATCATCTGCTGCACTTCACTCCACTGCTCCCAGGGCAGAAGAAAACACATTGTTAGACAGACAGAAGAAACAAGTTTTGCTTCAAATATGAAAAAATCTTGCCTAAAAAACTGATTGCCATATAGCATTCAAGGCTCAAAGCTTGGCTAGCAAGGTCTCCTACACTGGGCAAAAGCTGCATCAGGTATAAAGCTCCATATCTGCCTGAACTTGTTACAGAAAGAGCAAAGAGGTTCATTGAATTGTCAGCGTTGGAAGGAACCTTCAAGCTCCTCTAGCCCCAACCCCTGTGCCTGCCATGGGCAGGGACACCTGGCACTAGAGCAGCTTGCTCCCAGCCCCAGCCAGCCTGGCCTGCAACACTGCCAGGGCTGGGGCTGCCAACACCTCTCTGGGCAACCTGGCACAGTGGGCTCAGCACCCTCCTGGGGAACAACTTCTTACTGTCTAATCTAAATCTCCTCTCCTCTAGTTTGGATCCATTCCCTCTAGTCCTAGCACTGCCTGACATCCTAACAAGTCCCTCCCCAGCTCTTTTGTAGCCCCTGCAGATCCTGGAAGGCCACAAGAAGGTCTCCTGGGAGCCTTCTCTTCTCCAGACTGAACAATCCCAACTCTCTCAGCCTGTCCTCAGAGGAGAGGTGCTCCAGTCTCTGATCATCCTCATGGCCCTGCTCTGGACACCTTCCAGCCCCACCAGCTCTTTCTTGTGCTGGGAGCTCCAGAACTGGATGCAGTACTCCAGGTGAGGTCTCCCCAGAGTGGAGTAGAGGTGGAGAATCTCCTCCCTGCACCTGCTGGCCATGCTTCTCTTGCTGCAGCCTAGGATACTGTCATTAGGATCTGACTTATGCCAAATGGAATGGAACCACTGTGCATGGACCCTTGCACAGCACCTTCATCCTACCTTGGTTCCAATGTATTTCTTTCATACACATCTTAGATGCAGACCCACTGCTCCCATGTAGTGCCCACTTCTCTCTGCCACTGCTCACATTGCAATTGTACAGTAGGACATAGCAGATTAGGACTATTATCTGAGCCTCTAAACAATGCACAGGATTTCAGGTAAGAGAAAAGACAGCCTGACACAATGCATGAGGTCAGTTGCAGAAGGGCTGTGCTAGAGCAAGCACTCCTTCGTTTGTAGTTCATTTAGGTGTAATGTTTTGCAAACCATAATTTAAACTATTAAAACTCAGTTGATTTTCCTGACTTCATTCTGCTTCTTCCCCAGGCAAATGATGGCTGAGAGAAGGAGATGGTCCCAGCTCCTCATATAACCTCACTGACACTGTTTGTATGAATGCAGGAGGGTTTGATATGTACTTTAACACACACTTTTGCTGAATTTTATGTAATTCTAGTCATGTTTCCTCACCACAGGTCAGATACAAAATGCAAAGAATATTCATAGATGAGAACTGAAAACTTGGAAAGCAAGGTTTTGTCCACAGGGAAAACAACTTAGATCCTTTTTCCCCCATGCTAAGGCTGCCTTTCTCATTATGCTTTAAATGTTTAATCAGATTAAATTGAAACAAGTGCTCACATAGGTATTGGCACAAGTTTAAGCATCTTGGTTTTAAATGACACCCCAGGTTAAGCTGCAATTTAAGCAAAGCTTCAGTCTCTGTAGTACTAGGCTTTCAAGTCTCATGAGCTGAGTGTGAGATTCACACATTCCTCCAGCACCACCTCCTCCTGTCTCTGCAGCACAAGCCTGCAGCCTATCTCCTAGCTTCTGATTCCACAGACCAGGTCACTCTGAGAGTGGAATATCAGAGGTGGACCCACTGAGTGCATACCTCCTCTGCAGCCCTGCTCTGAAAACTGCCAGAGTGCTTTCTCCAAGCCCTGCTGATAGAACAAGCTAGTATCTGGCTGATTTCAGCTATTTACATAAGCACTTTCTAGCAGTCTCCTCCCAGGAAGTTCTTCAGGTGGTAGCTATGTGTCCCTTCTTGTTTCCTTTTTCTCTGTGTGATTAGTCTCCACTCTTACCCCACCTTCTTAATCTGATTCAGCTGGCACAGAGCTGCACCACACAGGATTTACACTTCATTCACTTACTGGAGGTCAAAGGACCTCCAAAAGACAGGAAGAAAGAGAAACAGGCTGCTCAATCCTAACTGATCACCCAGAAGAGGCAATCAGTCACCTCTTGTACTATTTCACTGCAAATCTTCTGGAAAAAGCTGCAGAACTGAATTTACAACAAGCACATCCTGAAGTACATGGAAATAGAAAAGAAGTTAGAAAGGAGAATAAAAGCAAAGCAGTTTTCGTAAGAAACTGCTAATGTTAGGGCTGGTTTTGAGAATCATTCTTCCATGGCTGTCTGCCTCCACCAAACTGATGGGAAAGGCATAATTGCATTTTAAGGCCAAGAGCTAGACAAGATTCCATTAGCACTTTATCCTAAAGCTGTGCCACAGGTGAGTGTCACTAGAAAGTGATTTTTGCATTCTACTGCTGGAAAAAATCCATCTGCTAACTCGTGTGTTTCTTAGCTCATCTCAGCCCAGCTTCTTCCAGACTGAGCTCTTCAGGGGAAAGATGCTAAGCTCTGACTATTGCACAGTGTGTGCTGCAAAGAAATAACAAGGCAGTCAGACTTGGTTTTTCTAGACTATACTGCTGATGGGTAAAGGAAGTAAAATGAGGATATTATTTATGCTAATAACACAGAACCACTGTTAAATATACTTGCAACTTCTTTTCATTATTCAGTGACGCTTTTAAATTCAAAGCAGTAGAGGAAAACTGTTACATACAACACTTAATGAAAGGGTAATGAGTCCAGAAGTTTCTAGGCAACTGTCTGACATCCTCAAAGAATCTGCTGGAAAATCAAAATGTATGCCTCTGGTTTTTAATGTAAAGTTCTTAATAAGCATGTGTGGTAAAGTCTGGGCCAATCAATATTAACTCCTTGGCTCTCCAGCTGGTCTGCCAATGGCACTGAATAGAACTCCTTTGAGAATGTAACTTTCTCCCCATTCCATTGCAGACACTGTATCCTTACTCCAGTCATCAGTTTGGCCATAGGGTGAGAAATACTCTCCTAGAAGTGGGAGACAGTGCAAGTCAAGCCTCCTCATTTTAGTAGTGAGCAAACTGTGCTTTTCTGATGCTACAGAAAATCTTGCTCATGAGATTCAGAATCACAGAAAGATTTAGCTTGGAAATGATTCTTGGAGATCCCCAGGATAAGAAAGAGCTGGAGGGGCTGGANATGATTTTGCCAATAGGCTTAAAGTTACAAAGATCCATCTCTCCACTGCAAAAAGTTAGGAGTTCATACACTAAAAACCAGTAACCTGTTTAACTTGGGGTTAGAGAATTGTACTAAGATGAAAAGACTGGTTGAGTTAGTCCAGCCAGCTACAGTGTTCCTGTACTTAGCAAGTGCATCTCTTTCCCATCTAGTCTGCAAAAGAATTCAGAGTGCTATTTTAATCCATGAAATCTCTTCCTGCAGAAAAATCACAGGGTCTTAGAGCAGCAATCTCTCTCAGCAACACCACACCACTGCGTGTCAAGCCTGAAACCACCTAGCAGAATATGCATTACTGAACAGTCTCTTGTCTCCTTCCCCTGGCAGCACTTTTGGCTGTGGAGTGTCTTTGACTTTTGTAGAGCAGCATTTGCATGCTACCATGAGCAAAACCAAAATCCTTCTGGAATAGATTCAGAGCTGCAGGTTGTGTGTTAAAGTTGTACATTATAGGCTCAGCTGTACTACATGTCTAGCATAGTGCCTCTGAGAAAAGTCTGTGACAATAGAGACACCTTGCTGGTGCCTCCCATGGGGTGAGGAACAGCTTCTCTTCAGCTAAAACACATCTGGCAAAAACCTGGCAGTAAGGAAAGCTAGAGCAGCCAGGCCAAACCAGCAGCACCATGGTGGGCTTTGGGCAGCACTCCAGAATGCAGCCAGCTCCTGTGACCCTGCACTGAAAGTTTCTCAACACTCTTGCAAGTCATTCTGCTGGCGTGGAAGACAATTGAGATGATGACAAAAGAAGTGTGGTGACATCTAGACACTCAACTTCATGACTCCTATGACTCTAGATCTCAGGAGAGCAAAGAAGCCACTTTTCTTTCTTTGATCATTTAGCAATGGTCAGGGAAGCCTGATTTAATCATCACAGAGTCTTTGACACAACTGAACACAGAAGGGATGTTTACCTCTCCACAGTATCCTTCTGGGTGGGATGAGATCTTTTTTCCCCACAATGATCCATTGATTATTTTCAGGGAGGAGCAACTGTATTATGCAATTACTTGTCCTTTAGGGCACTACCACATAGCTCCCCATCCCACTCATCTCCTTCCAATTTAACTTGTACTTGGGCTCTTATGGGAAGATAAAGTGCTTATGTGACCCACAGAGCTCTGGCACATTGAATCTAGAACCTGTTTGTTCTGCTGTCTGCTCATTATCTGAACTCTCTGGCCACATTTAGGTCTTGCATGAAAACAGTTCTGCTCACAAGAGATGCTACTAGGTGAAGGATAATGATGAGTGGAAAATCAGGTGGTGCATCTTCAAGAGTTCAGATTTCATGGCTCATGTGAGATTACTGATAAAGCAAACATTAGCTCTCATTATTTTTGCACTACATTGCATATTGAACAGGATCATAGAATCACAGAATTGTCAGGGTTGGAAAGGACCTTAAAGCTCCTCTAGCCCCAACCCCTGTGCCTGCCATGGGCAGGGACACCTGGCACTAGAGCAGCTTGCTCCCAGCCCCAGCCNATCTCCTCCCTGCATCTGCTGGCCATGCACAGCAGGCAACAAAAGATATCAAGCCTTTCCTTTATAACCTGCCTGCCTGCCAACTCACCAGTATTTTGGTTGGTATTACAATAAAAATGGCTTTGTTTTTGATTCTAAACAGCCTGTTAGTCTTCTTGGAGGACCATGCTAGAGGCAGATTCATCTCAAAGCTCCAGCTGACTTGTGGTGCTTTTGTGTTGACATGAGGAAGTTCAGTGACCCTTGTCCACTCTCATTCTGCAGCTATGAAAGGGTGAATCAACTTCCTGAAGCTGCCAGGCACCAGTGCTCTCATCACTGGTGTGCTGTGTGATGTCAGGATTGCACAGCATCTTCCCTTGGGCTCAGAATGTGCTCCAATCTGCCCTTCAGGTCCCAGCACTGAGTGCACAAGCTGAGACTGCTACTCAGGTCTGTGGCAGTGACTTCATCCTAGGCTAGCTGGGATCATGCAATCTGGCCTAAGGTACAGCTATTCATTTATCCTCTCCATCCTCTCATCTCCTTTTCTTTTACTGCCCTGGCCCACTCCTCTGAGTAATGAAAAGTATATCTGAATATATATAACATTTTTTCCCTTCTCTCCCAAATCAACAGCTGTGGGAAGAGAAGCAGACAACAGCATTCCTGATGGGTATTTTCCACAGCACCTTTGGATGCTACAAAAAGCTGACAGGCTGAGACCCACTCCAGGTGAAACTATTTGAGTCAAATACCAAGAATTGTGATGAACTGAACGACTCAGGTTTAATGAAACAGCGGTGCTGTGCTGGAATCACTTGCAGGTTAAGGGCTGTGTGTCCAACAGCACTATCTCCTTCATGATGAGCCCTGGCTGTCTGAGCAGAAGTGCTGGAAACACACACCAGCCATCAGCTGTTAGTAACAGCTGGGACTCTTAGTCTGGGGGAACACAGAATCATACAGAATCACAGAATCATTAAGGTTGGAAGAGACCTCTAAGATCACCAAGTCCAACCATACCTAGCACTCCCATGGCACTAAACCATGGCCCTAAGGAGAGTACCTAAATGTTTCTTCAACCCCTCCAGGGATGGTGACTCCAGCACCTCCCTGGGCAGCCTGGGACAAGACTTACAACCTTTCACTAAAGACATTTCTCCTTATATCTAATCTGAACCTCCCCTGCTGCAACTTGAAGCCATTTCCTCTCATCCTCCCACTATTAACCCTGCAGAAGAGACCTACCCCCATCTCACTGCAACCTCCTTGCAGGCAGTTGTAGAGAGAGCTAAGGTCTGCCCTGAGCCTCCTCTTCTCCACACTAACCAAGCCCAGTGCCCTCAGCTGCTCCTCAGCACACTTGTGCTCCAGAGCCCTCCCTAGCCTCCTTGCCCTTCTCTGCACACACTCCAATGCCTCTGGCTCCTTCAACACAACATTACCTTGCTAGAACCTGAAAGCATTATCCTGTGGTCACTGATACAGAAGTTGCTGACAGGTCACAGGTACATGACAGAGTCTATTACCTAAAGAAAATAATTGAGCAGTGCAGAATTTGTGCTGTGCCTGGGATTTAATAGGAAAGGAACAGCATCAAAACCAACCAACCAACCAACCAAAATCTGAGCAGTAGCTTACTCCAATTGCATTTATGTATTCTGGCAGCTGCTATGTTCCTAATCAGAGCTCCTGTGAAACACAGTGCAGAACTACACATCGTTTACAAAGCTTTCCAAGTGCTTTTGGAGCCCCAATTGTTGCAGTTAATGTCTATTTATAAGGAGCCTGTGGGATACATGAGGTGCCCAAGATGCAATGCCCATCCTTGGTGCTGTGTGCAGGCAGGCTTTGGGAAAGCTGAGTGGGTCAGGGGCCACATACACTGGAATACTTGGTAGGAAGTTCAAAAGTGACTGCAACACTTTGAAGTGTGTGTGGAAGCAAGAAAGAGTATGGAACAGGCAGCAAATCAATGATGTCCTTCACCTCACCATGCACAGGAGGTTGAGAGCAATGGCTGCAGAGAAAGGGTTAAGAAAATCATCTGGAAGCTTTAATAATCCTATGATCCATGGAGGAATAAAATTGGGGGGAAAATAAGCTCCATAAACCAGCTACCAGTTGAAAACTGAGCCTTGCTGAACCTTTAATATGTAATAAACATGACACAATTTGGCAATTAGTGCCAGCAGCAGAGTTGATGTGATTGCTGAAATAATAGATATCCGATTTAAAACCAATTTAAAATCCTCTTACAAGCAAAGATAGATGTAGAACTGGTGAAAGCATGCCTCCCAAAACATACCAGCTAAAAAAGAAGCAAGCATGATCATTTACAATCCATTCTATAGCATAGAGAGGTCCAGTGTACAGCATTCTACAGTGCAGATGGCTAGCAACTTGAAGTAGGCACATATACTCCTAAGGGCATGAGGGGTTATGCAAATACTAGTCACATATACAAAGAAGGAAACTGGGAAGAGTGGACAAAAGCAAAGTTTCAAGATAGGCTCAGAAGGTGGGGGTGAAATAATCACAGCAACTAAAGACAAATAGTGGATTGGCCAATGAGTTGTACCACAGGCCTTCAGGAGCTGATACAGAGAATCCATAGGAATAGATCACAGAATCACAAAGGCTGGAAGAGACCTCTAAGCTCATCAAGTCCAACCATACCTAGCACTCCCATGCCACTAAACCATGGTCCTGAGTACCACAGCTAAATGTTTCTTCAACCCCTCCAGGGATGGTGACTCCAGCACCTCCCTGGGCAGCCTGGGACAAGACTTAACAACTCTTGCACTAAAGACATTTCTCATCATATCTAATTTAAACCTCCCCTGTGCAACTTGAAGCCATTTCCTCTCATCATCCCACTATTAACCCTGCAGAAGAGCCCTACCCCCATCTCACTGCAACCTCCTTGCAGGGAGTTGCAGAGAGAGCTAAGGTCTCCCCTGAGCCTCCTCTTCTCCACACTAAGCAAGCCCAGTGCCCTCAGCTGCTCCTCAGCACACTTGTGCTTATATTAAAGTTCAAAACATTAAATCAAGTAAAACTGATGGACCTTTGTGCCTGCACTAAAAATTCAAGCTCAGAATGCTAACAAACAAACATTAGCTCTATAACACATTAAAAAGCTGGGAATCTCCTACTAGTGCTGTCATACATCCCCCCCATGCCCAACTGGTATTGCTGGCTCCAAAGCCTGAAGACAGAGTTTATCAATAAATATGTTAGCTGATGGGGCATGGTAAGGGAGATAAGAAAGTGATCATAGGGACTACAGAATGCCTTTTCAAAAGCCTACTTTCCAACAGTAGCCTAAATGAGTGAAAGCTTTGTCTAAACAGCTACTAAAAAAGCAAGCTAGCACAAACCCTTCAGCAAATAAACACCTGCAGTCACTTTCACTTAATGGCTACCTTTAGGCAAGATTTCATTGGCAATTAAGGTACTCTACAAGTCCAGAAAGATGACCCATGCTGTCCAAAACTGACAGGTACACAGCTCAGTGTTGTTAGGCTGAGCAGCTGCTAACAGAAGCATTGTCTACACTGGATACACACCAAGTCTGACAATGGAACAAGCACATGTTGTCTAAAAGTGAGGAGAAAAAGGTGTAACTCTGCCTCCACAGAATTATCCAACCTCTTCTGAGCTATGCCTAGGGAACCTTGTCCACATAAAGCATGTCAGTTCCTCACAGCAAATTCCTCCACTGGGTGATAAGCATATTGACACAAGCCCAGCTGACTGATGGGAGCTCTCTAGTGTTACATGAAATACACCCTTCAACTCTGAAAGCAGGACAGCTCAGATGTTTCCAGCCTGGTGGGAATCAAGCTAGTCAGACTGCTCAGCATTTATCTTAGCTCTTTTGTGTCAAAAAAAGAAAGCTCAGTTCTCTCTCAAACACATTTACTTCTTCATTTTGGAAGAATAAGATATGATGAGAAATTTCTTGACTGAAAGGGTTGTTAAGTCTTGGCCCAGACTGCCCAGGGAGGTGCTGGAGTCACCATCCCTGGAGGGGTTGAAGAAACATTCAGATGCTCTCCTTAGGGCCATGGTTTAGTGACAAGGGAGTGCTAGGTATGGTTGGACTTGATGAGCTTAGAGGTCTCTTCCAACCTTTGTGATTCTGTGATGTAGCCCCAACAGAGAGGTATGCCAACTGCTAGCACTACTGTGACCCCACTGCGCCAAAATCAGATATTCTAACATTATTGACAAGTGGTGTCCCTCAGGGCTCTGTACTGGGGCCTGCACTGTTTAATATTTGTATAAACAATATCAACAGCAGCACTGAGTGCACCATCAGCAAGTGTGCAGATGACACCAAGCTATGGGGNAGATCCTTTCTGTATTGAGGGTAATGTAGGTTGTGATGCTACAAGGTCTACTCAGCTGGGCTTGTACAAAAAGAGCTGAGGGCTCAGTTGTCTTTTTAGGTCTAGTTTTGCAGTGGTTTCAGCAAGTAGATTTTGAAGCACTTCCATCAACTCAATTTTACAGACATGAAGCAAAGGAAAATGCCTCTCTCCCTCTCAGCTGTGGGAGCTAAATACAGCATTACAGCTGGATGTCAAGTCTGAGAAGCTTGCAGCCCAGCCAGAAGGCAGGATTGCTGCCCCAGGAGCTAACAGGTATTTCTTCAGTCAGCTACTGAGCTATAAAACCTGTAACTGGATCATTCTGGTTAGTACTCAAGAGGAAAAAAAGAACAACTTTAGACAGAGATTCTAAGTTCTTGAGAGCCTTGGAGGCAGAAATACTTGTGCCATGGCTATTTGCCCCAAAAAGGAGACATAAGATGTATTCAAAGTACATTAGAATGGAAAGCTTCTCCATTAAGTTTTATTACTTCACAGAAACAATACATTTCAAGGACATACTGAATTCCTGAGCTACTGGAAGACCATAGGCATCAGAAGAGCTACGAGAAGTCAATGAGGCATCAGTCCTTAAAGAACTGGCTAATAGGTGAGGCTGCAGGAGATTTACAAAGCATGTGCAGGAGAGGCTGGAGCTGCAGGAGCTTGATTTTGGGAGTCAGGGTGAGATTACAACTTAGATTCTGCTTTTTTGTCAGTTAGTATTCCCAGTGGCTCCCTTTCCCTGAACCTAGGTACTCACCCCTACTTCTGGAGGGTCTGGAAGCCAGCCCAGTTCACCTTGTGCAGTGCTTGTGTTGAGTAGATCCACTGAAAACCGGAAGAGGAAAAATAAGTCAGTGACACAAGTCATGGTCCATGGACTGGCTTCATCTTCATTTTGTCACAGAAGACAAAGCCTGCACATCTTCTATCAACCCCACATCCCTTGTGACCTTCAAGAAGCATGACCAGAGGAAGGATGGGAAGATAAAAGACAGTGCAGCTCGTGGGGAGTTAAAAGGTTTTGCTCATATATGAGACCCTCTCCTGTTCCAGCCTCCTCTAAGTAATACCCCCACATATCCAAAAAACACAACCCTGGCAAATGTTTCCAGTTCCTAAAGCTGTCCTAAAATGAGAGCAGGAGGCTGGAGCCTACTGAAATGGAAACCCAGCATTAGCAACCGAACATATCTTTCCTTGGAAGAGGAAGGCAGCAGGCAAAATGGGTGAAGAGGCAGCAAGCAAATAAATGACCAACAGAAAGGATCAATCAGTGTCACCTCGAGGTGACTCACGGTGGCAAAGTACAGAGGCAGGGGGAAGTTGTGGAAGGGATTTTCCACTGTCACAGCACCCAAAAGCCACCAGTTGCATCAGCTGCTGAGACTGCTGAGCCCCCTGCCCCTGATCCAGGCTGTCCACCAGGTGATGATGGCCTAGAAATCATTTCCCTCTCTCCTCCCTGCAACTGCTTTAGAGACCACACTGAGTAACAGCTTCCATTGCCACCTCTTGCAGAATTGTCCTGCATGGCTCTTGGAAGCCTTCTCTCCATGGTCATTTTTAGCCCTCAGATACATCTGAAAATGTGATCAGAGTTTGCTCTCAAATCCTGATCTGAAGAGAAGTTTAAAATGCACCTCTACACAGGCAAAGAGGGAGAGGAGCTAGAGTAAACCTTGCTGCTTCATGTGCAACTTTGGGGCTGCCCGAACAGCCTAGTGGGTTTGGTGCACCTAGGAACACAGGAAACAGGAACAATTCCTTGGGATTCCCTTTTTGATTCCTGTGGGTAAATTCAGAGAGGTTATTTCTAAACATCTCAAAAATAATTTGGGGTGAAAGGTGGTGATGGGGGGGTGTATTTAAATGGCATTTAACTAACCAGATTTTCTCCCCCTCATCTGACTGCTTTACAAATACTGTCTGCCAACTATAAGCAATAGAGTATAAAGTGCAGATCAGCAAGAGTCCTGTGGAATGAGGAAGCAGGCTGTGGGCCCAGAATCAGAGATAAGAGGGATTGCACTGCAGTTCTCACCTCCAAAACACCCTCTCAGGATTGGGAGAAGGTAAAAGCAGGAATCCAGGTTTTGCAAGTTTGCAGCATTCATAGCATGGTCATATGGCAAAAGCTTTCTAGCCACAGCCTCCCTGTCCAGACAAGGCTCTTCACTCCCTGCCCTTCTGCTCTCAGTCTCTCTATCTGAGATACTACTATTGTGTTGTTGTCTCCAAAAACTCCCAGGGTGAGGTAACCTGTCCTTCCAGAACCATCACCCAGATAATATCTATCCCACCCACACACTTCAGGCCTGAAGCAGTGATGTGGAAGGGAGAGGGGCTGCATGGCAAGTTCTAGCAGAGCAAGAGGAAAGGAAGGCAGCAGTGGCCAGGATGGGAGCTGTGCAGAGCCCGTGTGCCACACTGCTGCCCCAGCAGCAGCAGCTCCTGCAGATCATAGAATCCTAGAATGGTTTGGGTTGGAAGGGACCTCTGGAGCTCATCTAGTCCAACCCCCCTGCACTGGGCAGGGACATCCCCAACTAAAGCAGCTTGCCCAGAGCCCTGGCAAGCCTCACCTGCAATGCCTCCAGGGATGGGAACTCAACCACCTCCCTGGGCAACCTGGGCCAGTGTTTCACCACCCTCGTGGGGAGGAACTTCTTTCCAATATCAAGTTTAAATCTACTCTCCAATTTAAAACCATTGCCCCTTGTCCTTTCCCTCCAGGCCTTTGCAAACAGGCCCTCTGCAGCCTTCTTGGGAGTTCCCTTTAGGTACTGGAAGGTCACTGCACAATGCAGGGGGCCAAACTCACTTGCAACAAGTCCCTCTCCAGCTGAAACCCACCAAAGGGGTTCTTCAAGGATAGGAAAAATGCAGTAAGCAAGACTACCACAGCATGGGCAATAGGAATACTCTGGGGCTAAGCCCTTTGGTCCACAGCCTCATTGCTAGAAAAGCCATGTGGTTGTCCAGCCACATGGGAGGAGGTCTCCCCAGAAAGAAGAAAGACTTCAGCTAAGAGAGGATGCCAAGGAAATGAGCTGTTCC
The DNA here is from genome assembly GCA_013396975.1 of Bucco capensis. NCBI lineage: Eukaryota > Metazoa > Chordata > Aves > Piciformes > Bucconidae > Bucco > Bucco capensis. Next base: position 121,483 of record VWZO01009781.1, read on the forward strand.
CAGATAGACACATTAAGGAAGAGTAGATCATAGACACAGCCCAAATGAGATGGCTAAGATAGAGGAGAAGCTGGCAGAGAAGTCCCTAAGTGTTACTGCCAACTACTGGTCACACACTTAGGGAAATCAGAGCCTGCACAGCACTACCTTATTACTTCTCACCTAGGCTGGCCTTCTCCACAATGTCTGCCAGCAGCATCCATGTAGCTGGATCCTAAATATAAATGTGCTTGTCAAGAACACTTTAAAAGAGCACTCAGCACTTGCAGAGTCTGAGATGAGCCCATGGCTGAACTGCCAGTTATAACTAAATCCTCTTAGTTATAGCAAAGGAGAGGGCTATCCACGGCATGGGAAAGCCCCAACACCTCTCACTGTGCAAAACAGAGACTGGAAGTCTCTGGTAGGAATTAACTGCAGGAGGAAGTAGGGAACAGGACAGAGATTTACTCTTCCTCACCACTCTATTAAAAATTCCCATGCCCCAGAAGTTTCATAAACATTGTGCAACTGCCCAAATGGAAGAAAAGATCACTACATCCAATAAAAGGGACTACGTGAGGCAGAGAAGGGAAACAAGGGATTCCTAAGAGAAGAGGTGGGAAAGGAAACTAAAACCCAGCTCTACCTTCCAACACTAGGGTAGCCAAAAGAGACCAACTCCCAAGAGGGCTTCCTGAGGAAATTCTGGAGGTGTTGGCTGGGAGAGGGAGAAACTTTCTGAGTTTGTGTTTAAACTTATCTGCAACGCTTGTGTTTAAGGCAGAGAGAGAATTCTCTTGGATCACTGGATATGCTGAGGCATTTATGCTTGAGGTGGGAGAGGGTGGAGAAGAAGACCATACCTAGGCTCAGTTCAGTGAGCCACCAGAAGTCGGATGGGGTTTGCTTCTGGCCTTCATCCCCCCAACACCTCCATGCCCTCCCCAGACACTCCAATTCCTCTCCAGGTTACTCCAGGTGGGCTGTGATGTCCCCGGGGTCCTGAACATGTGGCCCAGGCTCTGTTCCCTACCCCTCAGCCAGGTCCCTCATGGCCTGCCCACCCAAGCCCGACCCTCTGGGCTCAGGACTCAGCAGGTCCCACGCTTACCTTCTTTCCCAGGCACCTCGGCTGGAAGGAGAGCCCAGAAGAGAAGGAGCCTGAGGGAGAGCTTGATCCTGCTTCCCCAGGTCCTCAGCTCCATGCTGGCTGGAGAAGAGGGCTAGCTCCCAGCCCCTGCCTGCTCTCCCGGCTCAGGCTGAGGCCTCTGAGCCTTGGCTGCTGCTGGCAGTGCATGAACCTCTCCCACAAGCTCCTGACTGGAGCGCGCACATTGCACAACCTCCCTGCCTGGCCCACACTTATGATGAAAGATCAAGGCAAGTGGGTGGAGAAGCCTTACTGCCTTTACCTGTTTTAAAGGGGCTGGTCACAGACTTCCTATCTGGCAGGCAAATAAACCCACCTTCAAGGCAGCCACCTTTTTCCTGGGAGCCTCCCTCCACCTTTGCTCCAGTCCCGCCAGAGGCTCGCGGCTGCCACCTCCTGGGCACTCGTGGCTTCGCTCCCGCTGCAGCCTCTCCGCCGCGGCTCAGGCTCCGGCCTGGCACAGGCCTGGCCAGGGCTGGCGAACCGGTAGCTTTGAGAGATTGAAACAGCCCAAACACCACGTTAGAGGCTGCTTGGTCCACTTCTCTCGGTGATAAATAAAGTAGCAAAACCACAGAGCCATCCTTGCTTAGTTACTTTGGACATCCAGCCCACTGTGTTCCCCAAGCTGGGACAGCATGTCCCAGGGCAATAGCCATGCTGCTTTATCTAGCAGAATTGCTGGTTTTCTTTCAGTAAGCTCCTCAGCATCGATAGGTGAAAGATGACTGCTTTTCAGTCAAAAAGTAATGGCAGAGGAACTGAGACAGACGGTTTCTCTCACTGTACTTTCAGTTTCCTTCCTGGGGGACAGAAACATGAAAGAACTTGCTTTTGTTGTCTCTTTTCTGCTCTTCATCAAAGATGTTCCTCCCACCCCTACACAGCTATTACACCCCTCCCCCTCAAATACAGATGCCATTATTCCTCCACTCGCTGCAGGGCTGCATTCCTCCTGCTCTCTTCCTCCTCCCCAAGTAGGGCTGAAGAAAGGACTTTGTCAGGTTGCCTAGAGAAGCTGGGAGATCTCCAGACTTGGAGATGTTCAGACTCACGAGGACACAGCCATGAGCATCACATCTACCTCTGGAGGCAGCCCTGCTGTGAGCAGGGGTTGGGGCTATAGACCTCCTGAAGTCCCTTGCAACTAATCTTTCCGTGAGTTCTGTGACTCTTTAATGCTACATCTTGGAAAACCAACATCTGTCCCCAGAAATTTGAATACAGACAAGAGAAATCTGAGAACAAATGCTTAAAATACTAAGCTTTAGATTTGGCATATTACATGAAGTAAAATGTCAGTACAAATAATTCAGAGGTTAATGTCGTTCACAGTAGTTCTAGCTTAAATTTATTCCAGTTTAATCTTGTCTAAAGTGCTCTTTCTCAGTCTATGGTGCTAAGTCTCAAATTTTTATGCCCACCTCTTGACTGCATTTGAATGACTCCCATTGCAGCACTAGATAAGGTTTCCTTGACTACATCCCATACCTTGAATTTGCACTAGTGGAATGTATCCATTTCAGTCTTAATTTGTACAGTATAGAGCCTTCTTCAGTCTGTGGTGTAGCAGTGGGGCAGATGGACCCATGGCCAACCTCTCCTTTGTGACCCAGCAACAGAGGTGAGGCCTACATAGAAAGAACCAATTGCAACTGGAGCATGAGGCTCTAGGGCAGCTCATATGCTTCCTAAGGCAAAAAAAACAAACCCAAAACTTCAGTGTTGCAGCTTTACATTCTTTTTGCCAACTTTGCATCTGTAGAACCTCAGAAGTGCCAAAGTTCTGGGGTAAAGAATCTGGGGATGCTCTGTGTCTGTTTGATTAGCGGCCAGATACTCAGGACATTTGATCTAAGCTATTTGGAATAGTCAGGGACAGGCTTACTGGGGCTTATTAGAGAAGATGGCCTAAAAAACACTAACTTCTCCTTCTCCCTCTTGTTAGTGTTGCTGTTGGGGGTCAGAAGTTGGGGTATTCCAGTGGATGATGGTCAGAAATCATATGGACCACTTTGTTACGTTGTAGATTGGAGTTTACCTACTGTAGCTCCCAGTCAGAATGTGTACCATGGCACTCAAAATACCATCCCCTGTTACAGCAAGATCAAGAAACATTAAAGGGCAGGAAACCCAAATGCCTAGAACTTTACTGACACCTGTAAAGCTCTGCTGCATTGCTTTGCTATGTGTCCTCAGCACCCAAATGCAGATCCAAAGGGAAAAAGAGAGGATCTACACAGTCTTTACCCAGTACATTGAGGTGAATTATTTCTACAGCTCTTTTGAGTATGGAGAGGATCTTTTTGCTTGTGCATCACAAAGTTGGACTTTTTGTAAACTGTTGGACAAAACCCGTTCATTGAGTGTCTAGTGGGAAAAAAACCAACCTGAAATCATTCCAAAAAATCTTTATCTTTACAATCATATTGTATGATTTACAGCCCCACAACATTTCCCTGTCATGGCTTCCCAGTGAGCTTCCCATATCTGGCATGCTTTTTGATGGGAAGAAGATAACAGCATCTTTTAAGCTCATTCTCTTCCTGTCTTTGGATTGAATCTCCTAGCAGGATTCTAGTCCCTCTGAGTATTCCTGAATCTCAGGGCATATTTTTTTCCTTCCATTTGCCAGTATTGTGTTTTATGTATCACTGAGATTAGCTATCTAGATGGAAAAAAATATCACTACACAACACACCTGGGCTTTCCTCCTACAGATATGTGGCCTGTGGTGAGGGAAGTGAGGAGGAATGGTATGCACCAGGTCTTGTCTTGATGTACTGTTGGAACATTCAAAGGGCATTCCCAAGGCTGAGCTGGGATGTGCTCCTTTGAAACTGCAGTTCAGACAAAACTCTTCCACATGTTTGTTATAGGCTGTTGATTGTGTTTTCTGCTCCTCACCTTCTAGAAGGAGCTATGATTTTCACCATTGTGCTGTTAAATGTCCTTCTAGGTGATGAGTGAATCTTAACCTAGAAATACTCTCTGGAGGTCCTCACTTCCTATTACTCCCCAGCCTAGCAGAGCATCCCTTTGGTGCTGATAACTTGAGACTGTGCATCTTGAGCTGCCTTTCAGTAAGGTGCTGTAGTAACAGATGTACAGGGCTCCCAGGGGCCCCAGTCACATTCTGCAACAAGACCCACTTCAGTCTAAAGGAGGAACTTGTTCTGTGTCCTCTGGCTCACTCCTTTTATCCACTATCTCTCATCATCATCATCATCATCATGGCTAGGCTTCATGAACGCAGCTCCA
>VWZO01009781.1:134658-157725 GCA_013396975.1 Bucco capensis
CTGCCTGGACACATTGCTGTGTGAGCTGGTCTAGGTGCTCCTGCTCTGGCAGGGGGGTTGCACTAGATGATCTTTCTAGGGCCCTTCCAACCCCTGACATACTGGGTTTCTGTGACACTGTGATGTCTTTTTGTCATAGATGTATTGAAGCCTGTTGAAATCTGCCTAGGTATTTGCTATAGTGAAGTCTACAGAGACTCTAGTCCTAGCATGGGTATGGGGCTGTTGTCTGAAAAGCACTCTTTGGTTCTGCTAAAATTTACCATGCATGCACATCACAGCTCTGACAGCATCTGAGTTCAGTTGAGCCACTTTCCTCCTCCTCAACATCTTCCCGAGGAGCCCTCTGATCTCCTTGTTCCTCAGGCTATAAATGAGGGGATAGAGTAATGGAGTAATGTTGGTGTAGACCAGAGACACCATCTTGTCTCGAGCTGGTGAGTAACTGGCCTTGGGACGGATGTACATGAAGGTGGCACATCCATAGTGGAGCAAGGTGATGGCCAAGTGTGACATGCAGGTGGAAAAGGCCTTGCCCCTTCCCACGGAGGAAGTGACATGGAACAAAGCAGCAGCAATACAAGCATATGAGGTCAGGATTAGAAGGAAGGGGAGCAGCAGGAGGAGCACACAGGCAGCCAGCAAGGGCAGCTCAAGGCTGTAAGTCTGTGTGCAGGCCAGGTAGAGCACAGCAGGCACGTCACAGAAGAAGTGGTTGATCTGCCGCGACCGACAGAAAGGTAAGCGGAAAACAGCCACTGTCAAGCCCAGGGCAATAGCAAAGCCTCCAAGGCAGCAGGCCCCCATCAGCCTGAGGCAGAACCCCTGGCTCATCACAGCTGTGTAGTGAAGGGGCTGGCAGATGGCAAGGTACCTGTCGTACGCCATGGCTACCAGGAGAAGGCATTCGGCCCCACCGAGCGTCACAAAGAGATGCATCTGGGCAGCACAGCCCAGGAAAGAAATGGTGCTGACCTCTGCTGCTACCAGGCTGACGAGTGCCCTAGGGACAATGACTAAGGTATAGCAAAGCTCAATGACAGACAGCTGACAGAGGAAGAAGAGCATGGGAGGACGGGAAGGCTCCATAACCACTGCCATAAAGATCATCCCATTCCCTGCCAATGTGACCAGATGAACAACGAGAAAGATAAGGAAGAGGAACAGCCGCAGGCAGAGCAGCTCGGAGAAGCCGAGCAGGAGGAACTCCATGGTTGCATCAGTGCTCTTATTGTCCTTCTCCATGCAGCCTTCACATGGCATCTACAGAGAAAGAAACAGAAGGGAGACAGTTGCATTTGACCTGATGCCTGGCAATACATTCTGTATAGGAAATAAAGTTGCTGTGCTGTAGAACCAGCATAGCAAAGCTCATTGTGTGGGGAGAGCACAAAACTGATTTCACTCAGTCACATTCAACAAGCTCTCAAACCAATATCCTCACAATCACCAAGGTTCTCTTACCCAAAAGATCTCTCTTGGATTCTTTGCCATGGCATGGATGACAGACAATGTCAGCAGTTGTGTCTCTATTGCTGCTTCTTACCTGTTCCTACCTTGGTGACCATGTGCAGGTTTTGAGCACACAGTAGGTAACCTTTAGGAGTTGACACTGATTTGTCTGTCTGTCCTATACTGCTTTTGAGGGTCAGCATTGGACTCTTTCTCCTGATCTGAGGGTCCTAAGAAGCTGCAGATGGATGTGATGGGATCTTGATGACCATAAACACCTAGGTCTTGCAGACATTCTACTAGTACTCCTTCTAGGGCTTCTACTCCCAGGCAGACCCTTTCATTCTCTAGTTAAAGCAATGCTGCAGTTCTCTACATCTGTGCCAGATAGAGACAAGGATAACCAGTGGACTGGAGTATCTAGTCTACAATGTGACTCCAGTTTAAGGGAATTTGAGGTGTTTGCCTACTAGCTTTTCCCTTCCCCCACAAGGGATCCACCTCAGAGTTCCTAGGAATGTGGAGTGATGCAAAGCTGTTCAAGATCTAGAAAAGATAAGGCTGTAGAGAGCTGTATAGCAATAACTTACATATCCTGGTCACAGGCAAACAGTGCTCATGTGTTCATCATGTCATGCAATATTTACTTCAATGATTAATTCCAACTCTCCCTACACTTGACTGTAAACCAGGAATAAAAGCAGAGATCCTTTGAAGACTTCTGCTTACCTCAAACCCCCAGCAATGTTATGAATGAAAGAAGCTGGAAAATGACACAAAACATTCCAATGCCACCAAGACCAAATGAAGGAAAAAATTAATAGTGGAGACAGGGATTTTGCTGTAAAGAAGACACCTCAAAAAAGCTCCAGAAAGAAGTCAAGAAGTTGAGGAGGTGAATCTGATAAGCCTACATGCCTTTGCCTTTATTTTTGCCACCGCAGTCACCAAAACTTGCTGTCCCAAGGATTCAAACAATCTGGAGACTCAGGTGAGTAAGGAAAATCCCCACAATTGTATTACCTCAGGTGCACAACTACACATTCCATTTCTGAGGGTTAGAGCAGAGATCAGCAAAATTACTTAAGGTAGGAAGGAACTTTACTGTAAGCTCCAAGACAAAAGAAATGGACAGGCAGTGAAGAGCAAGAAGGAGCTCTTTAACAAGGTAGAGGGAACAGTGATCCTGCAAAAGCAGGTAACTCAACAACACTACTGCTAGACACAGATCCAAGTGCCTATAAAGCCATGCTAACTCCTACATCCACCTTTTCTGCTGCAGGACCTCCCCAATATCTATTCCAAACAGTCTGGCTATAAAGCTTTCTTGACACTGTATGCAAGTAGGAGGTCTTCACAGAAAGCAGGAGTAATGGGTTCATGCTTGGTCTCAAGAGCACACTGGGGGCTAGCTGGGGTTGCCCTCACTCCAAGTACTAAGACTTTAAGAGGATTCTACTAAACAAAACAAAGCTAAAGAGCAGGGGAATAAAGCAGAGGTTTCCCTTCCTTTTGTTTGGAGATGATCAATTGAATGACAACATACCAGCTCTGCATTGGAAGGCAAGGAAATAGGAACTTCTTCCTCCTGATGATGTGTGTGGCTCATTCTGGGCTGAGATTCTCTTGCTTGGCTGATCTGAGGTCCCCTCTGGCTCTGAGTGTCCCTAGAGCCAATGCTTGCTTTCCAGATTTCATCCTCATCCTCTCTTCTCTTCTGCAGGACCCAGTGCTTTATATATGATAAGACAGAGAAGTCTTCCCTCTTCCCTGCTGCCTCTGCCTTCCCTGCATGAATGACAGGCACTTCCAGTCCTCCCAAGGAAAAGGAGCTGGCAGGTTTTATGTAAATCAGGCAACAGGATGTAGTTGCATCTCCAGAGGAAGGCAGGCTCTAACTCTCTCCTAGAGGGCTCTTCCTCCTTCCACTGAAGCACTTGAACAGGAGCTGAGTATCACAGAATATTCATGGCTGGAAATGACCTCTCAGATCACTGAGTCCAACCCAATCCATCAGGCTGCTCTTAAATAAACAAATCTAGGGCTCTTCAGCTAAGTTTAAACCACTTCTACACTTAAAGGCAAAGCAAAGCAGATACAGAAACTTCATCCCCACCTGTAGAAATGTGTGGGGAGTTCTCACCCTTTCTTTCTTCCCGGCTCAGATCTTTAGCAGTGGACAGAACTAAGGTTATTTGGGCTCAATTTGGTTTTATTGCCATTGTTACATTAACTCCTAGCCACTGACACTGAAATCATTACAGAGATATGTAAGTTGTGCAAGTAGAAAAGAGAGGCAAAGCCAAGATCTGTGACCAAACACATACTGGGCTGCACTAGCAAGAAGGAGGCCAGGTGAAGGAAAGAATGGCCAGCAGGTGAGGGAAAGTGCTTGTTCTCCATTATCTGTCACACAGGAAGCCACATCTGGAACTCTGTGTCCACTGTTGCCCTCCCCATAGCAGAGATGACAACAAGCTCAAGAGGAGCACTTGGGATCCCAGGAGAGGCTTCAGGAATGTGATTTGTTCAGCATGGTGAAGAGGAGGCCAAATAATTATCTAACTGATGATCTTAGCTAGCTGGTGGGGAGCTACAGAGGCAACAAAGGCAGAGTCCTCTCAGAGTGCAGCAGTGAAACAGTCACAACACTGGCATCAAAGAAAGTTCTGATTTTCCACAAAGAAAAAAACCACTTTTTCTCACAAGGCTGGCTCAGCACTGGAACAGATGTCCTGAGGTGGTCTTCCTTGGAGATGGCCATGTGTTGTTGGACAAAGCTATGAGCAACCTGACCTAGCTGTGGAGCTAATTGTGCTGTGAGCAGGGTGCTGGGCTAGAGACTTTCTGAGGTGCCCTCGCATCTAAATCCTTCTTTGAGTCCATGATTCTGTTCAGTCTTGGTCAGAGCTCCAGAACTGCCTGGAGCAGCACTGGGGAGGCCACATCTCAAATACTGGGGTCAGTTCTGGGCCCCTCAGGCCAAGAAGGACCCAGAGGCATTGGAGTGTGTGCAGAGAAGGGCAAGGAGGCTAGGGAGGGCTCTGGAGCACAAGTGTGCTGAGGAGCAGCTGAGGGCACTGGGCTTGGTTAGTGTGGAGAAGAGGAGGCTCAGGGGAGACCTTAGCTCTCTCTACAACTCACTGCAACCTCCTGGGGGTAGGTCTCTTCTCCAGGGTTAACAGGGAGAGAACGAGAGGAAATGGCTTCAAGTTGCATCAGGGGAGGTTTAGATTAGATATAAGGAGATATTTCTTCCCTGCAAGGGTTGTCCCAGGCTGCCCAGGGAGGTGCTGGAGTCACCATCCCTGGAGGGGTTGAAGAAACATTTAGCTGTGGTACTCAGGGCCATGGTTTAGTGGCATGGGAGTTCTAGGTATGGTTGGGCTTGGTGATCTTAGAGGTCTCTTCCAACCTTAATGGTTCTGTGATTCTGGGCACACTTGAGGAGCTTCGTTGTTCCAAGCTGCAATACTTGTGGAGTTTTGGCTCCTCCAAGACCACTAACTGGGATTCTGGAGTGTGAAAATTTTGCAATGAGGCAGAACTTCCATGCCAAACTTCTATTGCAGTGGGTTTACTCTTTTTTAACCCTGTCATGGATCTTCTTGGAAAGAAAGCTAGGCCAGTGGAGTCTGCCCTTTCTACTCTCTCACTTCACTTCATTAACTTTCAATGTTCAAAACTTGTTATTTCATCTTTTTTCCTTACACGCTTTTTGTTTAAGATGCTGCAAGCAATTCAGGGCCCAGAATGTCTTAAAAAAACCCTTACAAAACTGAATTCTGTTGCCAAATACTGAATCAAAGAGCAAGCCTGGAGCCTCTCTCTGTGGTATGTTGGCTCTGCAAGCTGTACCAGGAGTGAAACCAAGGACCTGGTTATTTTACAGTTCCACCTAGCAAATTGGGCAGATTATAAGTGGAAGTAAATCTTTGCAGTGGAGTTTATTTTACTCACATGCTGTGCAGAGTTAGATTGCTCCCTCTAGCAAATTCTGGGAGGATTTCAGCACATTAGCTGATTAACTTCTCTGTAGTTTCTCTTGCTGTCATACAATAAAATGCAGAGATTTCGGTGGCATTTCGTACTTTAATTTCTATTTATCCTCTTCTCTAACCCAAACCAAAGGAGAAAATCTGCTACCTCAACAACAACGCAAAAATAATTCCAAGGGATTCTTTTGACAAGTCTAGTCCAACTTTCTGATCTTCAGATGGTCCTTTTTCTGCTGCTGGACTGGAAGTGACCCTAGGTGTGTCAGTATGTGCCCAGTAACCAACACTACACAGTTAGCAGGGATATGCACTCACCATGCTAAGGCTAGGGCCCAGCTTTACGCTGAAATAAGTCAGGCAAATGCCTGCCTCAGTCTGTGTGTGTGTAGATAAGCTGTCATTTATTACCATGCCACTTCCCCCTCCCCACAACATTTCAACACACACCTACAGCTTACATGGCTCACCAAACACGGAAGCCTTAGCTGGGCTGAGCTGTGCATCCCTGTGCCAGCACACACATAGAATCATAGAACAGTTCCAGCTGGAAGAGACCTTGAAGATCATCAGTGCAGCCTTTGTCCTAGCCCTATCACCTCACTAAATGATGCTCCCCAACACAACATCCAGCTGTCTCAAACACCTCCAGGGATGGGGACTCAAGCACCTCCCTGGGCAGCCTGTTCCAATGGCTCACAACCCTTGCAGCAAAGAAATTCCTCATAATATCTAACCTGAACCTCCCCTGGCGCAGTTTCCATCCATTTCCCCTTGTCCTATCACTCTCCACTAGGGAGAACAGACCAGTCCCTGCCTCTCTACAACCTCCCTTCAAGTAGTTACAGAGAGCCATGAGGTCTCCCCTCAGTCTCCTCTTTTCCAGACTAAACAAGCCCAGATCCCTCAGTCTTTCCTCACACATCAACAAGGCAAACAAGGAGTGGGAGAGGAGGAGAATATTCATGTCCAAGCCACTCCATACTTCCTCCTCAAGCCCACACCTTTCAGGTTCCCAGCATTTCTGTTGCATCAGCTTACAGATGAATTCATAACAGATTCCTGAAAGCTGCACCTTGGCATCAGTGTTTGCTTGTCTTGAGTGTGGAGCATGGCAGAGAGGTGGATCTTCTCCTCTCCTGCTGCAGACTTCAGCCTTGCTCTCCACCCCCACACTCTAAACTGTGTGAGGTTGGGTTGTTTCCAGTCCATGCCTGCAAGGCTTTGGAACTGGCCTGCCCTAGCCCAGATTTGTATGAAGAGTTTCTTGGAATACAGCTATGGTTAATGAATCACATCATATCAGTTTCTATCAGCAATTGCAACACCTTTCAGAAGATGTTCCCCTTGGTCTTCAGAAGAAGGCCCAGCAGTGGGCTTGCCCATCCACACCCATCATTTGCCAAGCTGCTCCCAAGGCAGACAGAAGCAATGGAGTTGCCTAGGGAGCATTGCTGGGAAGCTCAGCCTGAGCTGGAGCAATCTGGACAGAAAGGGAAGGAGCTGAGACATGTAGCAGGAAGGAAGCCTGGAGAAGAGGGACAGCCCAAGAGTGCTCTCAGCCCAGACAGCCCCAAGGCTCTGAAGTCAGAGAGAGATGCACAACTTCTCAGCAGGCTAAAAGCAACTTTCCAGCCAGATGGAGTAACTAGCCAGTGGTAGAAGACAATAAAGAGGATAAGAAAGATGGTAGAGCTTTCTTGCAGGCAAAAGCACACTGAGATTGATCCTCTAGGGATAGTACACTATTGGAAAAAGCAGAGATTTTGGCTTTAGCAGCTTCACTGATATTCTGCTGCAGGTAGAGTTCACAAGCAAAAGCTACTCTGATGTTCAAAAATGATATGGTGACTTCTGTGGTTAGAGAAATTAAAGCATTTTTAAGGGAGATTGCTTGAATTTGTAAGATTCACTCTAACAAAAATGTAACAGTGGCAATGTGAAAATAAATGCTAATGTTATTGGAGGAAGTGGATCTGTGACTCCAGCAAGGCTGATTATGACCAAGATGTGGCTGGGCCAGGGTCTGGAAACTGCAGCATCTTAACAGACACTTTTTAACAGGTCCTGGAGCCCCATTCTGCAGCAGGAGTCAAAAAATGCTGCCTTCCCCAGAGGCAAGACACTGAAAGCATTGTGCAAAGCCTTTAGGAGAAGCCTTTTAGAAGGAGTTTCTCCTTATTCCTGTTATGTTCAGAGTTTTCTGGGAAGCAGGAACTGAAACTGCCTCAGGTGATAATGGCAGGATGACTGGCATCCATCTGCCTTGGTGAGCAAAAGCATCACCTTTCTCTCATGGAGTTTCTGTTGTTTGGCTTGAGAAACAGGCTGGCAACTCACTCTGGGGAAGATGCTAAACCATAAACCAACCAACCAGAGCTTGGGCAAAAAAGAGCTGGCAGCCTGGCTGCTGACTACTCCTCACAGTTTGGTAAAGGTGAGGTGTTTCACATCCCTGTACTTACTCACACTCTAACCTGGCCAAGGGCATTATCTTGCATGGCTCCACGGATCAGTCAATACTAGCATAAACATGCAAGCTTCTCCTAGTCAGAAAAGACAAGAAATGACTGCACTTATTTAGAACGAGAAAGAGAAAGGGGAAATCTAAAAAGGGAAGTCAAGAAAGGGCAAATGAAAAGATTTCAAGTAAAAAACAGCATGTAAAAATGAAAATAATGAAGTGAAAATGAAGCTGCAAGTCCTGGAAAAGATTAACATGAACTCCTGTACTTAAGACAAGAAAGAAGCTGAAGATACTAAGAAAGGAGTGGAGCATGTGCCCTAGGAGGACAGGCTGAGAGAGCTGGGTCTCTTCAGCCTGGACAAGAGGAGACTGAGAGGAGACCTCAGCAATGCTTAGAAATATGTTAAGGGTGAGTGTCAGGAGGAGAGAGCCAGGCTCTGCTCCATGGCATCCAATGGTAGGACAAGAGGCAATGGGAGCAAGTTGGACCACAGGAGGTTTAGTATTAAGCTGAGGAGGAACTTGTTTGCAGTGAGGGTGCCAGAGCACTGGCCCAGGCTGCCCAGGAGGCTGTGGAGTCTCCTTGTCTGGAGCCATTGCAGAGCTTCCTGGACACATTGCTGTGTGAGCTGGTCTAGGTGATCCTGCTGTGGCAGGGGGGTTGCACTAGATGATCTTTCTAGGGCCCTTCCAACCCCTAACATGCTCTGAATCTGTGAAGGGCTGGCTTTCTGAAGACAGACCTATGTTTTCTTATCTGGTTGAGAACTTGCTTTATGGTTATTGTAGGCTTTCAGCTTTCCTGGGCTGACTGTGAAGCCACCAGTGCTCAGCCCTTCCCAGCCCTTAGGAGCATCCTCCAGCATTCCTTGTGCCAAACCTGAGGTGCCTGGGAGCTGCCCTTGGCAACTCTTCTCTCTCCATGTGTCATGCAGGCAGCCACAAACCAGACAGCTAAAGCTACCCAAAATGCAGATTGACTGTAACTGAATCTCTCAGCACTGCTCCCAACGATTTTAAATGGCAAGTCTGGCTGTCAGCTGGGAATATACACCCAGTTCTGAAGCTTTAGAGAATATTCCTTCCAGAAAGGTGAACCAAAATGTGTGCACACTCATTCATAAAGGGAAAAAACCTCCCACTCAAGGGTATCCAAAATGTACACTCACCAAAGAGGGGTGAGGACTCACTCAGTCCACATGTATCCTTAGATGGCATCCCAGTCCAAGCAGACTGCAAAACTGCCTGCTCCAAGGGGAACCAGTTCCAAGTGGCTCTCTAGAGAGACTCCTTTTATACCCTAGGCAAGGCTGCTGTGGTCATTTCTTAATTAGTTGAAGGCACAAACCCACAGTGAAAGCCTAGACACAGGGGCACCACTTCACCACAGGTCACCAACCTGATCCTCATGAGGCCTGCTGCAAGCTAGACCTCCTGTCAGGTGTCTGCTTAGGTGTCTTTTGCCTGATTTTGTGCTTTTGTCTGGGTTTCATCCTATCCATTCAGGGTGCTCACACCTGCCACATCATTTTCCAGCCTATCACTTTAGGTCTCATATGTGACCACTCCACTTTCTCTACACTCAAGCTCTCAACAAGATAATCCAATGAGCCTAAAATGGCAGAACTTAGTGAGACAAAATGGCATGGCCTCATGCTGCTGTAGGGCAAGAGAAGCAGCAGAGCACAGTTGCAGCTCAGCAACTAAAGCCAGAAAAGTGAAAAAGTGCCAGAGGAATAACAAGGACCTTGGAAATATTAGGATGGGGAAGAGGAAGATGGAGCTTGACCACTGTGAGACCAAGGAATGAGAAGGTCCACCCCAGACATGGGAAAGGAAGCCATAGATGGCAGTGAGTGATGGCAATGGGGACTGCAATCCCCTTCACCTCTTCTCTGGAAGCCTTTCCCAGTTACTGACCAGAAGAGCTAGCAGGAGAGTGCAACTCTTCATCTTAGTGGAAGTCAGGTTCAGGTTCATTTGGACAACTTTGTGGCTGTCTCTGTAGATCTAATTAAAAGTTTGGGTTTTAACTGCAGGTTATAACCAGCAACCAGAGGGGCTCATTTGGAAAGGAGCTGAGTAGCTTCATCTCTTAGTGCTTGAAGGAGCTCAGCTGTGCCCAGCCCCTCTTGGCACTGAGATTACAGCACCCTGGGGCCTTGCTCAGAACCACTGGTGTTGACATCTGAAAATCAGGTCTTTATTTTCTCCTTTTGTTCCCTGTACAGTGGTAAACAAGGCCTTGGCCCACCTGAGCTCTTCCTTAGGGCTGCAGTGGCTGAGACACTCCACCTGGGGACATCATTTGCTTTGGCATAATTTGATCTGATGCAACTGCAGCTCCTGGGAGGATAGCAGAAAAGCTCAGTCTCTTAGGAAGTTTTCCTCTGGAGACACCATCCCAAGATGATGTTGGACACACTTCATCCCTAGTGTACCCAGGCTACCTCTCCTCTCCTTCCCATCTCATGTTTGGCCATGCAGGTTAATGTTTTGCACCTATGGCACTTAGGAACCCAAAGCTCATTTTCAGGGTAGTGAGGCAAGGACTTGTTAAACCAACATGTTTTCCCAAAGAAGCTTATTGCAGAAAGTGAACTCTGGCAACCAGCACATGTGTCATATATATTTAATGTCTTCTTTGTGCTTCATGGGTGACCAAAGGCTTTCTCTGAAAGGACACATTGCATGGCACAAAGAAATCAGGAGCTGGTGGGAGTGATGGAGGCACCCACACAACTGTGCCAGTCAGGCTGAATGCCATCTGCTGCTGAGTCCTTCTGCCACAGCATCAGTGGTGAGGGTGGTGGAGTTGCCCTTAAGGGGAGGTTGGGTTTGGTATTGGTTTTTGTATATATTTGTACATTTTTTAATCACTTTTTTCATTAAAGTAGTCTTAGATTTCATTTCCAATTCCCAAGTCTCTCCCTCTTTCCCTGTCATTCTCTTGTCCTTCCCAAGGTGGGGGGAATGGGGGTAATAGAGAGCATCTGTCACTGGATTAGTGGTCAGGCCAGCCCTAATCCTTGACAAAAGGACAGAAAGATTAGGCTCTTGTCACCTCCTGGGAGTCTCAGTGAAGATGTGGCAGCATCAGAGGACTGCCACAACTTCCCAAATGTGGTGGATAGTGGCTTAGCATCTTCATCTGCCAATTCCCTCAGGACTCTTGGATGAATCTCACTGGGTCCCATGAACTTGTGCACCTTCTGGTTCCTTAGGTGCTCTTGAACCTGCTCTTCCCCTGCAGTGGGTGGCTCTTCATTCTCCCAGTCCCTGCCTTTGCCTTCTGTGACTTGGGCAGTGTGGCTGGAACAAGTTTCCATGCTTGCTGACCAATATAGCAGAGCAAGGCCTTGGATGGGCAACCGAAAGCCTGATGCCTCCGGTGCCCTTAATGTTTTCCGAGCTCTATTTTCATGGATCTATTTGGTGCACAAACTTGTGTTTAGAAATAAACTGCTGAGAAGTATATTTGTGCCTCTTCCTTTCTATTCAAACACTGAGAAGAGCTTTCTCCATATGCAGTTTTAGCAGCTTTCTTTTATTAGCATATCTAATTTTCCCTAATTATGGAACATGGAGCAGCATCTAATGGGGGCTGAGGAGCAAAGAGAGAGCTGGTGGGTTTGGGATTAAAGGGAGGGCAGGGACAGAATCCTAGAATCCTGGAATGGTTTGGGTTGGAAGGGACCTCTGGAGGTCATCTAGTCCAACCCCCCTGCAGTGGGCAGGGACATCCCCAACTAGAGCAGCTTGCCCAGAGCCCTGGCAAGCCTCACCTGGAATGCCTCCAGGGATGGGAACTCAACCACCTCCCTGGGCAACCTGGGCCAGTGTTCCACCACCCTCGTGGGGAGCAACTTCTTTCTAATATCCAGTTTAAATCTACTCTTCTCCCATTTAAAACCATTGCCCCTTGTCCTTTCACTGCAGGCCTTTGCAAACAGGCCCTCTGCAGCCTTCTTGGAAGTTCCCTTTAGGTACTGGACAGGTGATATTCTAGTGGGGATCTGCTACAGGACAGCCAGCCAGGCAGCCTGAGGGGATGAGGCCTCCAGAGCAGGAGAAGAGCAGGCTCACACTCTCAAGCCCTGGTCCTCATGGGCAACTTCAACCACCCCACCAGCTGTGGAGGGACAACAGCAGGACATGAGCAATCCAGGTTATTGCTGGAATGCAGTGGTGATAACTTCCTCCTCCAGGTGCTAGAGGAGCCAAGAAGGAGAGGTGATTTGATGGCCTGTGCTCTCACCAGCAAGGAGAGGCTGCTAGGGAATGTGGAGTGAAGGGCAGCCTTGGCTGCAGTGGCCATGAAATGGTTGAGTTCAGGCTCCTCAGGGCAGTGAAGGGAAGTGATGTGCAGCAAGGTCTCTACCCTGGATTTCAGGGCAGAATTTAGCCTCTTCAGGGACCTGCTGAGTAGTGTGCCATGGGATTCAGCCCTGCAGGGAAGAGGGACCCAAGCTAGCTGGTTCATGTTCCAGGAGCCTCTCTTCCAAGCTCAGGAGTGATGCATCCCAGAGAAGAGGTCATGAGGCCAAGCTGCCAGGAGGCCAGCAGGGATGAACAGGGAGCTCCTGGACAAGCTCAGCTACAGAAAAGGAAGTCTGCAGAGGGTGGAAGCAAGGACAGGGACCCTGGCAGGAATAGAGAGAATCTATCTGAGCACCCAGGGAACAGGGTAGGAAAGCTAAAGCCCTGACAGAATTAAATCTGTCCAAGGACATCAAGGGCAACAAGAAAAGCTTCTGCAGGTGTGTAAGTGATCATGGAAGACTAAGGAAGATATGGGCCCTCTGAGGGAAATGGGAGGTCTTGTTACCCAGGATATAGAGAAGGCTGAGGTACTCAGTGAAGAATGGGTGAGGCAAGCAATGTACATCACAATATTCTCTGCTAGGCTGAATGGTTTTGAGATTCACCTCAACCCAGGAATGGCCTGAAAAGAGTATGTTGCTGAGAACTGTAAACACAAGTGTTTTCTCTCCAATAACACAGAAAGCCAAACTGAGAATGATAACAATGGAACTGGTAAGTAACTCAGTCAGAACTGCAGAAAACATGGAGGATGTTCTTGCTGTCACAAATGTGCAGTGCTGTAATCAGCAGTGCAGTTAGGTGAAGGCTTGTGTCCTGGTTTGACCAGAATAACTGAGGATTTACTAGGATCAAGAGGACAATCTCTTTGAGAGGGCCTCCGAGAGCCCCTCTCCCCAATGAGGACAGCAATAAACAAAAACAAAAGCACCAGGCATACAGATAGTGAATTTCTAAGAATAGCTTTATCTATATTTAAATGGTACAACAGTATGAAAGAGATAAATAATAAGGAAGATAAGGTTGTTAGTTCAAGTCGGCTTCAGCCCTTCCCCCCTTCTAATAACCACAATGCCTGACCTTGCCGGCAAAAGCTGGCAGGCTTCCAATCATCCACCCCTCCTTATCAAGACCTTTCCGCTCCCTCCCTACCTTCAAGAAATCCAGAGGGATTTCAAGAATATCAGAGGCCCCTTTTCTCTTGAAAGGGGGGGGGGAGAGGAGAAGAGCCGAATCCAAAGCACAGCCAACTGAGAGAGAGAGAGCAGGAAGCAGGAAGCAGGAAGAGAACTCTCTCTCACTCCATCCCCTCCTATATACACAAAAACGCATCATCTCTCTGTGCGAGAGTTTTAGCAGTTCATGATTCGCTGTCGGTTGTCTCTCTTGAATGATGTCTCGGGGTCACGGCCCTTGACCATTCTCCATCCGGAGATGCAGCTGCGAAGTTTCACTTTCTCCCGGCAAATTCTTTTTGTGGGCGAAGGAAGGGGGAGAAAAAGAAGTCCAGCCACTGCATTTTCTTAAAGAGATAGTGTCCAAATTCAAAGGGGAATATGACGTACAGAAGATCCTTAATGTCTCTTTCTCTTCAATTTTAGTCATCCTATGACAGCTTTACTGGCTATACTTAGATTGGATGTGAGTCCTGGCAGTGTTGCAGGTGAGGCTGGTGAGGGCAGCACCCTGTGTGTGGTAAGCTGGCTGTGTCAGGGGCCTTTGTGTGACTGTGGGTCACTACTGGCTGAACCTGCAGCCTGGGAGGATGCAGCCATGTCCAGCAGCTTTTGACAGAGGCACTCTGGCTGGTCTCCAGCAGCTAAGCAGGAGATACTGAGGCTGAAGCCTGTCATCCATCACTTCACTATAGAATCATAGAATAATAGAACAGTTCCAGCTGGAAGAGACCTTGAAGATCATCAGTGCAGCCTTTGTCCTAGCCCTAGCAACCTGCTAAATGATGCCTCCCAATGCAACATCTACCTGGCTCTGAAACACCTCCAGGGATGGGGATTCAAGCACCTCCCTGGGCAGCCTGTTCCAATGGCTGACAACCCTTGCAGCAAANGCACCTCATCCCCTGGTCCAAATCATTGCTGAAGATAATATATACTTACATCCTAAACTTGAAAAGAGTTGACCAAAACAGAAACTCTTGAACTGATGTTCTCCCACAGAAAAATTAACTTGTGCCACTTTAGTGTTCTTCCTTTTTTCTTCATGACCTTGTTCTACAAAACAGTTTCACCTTTTGGTTCATTATTACTGATCAACTGCTTACAGGAACTATCAGGGGCTTTCTTGGAAGAGACCGTCTTGCATGTTGAAATCTTACACATCAGCAGATACTATCTGAGTTCTCTTTTTCTTGCAGTTGTAGGATGTTCGTCTACTTCTTCTTCTACTTCTAGCAACAAAAGCCCAAAACACCAATCTGTGGAGAGACAAATTACAGATGCAGGGACAAATTAATTGCTGAGTGCAAGGACAAAGCAAAGGAGCTCCTTAGGCCTCTTGAATCAATGTCAGGATAAATGAAAGCAGATCAGGACAGTGCAGACTGACAAAGTGACATGGCATGCTCTTCGAAGCTGTTGTCCAGCCATAGTTATTATGAATACCTAGGGGGATCCTCAAACTGTCAGAATCATTAGTAACAATCCAGGGGAAAGAAATCTCAGCCATGACAGTCAAAAAGAGATTTTTTTTCCAGATGTCTTCTCTCAATAGCTTCTTCTTCTATAGTAATGGTTCTCTCTCTGATGTGAAAAACTTCCAGAGATTTTAACACTAAAGCTAATGAAGAATAAGATTTACTAAGACTAGCATTTGAAAAATGCAATGTTTTTCAGTGCAAGAAGGACAAGTCTTGTGAGGAGCAGCTGAGGGAACTGGGGTTGGTTAGTGTGGAGAAGGGGAGGCTCAGGGCAGACCTTAGCTCTCTCTGCAACTGCCTGCAAGGAGGTTGCAGTGAGATGGGGGTAGGTCTCTTCTGCAGGGTTAGCAGGGAGAGGATGAGAGGAAATGGCTTCAAGTTGCATCAGGGGAAGTTTAGATTAGATATAAGGAGATATTTCTTCCCTGCAAGGGTTGTTAAGTGTTGTCCCAGGCTGCCCAGGGAGGTGCTGGTGTCACCATCCCTGGAGGGGTTGAAGAAACACAGAGATGCTCTCCTTAGGGCCATGGGTTAGCGGCATAGGAGTGCTAGGTATGGTTGGACTTGAAGAATGTAGAGGTCTCTTCCAACCTTAATGATTCTGTGATTCTGGGTGACTTAGTAAGTTCTGTTTTAAATCTTACAGGTATCACTAGATTTAGTAGCCTGTTTTTGATTTTGAACTCTTTCAGTACTGAAATCCCTGCTCTCTCTTTCAATTGTTGCTCTCCCTTTAAGATGCTGCCACCTCAAAACACAGAACATGCTTCCCTTAAGCACTAAACTGAAGATTCAATATCACTTCCCTCTGTTCTGGGATTAGGGATGAATCTAAGGTCAACTCTCAACCTGGAGACCAAACAGGAGGCTATCCTCTTTCTCTTTCCCTCGAGTAGTTCTTATCCCCTTTCCTTTCTCTTTAGACATAAATTGTTGATCAGGTCTGGGACTAGGGGTAGATTGAATCTTCTTCTCTGAAGGAGTTTGGAGGGTGAGAAGGGTCTCTTCTGGACCTGATGACCCACTGGGAGGTCATTCATGGATTCCAAATTTTTGCCAATATTCTTAGTCACAAACCATTGATCAAGTCCAAGATTGGATCTAGCCACTTCTAAGCTCCTCTCTGAGAAGGAGTTTAGTGTTCAAGGGGGTCCATTCTGAAAACCTGTTAACTCAACAGGAGGGCTCTCCTTGCCCCTTCTATTCTGTATGCCCATGAAAAACCAACTCAAACCCATTTTCACTATATATATTTGCACTCTACATGTATTTGTACTAATCATGTTAATCAGTTGGCTTTGTAGTAAGTAGTGTGTTGACCTTGCTGTCAAATTGAACCTTGAATAACCTTTGGTGATTTTGTTAAATTTATCAAATTGCTCAAGCTTTGTCCAATCACCAAGCTGTTTCCAGAAACTCTACTGTTTCTTTTACTGGATGAGGTATAATTCACTCATTCCATGTTCAGCAGAGTTCTAAACTAGGATTCCATAACAAATCATTGAAGGGATTTAAAGGGGAACCTCTCAATTCCCTTCTCCCCTACTATCAAATCCTCACTGGGAGATTTCTCCCATCTAGTGGGAAGGGAGAAAACACTTTCCTCAGAGGGTGGATAAGCCACTGGAGAGGCTGGGCAATTCCCAGCCTTGGAGATGTTCAGGAGTCACTTGGGCAAGGTACTGAGTAGCTGCAGGTAGGTTTAGATTCAGCTCAGCTCTGAGGAGGAGCAGTTGGACTGAAGACCTCCACGGGTCCCTTTCCACCTCTGTCTGTCTGTGACACTAAAGAGTTGCTCCTTTGCTTTCACTGGCAGTGCAGCTTGTACATGTTTTTTACACAGTTGTTATCTCTCATCACACTGTTGCTTGATTACAAAATGTGGAGATGGCTAAGGCAAAACAAGCCTTTAAAGGAAGTCTCTTCTTACTGCCATGGGCCTTTGCAGGATCTGGATTGCTCTGGAACCAATGAGGATCCCATGGTTTCCTCCCTGCATGCTAGCCAATTAATGTGTTTGGAAACAGATTACAGAGAAAAACTGGAATATGAAAAGAAGCCAAGAGATTGCCACTGCAGATCTGCCAGAGCATCCTTGTCCTGCTTTCCCAGCTCCACATCCCTGTGTCTCCTCAAGCAGCTAAGGAGCTGAGAAAGGGGAAAATGAACTTCAACAAAAAAGCTACTTCAACATTTTTGCTCCCAGAGCTAATATCAGCCACTCCCCAGTCTGTCCAGCGCAGGTTTCGCAAGCCTTGGGTTCCAGCTATAAATGGAGGCCAGGGAGCTGCCTCTCACCCACAGCAGCACAGACCTGGGGCAAGTGCCAGCAGATCTCCTCAGCAGAGAAACTGCCACCAAGGTGAGTTGCTCTCTTTTCACAGGAGAACTTAGAATGCTTCTTGGCTAGCTCCTGGGAAATGCAGTTGAAGAGAAAGAAGTTAAGTGTTGGGCTGAGAGCTGGGGCAGGTCTGTGAGGATGTGATGTGTGGAGAAGCTTAACAGATATGTCAGGTGCTGGGAATTCAGCTGCAGGATGAACTCACCTCACAAAGGGAGAGGCTGGAGAGAGCCATTGCTGCAACATTGCAAGGGGTGAAAGGGAGAATATTTGAGAAATGGATCTTGTGTGTCCATTGGTGTCTGCAAGCACATGCAGCTAAATAAGACTTGGACAGGTTTTGGTGTGTATCTCATCTGACTTTTTTCTTATTATTATTAGTCTGTGTTGTGCCCTCACCCTTTTCCAGCTGCTGGTATATTTATCCTCTGCTAAAAATATTTTCCTTTCCTTTTTCTTCCTCTGCAGCATTTTGTGTGAAAAGGCTCCTCACAAGTACTGGTTATTTGCTCTTCTCCTTTCCTGCAGGCTGTCATTCAGCTGATCCAGCAAGAAATCTGAGCTGCAGAAGCTTTCCTGAGATGGGGAAAATCATCATTTATGAAGATGCCAACTTCCAGGGTTACTCCCGAGAGTTCACCAGCGACATTGCCAATCTAAAACATGTGGATTGGAATGATTGCATCAGCTCAGTGAAAGTAATTGGCCAGCCTTGGGTAGCTTATCAGCACTGCGACTACACAGGCCAGTTGCAGGTGTTTGAGGAGGGAGAGCATGGCTTTGTTGGTTGGGATATGAATGATGAGATCACTTCTCTGCAAGTGATCACTGAAAATCTGCACAATCCCCAGATCACTCTCTATGAACATGCCAATTATCAGGGGAAGAGCAGGGTGATCAGAGAAGCAACCAACTTGACTAGGGGCTTCGATGATAACACCATATCTTCTCACAAAGTCCAGAGAGGTGTGTGGCTCCTGTGTGAGCACGGCGATGGCAGTGGCTTTCGCTACATCGCGCGGGAGCACGAGCACCTTCCCAATTACAAGGCAATCCATTTCAATGACAAGCTTTCCTTCCTGCGTCCCCTTCTCCCTGGCCGGGGCTATTAGACAGCAAAGTCTGCAACACTGAGGAGAGAT
Organism: Bucco capensis; assembly: GCA_013396975.1. Lineage (NCBI taxonomy): Eukaryota > Metazoa > Chordata > Aves > Piciformes > Bucconidae > Bucco > Bucco capensis. The sequence continues at coordinate 153,035 of VWZO01009781.1, forward strand.
GCAGCACCAGCAAGAAGTCTGAGACCTAGATCTCTGTGCTTGTATTGCCTTTGCATTGTCCCCTGCGTCACAGAAAGGCTGAACAGGAGAGCTTGCCTTCATGCTGCACTGCACATCTGCATTTCTCCATCTGCCTTGTGTTGTTCTCCCTCCCAGTCATCTCCAGCAAAGCAAGAACTTGTCATCTTTGGTCAGATGGAAGAGCCTTGACCACAAGAGCCATGCCAGGTCGGCTGCAGCTGGCAGTGCCATGGCCCGTGCTGTGCCACGGGAAAGCATTGCATGTTGTCTCTGCTGGTAGATCCTTAAACAAAATGTGAGTCCATCACCAGCACCAATCACTCTGTCAGTTGTTTTACAATGCTCTTCCTTCACCTTGGCTCCTGCCATTTCTTTGGATTCCATTTTCTGGTGTTGCCATTAAAGAAGCTGTTGAAAGCATCAGTGAGTCTATTTGATGTTTGTGGGTTAAGATAGATAACTCTTGCTCTTTGATAATGTGACATATCTGTGTATTCAGAGATTGGCTCACACAGTCACTCTGAGGCATTTTTCATGGACCTCTCCTGAAAGGTTTTATCTCTTTCCAATCTCACTGGTGGGTAACATGGGGTTCAGACTTGAGTCACCCAGACTTCAAGTCTTGGTGAACACGCTGAGTATTTCTGTGATTCTGGTGAAACTCTCACCTGGAGACTTGACTTAATTATCACAAGATTGATTGGGTCTCAGGGCATTGATCATACTAATGATACAATCTTCTCTTGCTGTAAATGATATCATCAGACAGGAAGTTCTGATCACTTTGGATGGATTGATTGGTTGGTCACAAGAGGAAAACCTGTCATTTCTTTTAAACTTTTGTTCTTTTGATATGAAATGAGGAATCGCCCTGAAAAGAGTCTTTCAGTCAGAAAGGAACAGCCCCTTCTTCTGAAGTTACCTCCATTGTGATGGTGTTTTACCATTGTCACAGTCTTGAGAGTCACCATGTGGTATGTTCTACCACAGGCCAGACCTCAGTGCTAGCTCAGGTAGCTCAGAGCCCTCCAGCACACCAAGTAAGTGGCAGGGGTTATCACTGCTACAAGCACGTGAGGAACCCCAGTGGGCTCTTCTTTGTCCTTTACCAAACCACAGGCATCACAGGACACAAGCTAGGTCTTTCGTAGGGCAAAGAGGCAAATGAAGGATGAAGATGCAAGCTGCAAGAAGCAGCAAGCTACAGGATGAGGGCTGCTAAAGCAGCTGTAGGTCATGTTTTGGAAGCAGAATGACCTACTCTCTAGCTTTCTTGCAGGTTGCTGACTCTGCACATTCACTCTTTCCCTCCAAAGCAGGGTGGTAAGAGCTACATGACAGAGTCCACTTCAAATCACTGCATCTGGAGGACAACCTAGGCAAGGCCTTAGAATCACAGAATCGTGGCTAGGCTTCGCGAACGAAGCTCCAGGGAGGGCTCCATCCATGCTCCTCCTCAGAGCCTTTTCCAAGCGCGCTGATAAAAAGAGGATAGCAGATAGCACCCTCGAGCCTGCACTATGGATTTTTTTTAGGTGAGACACAGCATGCACAGAGCTGGACCCACCCTTTAGTCCTAACCTTCTTCACTAAGAGGGTGAGCTTGCATTGGCACAGGCTGCTCAGCAAGGTGGTGGAATCACTATCCCTGGGAGTGTTGAAAACTGTGTAGAAGTGGTGCCTGGGGACATGGTTCAGTGGTGAGCAGGGGAGTGTTGGATGGAGGGTTGGACTTGATCACAGGTCTTTTCTAAACATAATGCTTCTGTGATTCAGGCACAGTCTGAAAATCCCTTGTGGTCTCCTGTGNGCGACGACGATGACATGGCTTTTACAAAATCTCCATCCTGCCTTGAGCAGAAGCTTGAAGGAGTAATCCTTAGAGGTCCCTTCCAGCCAAAATATTTCCATAGCTCTGTAAACATCTCTTTGCGGCATGTCACAGACACAGCTACTCCTGCACCAGAGAGAAGGGTAATCCTGCTGAGGTCAAGAGCTAAACACGGGGATTGAAGTGAGGCACAGAGCAGGCCTGGGGTTGGTTTTTAAACAAAACACAAACAAATGTGGATATGTCAGGTCAAAAAATCCAGCAAAGGATTCTTTAAGATCTTTCAGAAACAGGGGGAGAAAGAGAAGGTAGAGATGGACTTTGATCCTTAAATGGAGCACCGTGGATTACATTTGATACCAAGTGGATAGTCTGTGGAGGAATTAGGAGGGAAGATTAATATTGGGAAAACTGACTTTAGAAAGGTCAAAATAGTCATCCCCAGTACCTATGACTTGAAAAGGGGATGAAATTTTTTTTACCGAAATTGAACAAATGATGACATTTGTCTCAGAGTGACTAAGGCTTTGTACTCTTTATTAGAATTGCTGACAGACAGATTTAGGCTGGAAAAGACCTCAATAGTCCAAGCCCTTGTCCAGAGCAGATCTACCTCTAAACACAGTCAGGTTCCCCAGGGTTTTCTCTAGGTGATTTCTAACCAGCTCCATGGGTGGAGGATCTCCAGTTTCTCTGGCCTCTCTGTCGGGGCTGAGCAACCCTTGGGGTGAGATTATTTCCTCCCCCGCCCCTTAGTTTTAGTCAGAGTTTCTCTGTTGCAGTTAATCATAGAATCCTAGAATGGTTTGGGTTGGAAGGGACCTCTGGAGATCATCTAGTCCAACCCCCCTGCAGTGGCCAGGGACATCCCCAACTAGAGCAGCTTGCCCAGAGCCCTGGCAAGCCTCACCTGCAATGCCTCCAGGGATGGGAACTCAACCACCTCCCTGGGCAACCTGGGCCGGTGTTCCACTACCCTCATGGGGAGGAACTTCTTTCTAATGTCCAGTTTAAATCTACTCTTCTCCCATTTAAAACCATTGCCCCTTGTCCTTTCACTGCAGGCCTTTGCAAACAGGCCCTCTGCAGCCTTCTTGGAAGTTCCCTTTAGATCCTGGAAGGTCACTAGTAGGTCCCCTGAAGCCTTCTCTTCTCCAGGCTGAACAATCCCAGCTCCCTCAGCCTGTCCTCAGAGCAGAGGTGTTCCAGCCCCTGAGCATTCTTGTGGCCTCCTCTGCACCTGCTCCAGCAGCTCCATGTCCTTTCTGTGTTGAGGGCTCCAGAACTGGACCCAGTATTCCAGAGGAGGTGTCAGCAGAGCAGAGTAAAGTGGCAAGACCATTGCCAGTTGCCTTTTCGCTGTGCACTTCTGAGAACAATTAACCTTGTCTTCTCCAGGCTGAACAGAAGCAAGTCCCTCACCTTCCCCTGGTACATTGCACATTCCAGTGCCATGCAGAGGCTTGTGCAGGGCTCTTGCCACTTTGTTCACATTTCTTTTGTAATGGGGCATCTGAAAAGGATGCAGTATTCCAGATGTGGCCTCATGACTGCTGAGAAGATGGTATGAAACTCTTCCCTTGCTCTACTGGCTCTACTCTTGTCCTCATGCTGTGCATCATGCAGCTGGCCTTCTCCAGCACACAATGGCATGACTGACTCATGTTCAACTTCTTGTTCATCAGCAGGATGGAGTGAGAAAGAGAGAACTCAGAGACAACTAAATTGTTTTCATTTCTCTGTGGTTGCATATACTAAAGACTTAGAGTAGGGTAAAGCCTTCACTGTAATAGTGATACAACAGCTACTCTTCAAAAGGAGGATTCAAAAGGAGTAAGTTGGGTGGAAAGGAGCCAAAACAAGAGAATCCTCTGCTCAGAGACTACATGAAAGTTGGAGTTAGGTGGTCAGGATGCTTTTTTGTTTCCTTGAAGCACTCTGAAGAGTTTAGCTGTGTGACTCAGCTCTGCAAGTGTGAGAGGGCAAGTGGTTGAAATTATGAAAGCAAGGATGGCTGAGCAAGCTCTGTGTTGAGAGAAGCCCATGAGATAACATCAATGAAATACTAAACCCTTCCTGCAATTTCACCTCCTAACAGAACCAATTTGCAATCTCATGCTTTTCTTGCATTAACAGCAACCTCTTCTCCTAACTGGTGGCCCTACAGTGACATTACACTGAGAAGTTGCTATCATTGATGAGAAGGAAAGGAACAAAGAAAGGCAACAAACAGCTCACACCTCTTAGATCTCAGATGCTTTAAACAATTAACTGTTCTATGCAGTCAATTATTATTAAAGCTACTGTATGCTAAGAGAAATGCCACCCAGAGAGACCTTGACAGGCTGGAGAGGTGAGCTCAGGCTAACCTCATGAAGATCAACAAGGCCAAGTGCAAGGTCCTGCAGCTGGGTCAGAGCAATCCTAAGCACTGATCTAGGGTGGGCAGTGAGTGGCTTGAGAGCAGCCCTGAGGAAAANCCAACCCCAGCCCTGGAAAAGAAAGTGCAGGACAAATATGAAAAGAAAAAGAAAGAAAACTTAGAGAGGAAAAAGCTAGATCTCTCTTCTTCTACTGCCCTCAGAAGACAGCAAGCAAAAGAACAACAAAGACTAATGAAGAGCACAAAGAGCCTTTGAAAATGGGCACAACAACATCATGCAAACCACCCTTGAACAAAGGAAGGGTAAAACATTTTTCACTTTATCACAACACTGGTTTTCTCTTTTTTTACTGAGCTTGTTTTTTGGTTCTCCCATAGAATCATTTCCAAATACACCAAGGCTCTTCTGTGTTTATTTACCTTCATTTCTTCTGTGGTTGGCTTCATCATCATTGC
>VWZO01009783.1:4890-18777 GCA_013396975.1 Bucco capensis
GGGGGGGGGGGGGGGGGCGTGGGCCATCTGACATTTCAACAGCAGGCTCAGAGAATGGCATCTAGCAGAGGTGGAGATACACACATGGAAGTGAAGGTGGCAGGAGTCCCAAGCTCCTCTAGCCACACTCAGGTCAAACTAGCACCCATGGCACCTACACGTGTCCTGCACTACCAGCTGAATGAGCAGTAGCCACATTCATCTTCCTAGTGGCAGCACTTGTGACAAGACATAGCAACAGGCTTCATTTCCCCTCTCCAGGTACTATTCCTAGCATGAGATGAGCCATAGGCCCCCAGTCTGAAAAAGCACATTTCTCTCTAGTGAAAAAGAAGAGCTTTCTAGCTTTCTCCAGTGCTGTTATACAAGTGAAAAGCCCAAAGAGGCCAGAGCAAACCTTGGAGCTCCCACGACAGCAAGAGTCACCCTCTACCACGTGGGAAATCAGCTCTGTTCCCCCAGCCTACATTGCATGTTTTTCCTTGGTGCCATTAATGCAACTATTTGAAGGTATTTAGTGCTGAAGGGTTACAAAGCTCAGCTCAGTTGACAGCAAATCCCAAATCAATGAAGAAAAAGAAAAGCTCAGAGCCCCAGAACAGAAGAGAGTGGAATTTTCCAGCTGGAAAGGGACTTGAGGCATTGAACAGGGACTGCCAGGGGCAGAAGCACACATGCCCCTTCATTTGCTCTAGGACTTCTCCAAGCATGGGCTGCTTCCCTCAGAATGCAGAAAAACAAAGGGAAGAAGAGATCACAGGGCAGCTTCCAGAGGGAGCCTGCACTTGACACAAGTGTGAGTTGAAAACAAGAAGGGAATTGAATTCAGGCTCCTTCCTGTCAGTCAGCAACTAACCTTGTCAGAAGGAATGGCAGTGCTAACCAAATCAGGCAATTCATTAGGTTGGGGCACACAGCAGAAGCCCACACTCTCTGGAGCAGAACTGCAGTGAAAATCCAGGGTAATGAGTTGCAAACTGCCTTTGTAAATGACACTTCTGCAGTGACTCTGGCAGGCTGGGAAAAGAGCTAATAGGAAAATCATTAGGTAGCATCCCTTTGATATTGTTGAAAACGACACAGGCTATTTTTCCTGCCCCCTCCATAATTAACCTGGCATATTACCCATAATACTCCAGGCTGATAGTCCCCATGGTGGACAACTTTATTTGCATCAGGGGGAAAAGAAGGGTATGGTATACAGGAGGAAGATGACTTCTAGCAAAGCTTAAGAAGGTTCCAGATTCACCCCATCCTGTGCACACACATCTTCAATTCCATCAGCAATGAACATCTGCCCTGCCAGGAGACCAAAGCACTTGACAAACCTGTTGCAAAGTCAGGACACAAGAGAAAGGGAAACTGCTGCAGAGTAGATTTGTCCAAGGTTGCTTTCAGCAGCTGGAGCGGAGCTGGAATAAGACACAGCTCTTTGCTTTGCCCTTTCTTTGTAACACTGTCCTTGTTCTTGATTTCCTAAACCAGGCAACAGCCTGTGCCTCCCTAGATGCAGAAGAGCTGAGGATCAGTGCCTACCCACCTGGCTTGTCTGCCAGCAAGGAGAGGTGTCATCTCACAGTGGTGATGGAAAAGGAATAGCATGACAGGTGATCCTGTAGGAAGTGGTGCTAACAGCTGCAAAGGTGACAATGAAACACCAAGATGTTACTTATTGCATCAGTAAGGCAATAAGGAACATCTTATTGGCAAGGCAGCCCTAGGACTGTGCTAGTCATGAGACAGTGACTGAGACATTAGGGCTAGTGAGATAAACAGCACCTTCAGGAAGAGTCTGGAGGGCTAGGCAGCACTACTTCCAAACTTTATACTCATGAAGATACAAGCCCTACAGTCAGACAAGCTCAAAACACTCACAGAAAGGCTGATCTCTGATGCAGTGAGGCTTCACTTACCCATCCCAGTCAGCTCTTGTGGAAACACAGAGGTATTCATGTGTGCATGAGCATTTGAAAGATGGCCTAATGATACAGAGATTCACAGACCTCTCTAGAAGACCTGAAGCTGGGGAAGGATGCCCTACCTCACACTAAGGAAGGACTATTGGCACAAATCCTGTTGCCATCTCTGGGGAAATGCAAGTTTCAGGCCTGTTAAATGACCTCATGGCATCCTATTACTACCTAAAGTTTCCAGTGTGCATGTTCATTGGCTAGAGCAGGGACATCTTGGCTTCTTGACACAGAAAAGCCATGGTCACAGCTATCACACTCATGCAGCCTGCAGCAAATACATCAAGAGCATCTCATGAGGTCTACACACTGTGGGAAAAAGAAACATGAGTGCCTGTATATTTGGAGATGGAGCAAAATGTTGCTTTGCCTAATCCTTCAGCTGGTTTAACTCTCAGAGTCAGAGGTGCCACCACAGTGCCACAGAGCAGCAAGATGCAGCCTAGGCTAGGGGGTAAAGATGCTCTCTTTACAGTATGCTTCCATCTCTTACCTCTGGTAGCTCTGTGGTAGGGCCAAACTTGAGGAAATATCAGCGAAATGTCAACAGTTCCTGAGAGACACCAACCTCCGTCACAGAGCAGAGTAAAACAATTACACACTGCTAAAAACTCTGCTGAGAAATTCAGCCAGGCTGTCAGGTTTATATTCCAGAACAACAACACAAGGTTGAGGTTACAAGTAGGAGCTGAAATCACTCTGAACTTCATCTGACCTTTCCCGATGCCCCTGGGTTACTCTCTCTCAGATTACATAAAAATAAATGAGACAGACTCAGGTTTTGGTTTAGAGCAGATGCTATAAAGGATGTGGAGAGGAAGGCACCAACACAAAACTTGGTATGGCAGTAAGTGCCAGAGATCTGGCTAGCCATGTGAAGACATTTGTGAGGCAGGTTCTTGAATTTCTCCATTTCCCCCTTCATCAGAATAACAAAGAGCAATGCTGTTTTCTCTCAACTGCAAAGTTTGCAACCAGGTCAGACACTAAAGTAACAAACAGCAACACCAACAGAAGTTTGACTGTGTTACCTGAGCAGGTATACCCCAGGCTTTACAAGGTTTGCAGAAGCTTAGTTGAAAAGTCTGGTTTACCCCTGCAATTTGTAACATTCTAATAAAGCTATCAAAATTGATGGCACTCTCCCTTCTGCCTCCCCTGCAACAAGTAAGCCCAAACACCTTTCAATGCATATTCCCCTCAGGATAAGCAGAACACTCAAAACAAAACCACCCACTAGATTCTGCATCATTTTCCATTGTTCCAGGGGAACAGAAAGCTGTTCAGCAATATTCACTTTGCAGGCCTGGTGGGAAAATGACCATCTCTTAGCATCACTCTCTTCTATGGGAACAAAAGCTTCTCCAGCTTCACTCTGGAGAGCAGCTCTGCAGGTCTGAGCTCTAGAGAGACACCTGCAAGCAGCTCCACAAGCACCCATGGGACTTCAGCAGTCTGCACAAGCCTGATTGCAGCATGGCTCTCAAATCTGAATACAGAAGGCTCTGTCAGCATCACTGATTTTCCTTCCTGCTCTCAACAGAAGACTAAGCTAGCATTCAACTTCTCTAAAGGGGGTGAGAAGGAGAAGAACAATAGATTTCAAGCCGAAACATTGTTTCTGTCAGAAGCCTGACATCAGCACTGGTTTATGGTGTTCCAGAACTGCCTGATGTTAAGCTGGTATCAACTGAGTCCCAGCAGGAATGCCAGGGACATTTGTTAGCAGGAGGCACAGCTCTAGGGCTAGGGCAGTCTACCAGCACTACAATCAGCTGAGATCCTCTTCCATTTTCCAGCTCAGTGCTCAATTCCATATTAAACAAGCACCAGTACAAGTGGAACACGAAGCTAGACAGTAAAGCCCTGAAGAGCAGAGGGAAGACAGTTCCATCTCCTTTGTTTCCCTCTGGGTGAGGCAGCAAACAAGTTCAATAGCTCAAACTCTGTCCTGCTGCAATCTTGAAGTGAGCAGCTGGAGCAGCCCATTGCTGCCATAAAACAAAGCAGGGCAGGATGCTCTCCCCACATCAGGGAGCAGTGTCCAGCAGTGCTCATACTGTGCTAGTTGCCTCCAGCAAGCACAAGCAATACATGGGAGTTTGTATCAAATCCACTCTGCTTCCATCTCCCTCTTGTTCCCCTAGCACATAGGCTCCACAAGCACTCCCCACTTGAAACTATCCACAGTTTAGCCCTCAGCAGCCTCTAGTTCACACAACTCCACTCCAAGCTGCTGTCCTCCCTGCAATCACAGGGAGTCAATGCAGTCTTTATCTGTTGTCCTTCTCCAACAGCATAGCATCTCCTGCATCCTTTCCTGTTAACAACTATGCCTTCTGCTCCATTCCTGAAATAGCTTCTAACTCTTTCCTTCGAGCCAGATTCATTAACCAGCTGCTGTGGAGCTGTTTGCCTCCCCCAGGTACTCTGTGCATGTCATTTGTTAATGACTCAGCTCAGCCTGGGCTCCCTGCAAAGCCATCCCCCTCCTTTTGCAGCACCAAGTGCGTCCATGGCACATCACAACAGCCAAACATGCAAACAGCTCAGTTCCCTCCGATACCCCATTCCCTTCTCCATCCTCTATCCCCATCAAACATGGCACAGCTCTGTATTCAAAATGCCATTTCCTCCCTTGCTTCTTTGCTGACCAAAAGCACAAAAAAGATCTTCACTCCCAGCCAGGCTTTGAGAGCAGCAAAAATTTAGGAACAAACTCCCAAACCTCCAACACACTAAAGAAGCTTCAGCAACCTAATGTGACTTCTGTAACTGGCAGGGAATAAGCACCAAGGATGCCAAATTCACATCTATTCCCTGAGCAGACTGTGGCTTGCTGAGGAGCTAAAACAACTTCCAAGGGCATTTGTATTCCTCTTGACTCTTTGAAGGACTGATATTAAAAACAGGAGAGAAAGAAAACAGCTAGTGAAGCCCACAGAGCCTCTTAGTCACTAGTCAAATCTAGTGAGGAACTAGCTGACCAGTACACTGCAGCTTCCCACACAAGAACCCAGAACTAGACTCATCTCCATCACAGAGATTATACTTGGGTACACAAAGTCCACCTACACCTCCTGAGAGGCTGTCAGCTAAATCCTGGGAGATACTAGCACTGCCACTGCTTGGGAAACAGTTCCCTTGAGACACAAGGGAAGGCATCACGCTCTGGGCTTATTCACTTAACATCCCTCCCTGGGAATTTTCTGGCTAGCATTTCTAAGGGGAGAGAGAGAGCTGGCAAACAATCAGAAACCAAGAGATGTGACCCAGAGGCAACTGGATGGGAGCTGTTTAGATTCAGCTCTCAAGATTAAAAGCTGGTGTGCCTGCACTGCAGGAGAAGAGAAGTGGAATTTACTTTCACAAGCATACAATGAATCATGTGATTGAGGACTGAAAACATGCAAGGAGAGGGAATTCTGGTAGCAGTAAGAGGAAGGCACGTGCACTGCACAAGCCAGTGGAGGTGACAGCTGGCTGCAGGACTGGAGCACTGTCACAGTCCTCTGCTTAAACAGCTCCCCTGCCTGCTCACTGAATGCCATTCTCTTTAAACCATGGAGTGAAGTGAAATGCAGGGACCAAACCACAAAGCAGTAAGTACTCTGCTAAACCTAGAGGAAGGAATTGACTGGCTTAAGACACAGCACAACTAGAAACCTTCCATAATCAGGCATCAAAGGGGTTTAGGCTCAGGATATTGGGCTCAGCTACTGGCTTTGCCACAGATCCTTCTGCATAAATTTGGACAAACCACTGGCACAATGGGAAGAGCACTTCCCTGCCTCTTGGATGCATTGGGGAGAGTAGTCAGTCCTGATAAACTAACATCAAGAATCCAGACAATGCTGAAGTGAACAAGTGCTGTTGGAATACAGGCCTCAAAGCCAAGACTCCAGACCCCAACATTAAATCAGCATTTTTAATTTTTTTTCTAAAATGTGCTTTCTTTGTGAATTTTTGTTGCAATGCCAACCCCATCCTCCCCCTTAAAAAAAAAAAGCCCCACACCTTGCCAAACTAGGTGCAAATCACCTGAAGTAACGTCTGTAACAAACAAACAAACAAACAAACAAGGCTGAAATGCTTTAGAATCACAACAATGTACAAAAAAAAACAACAAAAGGAGGAAAATACCACCTGAAAGTGTTCAAAATTCAGAAAGACAAGTCCATTGCTTCAGCAAGGGGATGCTCCTGTGACCCCTGCCAGTGGGTCCTGGGCCACCAGCCTGCCACGATGCTAAATGGGCTCCTCTGCCATGCAGCCCACTGTTGCAAGCATCCAAGGAAGAGCAAATGCATTACCCTTTGAAGGTATCAATGGGGGAAACAACTCACAAGCAGCTCTGGGAGGTCACATCACATTCAGAAGGAACAGTTTCTAGTATGGCCTTAACCACCTGCAAGAAGGAAGGCTTGAAAGAGCAGCCTGCTTCCTCCTTATTGTATTGGTGCCTCAGAGAAGCCAAACAGTGCTTTATATCTGTGAGAGATTAAAGGGCTTAGTAAGGGCAGTAAACAGACAGTTAAGTAAACAGCCCAGCACTGGATCTCATCTTCACAGAGCGAGGTAGTGTGAATTTCACCCCAGTTTAAAACAGACAGGGGTAGCGGAAAGGCTGAAGACTTCCCTGTAAAGCAGTTCCTGGCCTAGAAACCTTTCTGTGCTCCCTTTAGGAATGAAAAGATCTGTGTTGATGACTTCCTCACTCCCAGCCTGGCTTTGGTAGCCACACTTCAACCCTGGGATTCAGACACTTGTTACAGAAGTTCTGCCAAGATCTGATTTAGTACAGCAGCTTCCTCAAGGTTAAGCAGCAGTGAAACTAGCTGGGAGGGAGCAAAACTGTCCACAGATTTTTTTTTTCCCCTGCCCCTTTTGGTTAGTCCCTCTCTTTAGAAGTCCCTTTTTACAGGACCATAACAGGGACACCCTGGAAATTCATAGTATAACTTTACCAGGTGCTGCTAACTGGGAGCTGTATTCCAACAGGGCTTTTATTTGCCAGCCTGGAAGTGACTGGCCCAGAACCCACTGAAAGAGGAGACACAGGCCCTTTTTTTGCTCCTCCTGTTGTCATTCCTAGCTGAATGCCATTGAGATGGTATGTTCTAGTGACGGCTAGAGACCAGCCCTTTGACTTTGGACATCTTCTTTGTGGGCTGCCTTTGTTCTGTGTGTGGAGGGCACTCTCTCTCTACCAGCTGCTGTTCCATCTCCTGTGCTGACGATGAGGCTGTAGCTTTTAATGTTTTCTTGATGTTTGTGACCTGCTCAAGAAGAGACAGTGAATTAGCACCTGCTCCTTCCTCCCCTTGCAGCACAAACTCTGCTCATAAACAGATTGAAAAACCCCTGGAGTACAGAGAGGAATTCTCTCACCAGAAACATGCTCTGCATTTTTGTTTATTAAAGGTAATGTTTCATCCTCACTTATAGGCAGAGTTAGTATTTCCAGTCTGGGTCCAGTATGGAATAAGTAGAGATTACTTTTTCCTCTCCTGAGCCAATGGTATAATTTTGTACCACCTTTCTGGCTGGCTAGAGGGACCTACTCCTGCCTTGGTGCAGAAGGCAGCCATCCTACCATTCTGTTGGCCAGAAGTAGGGAGGGCAAAGGAGACTGAAAGAAACAAACTTACACTTAGAACAGCCTTTGAAAAGGGAAAATACCATTTGGCCTTGCTGGCTGCGTGAGACACGGATGTTTGCTAGAAGCAGAAACTGGTTTTGTGTGATGTAGCAATAGTGCTTTTACTACTCTGGCTGTAAAGGAGAAATACAGCACCAGGCACCACACTCTGTCCCCCTGGAACCCTAAAGGGCTCACCAGAAATACAATGAGCAAGCCTCAAAAAGGCAATAACAATAAACACAGGCCAAAACAAGTTTAGAAGTCAGGTGTTCCAAACCCAGGCCAAAGGCATCTGGCAAATCAAAACACTCTAAGGATGCCAATCAAGCTACAAAGTATATGCTACTACTACTAGTGACCTTCCAGTACCTAAAGGGAACTTCCAAGAAGGCTGCAGAGGGCCTGCCTGCAAAGGCCTGGAGTGAAAGGACAAGGCCCAATGGTTTTAAATTGGAGAGGAGTAGATTTAAACTGGACATTAGGAAGAAGTTCCTCCCCAGGAGGGTGGTGGAACACTGGCACAGGTTGCCCAGGGAGATGGTTGAGGTCTCATCCCTGGAGGCATTCCAGGTGAGGCTTGCCAGGGCTCTGGGCAAGCTGCTCTAGTTGGGGATGTCCCTGCCCACTGCAGGGGGGTTGGACTAGATGAGCTCCAGAGGTCCCTTCCAACCCAAACCATTCTAGGATTCTATGATTCTGTGCTGCTTCAGAAGGCAAATGGAAAATGTAAAGCTGCAGGGGATGCAGCACTCTGCAAGAAACAAACCCTCAGTAAGTGTCTCGGGAGCACCGTTTTCACCTTTACAGTTGTATTAGCCCAGGTTAGGTCTCACAAGCAAATCCACCTCAGCAGAGGCTCGAATCGCGTGCCCGTGCTGCCATCTACCGCCCAGCTGCAGACGGACAAGAGGCAGCAGTGCTCCGAGGTCGCGCTGCTGGGGACAGACAGGGTGACAAAGCCCTGCCTGAGGGCTCCTCTTGGCCCCTTGAGGGAAGCTGCAGAGAGTACTTCTTGTAAAAAGCAATCAGACTCGAGAGATTTTTGTTCTTTACACTTTCAGGTTTAAAACAAAGAGAAGTGGTTTTTCCTTCCTGCCTACCTTGTACAACAGGAGCAGAAATGCACCACAGCTCTGTGTTACAAGCATACTTTCCCTAACAAATCAATTCAGGAAACCAATTGCTAGTGCAGCCACCTAGCCTAAATTTATAGACATTTATAAAGACAAGCTGCAACATGCTGAGAGTGGGCACATTTGAGGTTTGTGGTGTTACTAGCACGTGGAAGTAAATGTGTTTTTTTCCTACCCCAAATCACCACACCTGGTTTTGTTTTCCCTTGTTCCATACTTTGTCCCTTATCACAGAATCACAGAATGTCAGGGGTTGGAAGGGACCTAGGAAGATCATCTAGTGCAACCCCCCTGCCAGAGCAGGAGCACCTAGACACCCAGATCACACAGCAATGTGTCCAGGCAGCTCTGCAATGTCTCCAGACAAGGAGACTCCACAGCCTCCTGGGCAGCCTGGGCCAGTGCTCTGGCACCGTTACTGCAAACAAGTTCCTCCTCATGTTAATACTAAACCTCCTGTTGCTTAGTTCACTGATGATCTATTTAGGTTCCATCAGACTAAAACAGGAGAAGACTAAAACTAATGTGTGACTTCTCTCTCTGTCCTGCTTCTGAAGTGAGGCACAGGCCTATGCTGTAAAAGCAAGTAGGACACATGGGAACAGTTCAGAGTGGTGCCAGGGGAGGTTCAGGGTGGACATTACGAAGCATTTCTTTAGCAAGAGGGTGGTCAAACACTGGAACAGGCTTCCAGTCAATGTCCCAAGCCTGTCAGTGTTTAATAGGCATTTGGACAACACCTTTAATAACACGCTTTAACTTGGTCAGGCAGTTGGACTAGATGATTGTTGTAGGTCCCTTCCAACTGAAATGGTGTAGTCTTTATTGATGGTTTGCAGATTGCTAGCCTACTTCAGAGATGCCATGAGCAGATGTTATCAGATTAGCTTCTTCAGTAAACAAACACGTGCCAAAACCAGCATAGTGCAGGATGAAGTGACTCTTTACCCACCTCCATCTCTACTTGCTGTTGAGTTCGGTGATGGTTCTCTTTGTATTGGTTGGCTCTAAGGACTTGCTGCTCAATTCCTACAAGAACTGCCTCACAACCATCACACCTGCAAGATACAGTGGCAAACAGAGTTTGTCAGAACTACTGCCTGCATGGGGATGCAACATCTCCTTTCAAAAGTAAGTCACACTTTAACATTGAACAGAGAAGTTACACAGAGAATCACCCTGCCTGCTAAGGGTTCAAAAGCCAAGAGCACTCCTCCAACACACAACTCATAACTGGAGAGGACAAAAAAGGGGAACTGGCAGTGGATTCACTGTTACTTGTAAAGTCCTGGAAGCTGACTGAGCCCTCCCACTGTGAGGAAGGAGAAGTAGAGAAGCAAAAAATCTGCCTCCACCTCAGGACACCATAGTTGCCCAGCAGTTTAATTGCTTTTCATACACTCATTACCACAGCAACTAGGAAGCAATTCCCAATCAGCTCAGAAGCTGCCACAGGCTCTACAGTCTACAGGGAAATTTCTTTAGGTGGGAAAAGAATCCTACAAAATGATGAGAAGCAGCTTCCTGGCAAAGGTACAAAAAGATAGTGCCACACTTCCAATATGGTTGCCTGCAGCTTCCATTTTCAGGAACAAAGAGAAGGCACTCAAAGGCATCTGAAACGTCCAACTTGAAGAGACATCCTCTCTAAAGAATTGTGATTCTCTAGAATTTGCCCATGCACTTCTCATCACAGTGCCAAAGGCTGAAAAGCAGCGGACAGTTCTGTTGTCATTATCACATGTAACAGCAGAAAGTGGAGTAGCTCCCACCACAGGACTAGCAGTCCAGTTTGGCATGCCCATCTGAAAAGCCCTTGGCTCCTTGCTAGGGTTGTGCTGTCTAAAAGCTACAGCAAGAGCAGAACCTCAAGACAGAGTAGAGTTTGGCTTAATACACAACACAAATTGAATCTCAAATGGGATCTTTAAAAACCACCCAATAGACTCCTCCTTCAAGTGCCTCCTTACAGCATAAGACACCTGCTTCATGGAACATGGTGAAATTGAGCCAGCACCTGAAACTTTGAGGAATAAGAAAAACAAACAGGAAAAGCTATGCACAAGAAACAAGGAAAGAGGAGAGACTGCCTTACCATTCCTGGAGTGTTTTGACAATGTTACTAATGTCCTTCTTCTGAATATCTCTGCCAATACAAAAATCCACCTCTAGAACCTGGTTTCGTTGATCCAATTTCCCCTGGATAATATCTGTATAAACTGCTTCAATAATCAGATCTTCCAACTCTCTCAGATTCCTCATATCCAGGTCCTTCAGCAGCACAGAATAGGGAATGCACTAAAAACAGCAAGTCCAAGAGTAAGTTCACAGTCCTAGAGCCAAAATGAGCAGCTAAGTCTCAGAAGGTCAAGACCCAAACATTCGTTGTATCCTGCACTTCAACCTGCAAGTACAGCAGTGACTGACTATGGCAGAACCAACTCTTGCTACTAGGCTACGTATTCTGCCACAGCTTTGGTCATTCCTGAAGCTTTGTGAGTACTCATGCAATCTGATACAACTTCAATGCAATGGAATTGATGTCATTTTCCCAAAGAAAGAGAGAGATGAATGTTATCATACAGAGTGCACTTTACCTTCATTCTGGAAGCAAGGCTTACAATTGTCAAGTGTTTCAGCTTGTTTTTCTGAGTCACTGTTAATTCAGGCAGGTTATCTTTGTTTGCTGTTAATGTTAAAAAGACAAGAGTCAGGACTTTCCTTCAAGGATTATATAATCCAGGCTGCAGAACTTCAAGCTCCTTACACAACACTAAATCCTGAAAAGCTGAACTCCTCCAGCTACTGTAGGTGCTGGTGAATAAAAAGAGCTAATGATGATGACAGATTAGCACACCCAGGGAGAGAGGGGAAAAGTTAAAAAACAAGCTGGCCATTTCATTATTCTCTGCTGCTTTAGTAATTCTGGGTTTAGAATCAAAACATAATTCACATCTATACAAGTGCTGTCCTGCCAAAACAGCTGATCAATGCTTTGTTTCTACACAGAATCACAGAATGTTAGGGGTTGGGAGTGACCTCTGGAGATCATCTAGTCCAACCTCCCTGCCAGAGCAGGATGGCCTAGAGCAGCTTGCACAGGATGTATCCAGTTGGGTTTGGAATCTCTCCAGAGATGGAGACTCCAGCAGCTCCCTGGGCAGCCTGGGCCAGTGCTCCACCACCCACAAAGTAAAAAAGTTCCTCCTCATGTTCAGATGGAACTGCCTGGGTGCTAATTTTTCCCATTGCCTCTAGTCCTGGCACTGAGTACCACAGAAAAAACCCTGGTCCCATCCTCCTGATACCCACCCCTTAAAGTATTTATACATACTGATAAGATCCTTCTCAGTCTTCTCCAGGCTAAGCAGCCCCAGCTCTCTCAGCCTCTCCACATGAGAGAGGTGTTCAAGTCTCCTAATCATTTTAGCAGCCCTTCTCTGGACCCTCTCCAGAAGTTCCCTATATCTCTTAAACAAGAGAGACCAGAGCTGAACACAATACTCCAGCTGTGGCCTCCCCAGGGCAGAGCAGAGTGGGAGGAGAACCTCCCTGGCCCTGCTGGCCACACTCTTCTTGCTGCACCCCAGGATGCCATTGGCCTTCTTGGCCACAAGGGCACATGGCTGGCTCCTGGTCATCCTGCTGGCCACCAGAACACCCAGGGCTTTTCCAGCAGATCAGTCCCTAACCTGTACTGGTCCATGGGGTTATTCCTCCCCAGGTACATCACCCTACACTTGCCCTTGTTGCATTTCGTAAGTTTTTTCTGTGCCCAGCTCTCCAGCCTGTCCAGGTCACACTGGATGGCAGCACAGCTCCTGGTGCCTCAGCCACTCCTCCCGGTTTTGTGTCTAAGTCAACTATCAAGTCTTTTTTATTTCATTAACAAGTTGACAGAATAAAATCTTCCCCCTTTGCCAATCTGGTTGTAAAGCAGCTGGGTTTGTTTTTCTGAAGATCTGCAGAATTTAGGGTTAAAAAGTATGAAGTACCAGGCTGAGGAAAAGGGCAGAAATTATTAATCTAGATAGCCTCACTGTGGTTGTATTATAATCCATTTTCCTCATGATTGTTTAAAACCAGAAAGGAAACTGGTGGCTCTCCAAGGCAAAGATACTCTAAAAACACCTGTTTTAATGGAAATTAGTGTTTCAGGGCCACTCAAGCTCCTCTATTGATCCCACCTCACTCAATGCTCTACATCTGGACTATTTTTCCCACTTTCTCTTTCCTCATTAGAAAAGGAAAAACGAACTGCACTGTCACATGCTGGGATACAAGACCCACACACAGCAAACAGAGCTCTAGTCAGTCACAGAATTCATGAGGCTCATGTTGCTCCACAGCCACTGGAATTTCCAGTCCTTGCACTTAAGGATGACACTTTGCCTTACAGGAACTAGATAGGTCCTCCACCACAGTGACAGAGTTATTTGTCACACTCTGGAATGGTCTGGATGAGGTTGCTACCCACAAATACAGTATTAAATTGTAGCAGAATGGAAGCACAAGCACCAGAGCTAAAAGCACATCTTGACATATTCAAATGATTCACACATAGTCCTTCTGAAGCTGTATAAAAGTCATTATTTGGATTTGTATTCTAGACAAGAACAGCTTCCTTCTCTTTCAGCAATGCTGTCACAGAATAAAAGGTTATTCCATAAATGAGACAGGTTTGTGTGAACAGTGTAAAACAATTCTGCCTGAGTTTTCTGCAGCTTCCATAACTGGTGTCATCTAAATTTCAAAACAGATGCCTGAAATTGCACTCCACAGAGGGAAGTGGATTCTGTTCCTGGACACTTTCACCCAGCCACACTGGACCAGGCACCACAGCAACCAAACAACTGCCTCTGAGAGTTCTAGTGAGCATCTCTGTCTCATAATCTGCTACCAGGCACCAGTCTCTTACCTACATAGTCTGGGTATGTTCCATATGCAAACAGGTTCAGCAACCGGAAATAAGCAGCGTTAGACCCTTCAGCAAGCTGGATGGGAAGAAAACAAACATAGAATCATAGAATGGTTTGGGTTGGAAGGGACCTCTGGAGCTCATCTAGTCCAACCCCCCTGCAGTGGCCACGGACATCCCCAACTAGAGCAGCTTGCCCAGAGCCCTGGCAAGCCTCACCTG
>VWZO01009783.1:19093-57030 GCA_013396975.1 Bucco capensis
ACATCACTTGGCACTGATCTCCAGCTGCACTTGGAGCCATTGACCACTACCCTCTGGATGTGACCAGGCAAGCTAGAACATTTTGAGTACATCTAAAAGTAACAACACTCCTCTTAGATGCAAACACTTCACTGGAATAATTGCAGCATCAAGCAGTGATTTTTACTGAGTTTTCTTAATACCATTTGCTGCACACAGATCCAGAAGAGATTAACTTGGAAGATGATGCTGAATAACCAAAAGCATTATTTGGCATCTTAAAGAGCCTGTTTGGAAAGCCAAATTTGCTGTACACCACACTGCCCTAGCTGCAGAGACATTCAGCCTAGATTCCCCCATTGCTGGTGAGTCATACTCAGTAAAAGCTCTGGAACTTACTTTCCACCTTGGTTTGAAATGGTTCGGTTACCACTCAGGCCTGATAACACTACACATCTGTTCACAAAGACTTTTGGAGAGCACTGAAGTTGTGCTTTCTATGACAACAAAGGAGTAGAAAGGGATTTTTTTTCACTGTTGACTAGCTAGGTGCCTTCTTAAAATTGCTACTGTGCTGCTGCTGCTGCTGCCAGGTTTTGCTGTATTAGCAACTGCATTACAGCAGCAAAGCTTTATATAGGCATTTTTTAACACCTAATATATAGAGGTAAATACAATGTCAATCTCTTGTAGACAAATGTCTCAAAGCCAAGATAAGTCACACCAGGCCCTTCCTGGCACAGGAAAGTCATGTACAGATTGTTTGTGAAAACTTCTGGAGATCCCTTACACTGGGAGTGCAGAAGGGACATTAGGATAGAAATTGATTTCTTACCTCTTGCACATTTGTTAACTCCAATAGCTCTCCAAAGACATAAACCCCAGGAGCCTCCAGCACTTGATTTATAAGAGCAGTCAGAGCTGAGCCATTTGTACCTTTGGCTAGTAAAATAAACTGCTCTAGAAGATTGCAGGATGGTTTCTGTTCTCCTGCCATTCTAGGTTTTCAATCTGTCAATAAAAGAATATGATATTAGTACATCTTTTCTCCTCTGGCAGTAGATCAGCAGGTATGCTCAGCATTGTAATGCTTCCCATCAGCAGAGCCAGGGTTTGTTCCAGCATTGAGAGGGCAGGCCAGGAACCCAGCAGGTTCAACTACAGATTAACCTAGGAAACCAAAATTATTCACACCATATCTATGCAAAATTTTTGCAGACTGTCTGGTCAGTTCCCTAAAAGGATCTACTTCTGCTAGTAGAAAAGGGGTTTAGATTCCATGCTGGTTTCAACCTTTTCCTTCTACAGATGCTACCAGATAATGCCAACTGCAATGGTGTTATTATTATGCCTGTTAAAGGCTAGCTAAGACTTCCTCCTTCCTCATTACACAGCTTCAAAATAGCAACTAACAACTCCCTGTGAAGAAGTTATCCACCTTGTAAGGCCTGTACATCATACCTTTGCCTCTGACATTGACTATAGATAAAGCAGGAGTAATTCCTTTTGCTTTCTGAGCCCAAAAGGCAAACGAACTATGGCCTGCAAGTAGCTTACTAGTCTACATCTTACAGTTACAGTGTATTGGGTTAACTGGAAAGCCTACCTGATAGAAATACCCTTTCCACAAAGGCTCTTTTTAATTCTTTGTATAGACAAGTCTTTGTCTTCAACTGTTGCCTGACATTTCTGGTGTGCATGTTTTCTCCCAGCACCAAAATGTTGCTTTTGAAATGTAAAAACCACTGTTTATTAACGAGTTCAACAAAATAAGTTGTTTACAAACAACTAAGAGAAAACTTTCAAAGAGTATTATTCAGACACCAAACAAAGACCTTAGAAGATAAGTGGGGTTTTGTGTTATGCTTGTATTGGGTAATTCTTAAGTATAGCATATAACCTTTACTTTGGTGAAGGAAACCAGACAGCAGAGAACCTGTCTCATGCTATATAACCTCTGGGACTACATCTGCCCTGGTGAGGGTAGTACAGTGACACAGGTGTTTGCACTGCTTGACCAAGCCTAACCAAATTAATACTTGTGAAGGAAACACAGCCAGCTTCCTTCATTAGTCAACTTCTAAAAATCCACTTCGCTCCACTCCATTACACCTGCAGGTCCAAATGGTCCCAACCTGAGCAAGCCAACTTTTGCACTCTCCACACTAAGACTTCTCAGTTGTCAATGTAAAATCTCTTTGAGATGCTTTTCACCAGACACACAAGTGCAGCCTGACTAAAGAGTACCTCGGTTTGACTGAGAAATTCCTGCAATAGACTAACAGTGTGGCTTCCTAATACACCTGAGGGTACATCAGTGCTAATCTCCCTGCTCACAGATAATGAACAGACGCAGAGGACAATTTTTTCAGAACAATGAATGAAGTGACTGACCTGGAAATGAGATCCTAGCTGAGTTACCTTCCTCACAGGTAATCAAAACACATGCTGGTGTATGAGGTTACAGACAACTGTCTAGCTTTACCCATGCTCTGCTAGGAAAGGAATGCCAATTCTTTGCCCGTTGAAGTCAACTGCGTTGCTACTGCAACCTGTCTGCATTCTTGTGCCACCGGGACCACCTCACTGCTCTCTCTACAACGACTCACCATAGTGAGAACTGACTGAAACGCAAGTGGAAGGCACTTTAACGGAGCTTGCCCAGAGGCTACACTAACCCGTACACGAGGCCTTCTTGCCCCCCATCACGCCTTGCTGCAGCCTTTCTAAGGTGCCTGGAGGGGTTTCACGGCAGGCAGACCCCACACGAGGGAGGCGGGCTGCACAGCACGGCGCCAGCCAGGCCCCCAGCCCTCCGTCCCACAGAACCGTGGCCCACTGCGCGGGCCGAGCCCTGCCGCAAAGCAGGGGGTATACCCGGGGTCCTGCCGCGGGGCCCTCTCGCCCCTCATCGCCGCCTCGGTTCCCCCCGCTCGCCTCTCAGGGCTCGGGGAGCCGCACGCCCGGCAGCGCCGGGACGCGGTCGCGGAGCGCGGAAGGGAAAGGGTCGATGCACGGAGGGACGGGCGGGCAGTTCATCCCTGCCCCAGCGTTACCTCTCCGCTTACGGCCTCTCCGCCCGGCCTTCCGCCCCGCGGCTCCCAGCGCCGTGCCCACCGCGCCTCAAGCCGCCATGATGGCAGCGCCGGTGTCCCTCGTGTGGCTCCTTCCCCCGGAACGCGCGGCCGCGCGCGGAGCGTTCCGCCCCCGGGCGGCGACGGGGCATGGGGCCCGCTGGCCGCGCGCAGGCACCCCTCGGCAAATTCCTCCCCAACCCAGTTCGCAGCGCGGGGTGAGGAGACTGGCTGGATCCCCGGAGCTGGGAACGGCAGGTTGCCTATGGTGGCGGCGGCTCACCTCTCCAGCTGCTTAAATACAACCAAGTGAAGTTTCTTTCTCTTTTTAGGGGACGTGAGGTGACCTGGCAGCGTCGGCGCGCTCCTGAACGAGCTGTGCAAAGCGTCACCGCGGTAAGGCCACGCTTTAGCGTGTTGTCCGTTCTGACAGCATGGTAGCGCAGGTCTCCGTCGCACAAACGGGTCCCATTCCCCTTGCACACACCACTGCCTTCAGAGAGGATTATATCTTCCATTGTATCACAGGCACCCAGCAATGCCCAAGAAGCTGAAGTGGGACCATTATTAGATTGAACAGTTGTGCAGGGCAGGGTGATGGAGGCTACCAGCTGAGCCCTTTGGGCCAGTCCTCCTTGGGGTGTGAATGGAAAAATGCCAAGAGATGGGACAAGTGGTCATCACAAGGTGCTAGATTTTAAACTCAGTAGGAGAATTGCCCATACAAGTGATAAACCAAAGACCAGAGCTTAGTCTGATGAGGGGGAGCAGAGGGGGAAGCTGTTAAGGTTGAGATCCTCTCCAAGATACAGATGAGCCAAAAGACTCTCAAAGGGATGGAAGAATAGGGAAGGAAATAAGAGGGCTTTTGGGGTTGTTACATGGTATGCTTATCTGCACCACCCTGTGAATAAAGTGTGCTTCTGCCAAAATTCCTTTAGCCAAGAGCAATGTACTTCTGTCTTTCATCAGTTAGTCCCTGAAGATCAAACTATGGACCAGCCTCATCACGAGCAGGGAGCTTTCAGGGAATGTACATCACAAACTATTAAGAAAACTGATGGGGCTTAGCCTGCACCTTAGAGCCATCTACAGTGAGTCCCCAGGGTCCCATCTTCCAGAGAAGGGGTGTCAAACAAGTACAGAGATGCAGGTGTTCAGGCTGCTGTTGTGACACTCTGGGCTTCAAAGCAAATTGGATGTAAAACCTGAGGCTCTGCCAGGGCTATAACAAGCCATTCAGTAATTTGCTTAAGCCACACTTGCTTGCACAGGTGTCAAGGGTTAGAGCTGGGCTGACCACTAATCCAGTGACAGACACTCTCTATTAACTCCATTTTCCCCCATGCCAGGAAGGGAAAGGGAAGTAAGAGAGAGAGAGACTTATGGATTGGAAATGAAAACTAAAAAAAACCCAAACCCAACCCCCCCTTGATGGCAACTACATCACCATCACCACTGATACTGTGGCAGAAGGACTCAGCAGCAGATGGGAATCAGATTCAGGGGGCTGGATTCTGGAACTGGATTCAGAGGGATCAAAGGCACAACAGACAGAGTCCTGCAGCAGCAAAGCTAGGCTTTTGATCCTCACTAGGAGAGTTACCAGTCCCCCATTCTAGAGGGCTCAGGTGCTCAACCTCGAGGAAGGGTGAAGTCCCAAAACTCTCCTTTTAGTATTTGCTGTTAATTAAGTGCTAAACAGCTTAAACATGCACCTGCCTTGCTTGGGTCTTAGGCCCATGTTTGGGGTGGGAGTTAGCTGTAGTGAGCAGCAATTGCAGTGTAGCTGTTTGAGGAACTCACCCTCAATTTATACTGAATATGATGTATTTGGAATGGAATACCTTGCTGGTCACTTTAGAGTTGCTTGAACTAACTGCTTCTCTCTGCAGGTGCAGCCTTTTACTTTGTACCCCACCCCCAATGTGGTACACTACATTTAGCAGTGGCTTAGAGAAGCTTTAGCTGAAAAGTAAAATCACTGAACAGAATTAGTTCTGTTCTAACTCAAACTAGAACAGGGAGTGAGTATTACCTCTTTAATCACATCCTGAACAGGCCCTCAACCTTGGATCATGTTTACCTGCAGACAGGCTGGAACAGTTGCCTTGGGCGAGCTGTGTGTGGCCTCATTTGTCTCAAGAGTTGTTAAGGCTGAAATCTCAGGCTAAAATAGAAATGGAAATATATGATTGTGAGCTATTTCCCATGAATTGTTTTTGCAGCCTCTTGCTGGAGCCTGGAAGTGAAAATCAGCCCTGTTTAAGTCTGTTAGCCAGGCTGTCCTGACAGTGGACAGTCAGCCTGTCTGGCTGACGTAGATTTTGAAGTATAGTATCAGCTAAGCTCAGCTTTTGGGATGGATTTATCTTTTTTTTTCCAAGAGAAAAATAGAAGGACACCCAGCTGGCTCATCCCCTTTTAAACAGCTACTGAAAGCTTCTGCTCCACCCACGAGGCTTTCTGTGCACAGCGAGTCGTTAATCCATTTTATCTTTTAATGTTGGCATTATCTCTTGACTTACCCTGTCTCTTCCCCTTGTGATTCTGCAATCCAGGTCCCTTCTAGGCAGCAGATAATTGACATTATTGCCATGCATTGCCTGAGAAAAGAAACCATAAATCCAGAGTAATCTCCCCAAACAGTAGGCTTGTGGAGGCACAGACAGAGATTTTGAGAGCATGGGTTCTCTCAGACAGAAGCCAAGGCATGAGGCTCTGAAGTCACCTGCAAGGGACAGAGATGAGGAATGGTGTGATTAATGCAGCTTCCATCACACCAAGTTCCATGTCTGGTTCTTCAGGCTCTTTGGCAACCTGTGCCTCCAGCTGCTCATCCTGCCTGCATCTCCTGCATGCACACCCTGCCTCTCTGTGCCTTCTGCACACCAGGCTGGCAGTACCAGCTTTGCTCCTTGGAAGTGTGCACCATCCCATGCCCCAGAACATGATTCTGGAGCTCGTTCTTCCTTTCCTAAAGTCCCAATTCGCAGGTGTCATTGGCAATAAAATTCCCACCTGGCCTCACCAAGGAGAGGGCCAACAGTACAAGTGGGTACTTTGGTGTTTCTTGTATTTCTCATGAATAAGGTAGTTTAAATCAAAAACTCTTGTGAAAAGAGGCATGTTAGGACACACAGGACCTTACCAGATAACCCATATATTACACATTATATTCAGAAATCATACACTGGGCTAGATTTAGCCAGCAGTATTAGGATCTAGTTCCTAAAGTGTCTGTAAAAATTTTCCTTCCCAACAACTTAGAGCAAAATAAAATCAACTGTTGGTGCTACAGCCATGGTAGCAGGTGCATCTACACATGAACAAATGGCCAGCAGCTCTAGGGGTAAGCTGGGCTGTGTAAAGGCTAACACAGTCTTGAATGCAGTTTTGTTCTTCATCTGTGTGTGTTTTCACCATGGTTCATCCATTTATCTTCGTTCCTTCCAGGCTTCTGAACCCTGCAGCTACCAGCACACATTTCCAGAGCATGGAGTGGTGGGAGCTCTCATTCTCTGCTGAAGACGCAGCATGATCTTCAGCCATGAGCTCTTTTACAGTTTTCAGAAGTGCAAAAATTAGAGGCCTTTCCTGCACAGCAAGGTGAATTTGGGAACTTTCTTAGTTCTTCACTGTGACATCCATTTGGTCTCTGGCTGTTTCATCTCTGAAGAGCCTGAAGAGAGGCAGGATTCAGTTCCTTATGTTTAGTGTAAACCAGCATGTCATACTTCCACCTGGCAGGCTCTTCACCCACACACCACCATTTGTTTCTGCCTTCTTTAAGTCTGCCTTCTTCTTGCTTGCCTTTTCTCATCAGTCTTTTCTCCTTGGTGATCTTTAGTCCCTCTTCCTTAGAAAGCATGCAATTACACAACCTAACTAAGCATACAATCATAGAATTGTCAGGATTGGAAGGGACCTTCAAGCTCCTCTAGGTCCAACCCCTGTGCCTGCCATGGGCAGGGACATCTGGCACTAGAGCAGCTTGCTCCCAGCCCCAGCCAGCCTGGCCTGCAACACTGCCAGGGCTGGGGCTGCCACCACCTCTCTGGCCAACCTGGCACAGTGGCTCAGCACCCTCCTGGGGAACAACTTCTGCCTAACAGCCAACCTCAATGTGCCCTCCTCAAGCTTGTGTCCATTCCCCCTAGTCCTATTGCTACCTGACATCCTAACAAGTCACAAGGCTACAATGTCTCCTGGGGAGCCTTCTCTTCTCCAGACTGAATAATCCCAACTCTCCTAGCCTGTCCTCATAGGAGAGGTGCTCCAGCCCTCTGAGCATCCTCCTGGACCTTCTCTGGACACCTTCCAGAGAATGCAATTACACAATGGAACTAAAAACCAGGAAGGACTCTTAATAAAAGATATATATTAGCATAGCATGCCCCTGGCACTCTGCCCAGATTCAAAATGATCTGTTCATACACTTTTAAACTGATAGTGTGAAACTGAGCATGTATCACAAACATCAAGGAAATAAATGCTCCCAATTTTATTATTAGTATTTCTTATTGGTTATTCTGACAGTGGCCTTGTCCTTATGCATTAAATGTGACCTTTATTAATGTTCATATTCTCCTCACTTGTCCAGTGGCTGATTTGGAGGCACGTGGAGCCATGAATGTATTAACGACACCTTGATTGTTTGCTAGTTCTGTTCTGAGTCTGGATTACAACTGCTGCCTTGATTTTTCTCATGACATATTACTGCTTTGTATCAGCTGTGCTCAGGTTGTTATTGGAGGACTTAATTTGTCATACTCATATTAAAAAACATCCTGGCTGCGTTGAGGAACCAGAGACTTTCACCAACAATCTACTGTGTTACACAAAGGCCAAATTTCTGCAGCACAAAGAAGGCTACTTTCGTTCCAGGGAGAGCTATTTATTTTAAACTTTCTCCTTAATGCTGGTCCTGTTAGCTCCAGCCTTGGTGCGTACAGAAGCTGCTATGTGCCTGAACACAGGAAGCACCCAGGTCCCCAGTACCACCCAAACTCACAGCTGGAGCTCGCCTGGGCTGCCCGAGGGATGAATTCACTGCCCACTGCGTAAGGAGAAGCTCCAACCAAGTTCCAGGAGGTCGGGTACAGCCTAGGCGGAGTTCACCCGGTCAGGCGGGTGCTGACCAGGCCTGCAGCGGCTTCTCGCTCCCTCGACGTCGCTCCCCGCCCAGGCCGCCACCTGCAGGGGCGCCCCTTTCCTCCGCCGTTACCAACCCGCGGCCCACCCCGGAGTGGCCAGGAGAAGTTTGTCCTGCGGCTCCTCCCGTCCCCTAGCGACGTCAGGATCGGCCGGGGCGGACACACTAACGACCGTTGCGCAGCCGCCCTTGAATGAGGGAGGGAGAGGGCGCGCGGGCGCGCCGTCTGATTGGCCAGGCGCGCCGTCTTTACTGCGCTAGAAGGCAGGGCGGTAATGCGGTGACAGTCGATGATTGGCCAATACTGCCGGCCAGGGGGCGGGGCGACGGGAGGCCGCTCGGGTTGGTTGCGCCGGCCAGTGGCGGGTGCGAGGGAGGGAGGGGGAGGGGTAGGGGGGGCCTGAAGTGCCGCTGTCACTGCTGCCTTGCCGCCCAGGCCCGCGTAGCCAGCCCGGCCCGGCCCAGCCCCGCCCCGTCCGCCCGCGGCGCGGCAGGACCATGTCGGCCACGGACGAGCGGGCCAAGGAGATTCTCCGGGGCTTCAAGCTGTATCCTCCCGACTGGGGCCGTGAGGCCGGGAAGGGGCGGGGGGGTACCGGGGATCGTCGCCCCCCTGTGGCGAGGGCGCGCACAAGGCCCCCGGGGCGGGAAGGGGGTTGTCATGGAAACGCCTCCCGGTTGGGCTGTTCCCGATGGCGTCCTCCCCTCCGGTGGCGGCGAGAGGAGGTGTCCCTCCTCCTGGACGTGGCTGAACCGCGGCGAGGCTGGGACAAGCCTCGAGCCGGCTGGGGAAGGGGAACGGGACGAGAGCCCTCATAGCTCGGGGCCTAGCTGCCGTCCCTGCTCCGCGGGAGGCTTTTGTGGGATGTGTGGGAGTTTTCCCCATGGGGCGGTGGCAGATGGCTAAAGCTCCCACCTGGGTGGTGGCCTCGAGCCCGGCGTCCTGCCGCACCGGAGCTGTCCGCCGGCGACTGCTGCTGGCGGCCCCGGAGCAGCGGGAGACCCCGCCGCGGCAGCGAGGACAGGTGTAGTAGCTAGGCGCCCGGTGCCCTCGGTCCCAGGAGGATCTGATCCCTTCACCTCCGGCCTGCGCTTAGGCACTTCTTGGAAAGGAAATACCTGGTCTTCAGGTCCAGAAGCAACTAAATACATTGTTCCTTTTCATACTATGAGGTACTGGCAGAAGTTGTGTTGGTCGTGGTTGGTCATACAGTGTCTTTTATTACTAATGCTGTAGGTGTTAATGCTTTTCTGTGCAGTTAATTTTAAAGCTTTGCATGTTGTGGCATTTCAAAAGCATTCTCATTTTGTATTTGTGTTATCATGAATATGAATTCAATGCTGATGAAATGAGATAGATCTGAGCTTGGAAGAGAAGCAAGAGCCAACACAGAATTTCAGTGAAGTAGAGAAAGGCTCAACCTGAAGGCCTGTGTACAAACTCAGGGTGGGAGAAACATGTCACAAGTAAGATAAAGCTACTATATTTTACTATAGTAGATTTTTCTAAGCCTGGAAGACAAATGCAAACTTGCTAGCTTAAACTTTAAACATCAGAAAATTGTTGTGGTTTGGTTTGATCTGTTTTACAATGAAAAGGACAGAAGTGAACAGACTACCCTCTTGATCTGGTATTATGTCACAGTTTAACCCCAGCCAGCAACTAAGCATCATGTGCAGCTGCTTGCTCACTCCTCCCCCACTCCCAGGGGGATGGGGAGAAGAGTTGAAGAGAAACTCATGGGTTGAGATAAGAACAGTTTAATAACCGAAATAATAAAATATAAGAATAGTTGTCATGAAAGGGAATATAACAAGAGAAATAACCCCCAAGAAAAACAAGCAATGCCTAGGGCAATTGCTCACCACCCAAAGATCAATGCTTAGCCAGTTCCTGAGCAGCAATCCACCCCCTTGGCTAACTCCTCCCCGTTTATATACTGGGTATGACATTCTGTGGTATGGAATATCCCTTTTGCTAGTTTAGGTCAGCTGTTGTAAGTTCCCTCTCAGCTTCTTGTGAACCTGTACACTAGCAAAAAACTGGAAGTCCTTGATTTCCCAGCAACAGAAAGCATCAGTATATTTTCAGAATTCTCCTACTGAATCCATAACACAGCACTGTACCAGCTACTAAGAAGAATATAAAAATAAGCTCTATCCCAGCCAAAACCAGGACATACTATTATTTCTGAACAGTTTTCTATCCAGCAACATGTTCATAGTCTCTGTGCCAGCTGTAGCAGAACCTATTTTTCTAGGTTGGATTTAGACAGATACTGGTATCAAACTATAAGCAGATGCTTTTCTTAACTTTTGAATCATTGTTCTCTCTCCCAGCTGTTAGTACTGCATCTAGTTCTTTTGCTTCTGCATTAGCACTACTGGCCCTTCTTTTTACCTGTGAAGATGTAGTGTTCTAGCTGTCCAAACACAAATTTAAAACCTTTTATGCTGGCAATTAGAAGAAGAATAAGCTTCAGACAAGAGCAGACTAAGCTGTAGGTAGAAGTGAGGAGTGCCTGAAAAGTTAAGCCTAGAGAACAAACTTTGTAGTACTTTCTGCATGTGTTTCTGTGTGATCTTTCTGGGATAGTAGAATTTACATGAAGGCCTTTGTGCAACTTTGGATGAAATAACCTGTTTTGCTGGGTTTTGGCTTGAGTAGAAAATGCTTTTTGCCCTTTGAGAGAGAGGATGTTAGATAAAGCTGAGGTAAACTTGTGTTATCTCAAGCAACCATAGCATAGACAGGAAGCTTTATTAGTAATACTCTGCAGTTCCATCTTGAAGTACCTCAAGTTTAGTCTTCCTTTGCTTGTCCCTGCAAAGAAACTGATAGCAATTTTACTTCTGACAGGACAATTTTGGATAAAACCTTGCCTGTGCTTCTCCAAAAGCATGATAGTTGCCATAGGAGCCAGGTACTATAAAGTCTGAGAAACAGGAAAGTTTGAAGAAACATTTAACTTGCTGGAAGTTCTACTTATGACAAAAGTTGAAAACCATCTATGAGTGCCTTTAAACCAGAGGAGTGGCTGAACAGACATTCCTCAGTAATGAGAGGAAACCCTGAGACACTGTGCCATTCCTACAGGAAGCTACTCATACCCAGATGTGAGCATGCTCTCTGTAAGGCAGCCAACAACTCAGCCTTTCACCTCCTTTTCTGAGAGTGTCTTCTAGAGAGCATTGCATTTGAAAGATATACTTTATCTTCCTCCCACTCTCCTGCTGTGTGCTAATTTACTTAACAGAAAGGAAGAGAAAAACATGAGCTGAAAAGCTGTTAAGTTTGTACTTTGAGGACTTGTAAACTTTGCTTCTAGGAGGGAGGGAGTTCAACTGTGTCAACTTAAGCACACCCTGCAAACTTGGCACTTCAAACTAAACTTGGTTTTAGCACAAAAAACTAGGTGGCAAGATGAGTTGGTAAGGCAGAGAACATCACTGCTGAAGCAGACTTCCAAAATACTTGCTTGCTAGCTGGAAATCCAGTTCACATTGAGTAATCAAAGTTTCTTCAACCAAATTCTGTTTACTTGTGGTTCATGAGAAGGTTAATTACAAGCTTTCCAACTGATTAGGACATGCTACTATGGAAGTTAAATTATAGTCCAAATCCACACTAATATTATTGCAGAGATAGTTTTGCCTTCCTCTGTGACACTAGTGCAGAAACATGTTGTGGCTAGTGTCCTGAAATTCAAGCCAGAAACATTTCCTTCCTCTTCTCATGGGTTTTGCCATTTTAAAAAGATTAAAACCAAAGGAGAAATCCTCTATGCTTGCAGGCAAATGAGGATATGTCATCCAATGTTAGGATAAGAGGGAATGGGAGCAAGTTAGACCACAGGAGGTTTAGTATTAACATGAGGAAGAACTTCTTTCCAGTAAGGGTGATGGAGCACTGGCCCAGGCTGCCCAGGAGGCTGTGGAGTCTCCTTGTCTGGAGACATTGCAGAGCTGCCTGGACACATTACTGTGTGAGCTGGTCTAGGTGATCCTGCTCTGGCAGGGGGGTTGCACTAGATGATCTTTCTAGGTCCATTCCAACCCCTGACTTTCTGTGATACTGTGATATGCATTATGCATTATTACACTTGTCCTAAAACTTCTTATGGCACTAGCAAAAAGTGACAGCCCAGAAAGCAAGTGTGGTGCCATAAAAGATTGAAGGCAGCCAGCAGAAACTTTCATAGCTTGTCACTTACTCAGAGACAATTTGTTAACAGAGCTTGTAAGTACTTTCATCAACAACTTGCTTGGAAGACACTTACCTGAACAGCAATTGTAAACATAGTGATATCTACAGGTAGTAGTTTACGGTGTCTGCAGGGAGATGTAACAACATCTGCAGGTAGTCTGCTTTGAAAATGAAGATTCATTGTTTGGCTAGAAGTAACATCAGTTCAGTTCATACCTGAAGATTTACTCCTCTGAAATATTAGCCAGCTTTTTACATCAGCAACTATTTATGCACAGCTGGGCCTACAATGTCAAATGCATGAGATTTGACACTGTGCTAGGTTGCCCAGAGAGGTGGTGGCAGCCCCAGCCCTGGCAGTGTTGCAGGCCAGGCTGGCTGGGGCTGGGAGCAAGCTGCTCTAGTGCCAGGTGTCCCTGCCCATGGCAGGCACAGGGGTTGGAGCTAGAGGAGCTTGAAGGTCCCTTCCAACCCTGACAATTCTAGGATTAAATTTGGTTATGCCTTTTCTTTCTCTGGAAGATGGGACAGTTACTCTGTCAAGCTACAGAGGAGGTTTTTACTTGACTCTCACCCTTTCAACATATTCTTCAGGTTTGATTCTGTCATTTTATTGTGTACTATTAAATGTATATATTTAGCCTCATTTTTTGTAGAAAATAACACTGATAATATCTTTTCCTAACAGTCAAATCTTAGGTGGTTTTTGATGACTTTTGCTGTTCACCAGCCCCCTTGCTTTGTGGGTTATCTGTTGATCTTCTTTCTTACATGAACTAGTACAGATTGATTTGTATGCACTATGTTTGCTATAACTGTAGTCAATTATACTGTTTAATTTGGTTTGCCAGCATTTGGCCAATATATATGCTTTGCTTCTATGCATAGCATCCATGCTGTAGATTAGAAATACCCAGTGATGGTTTGCAGCAACAGATTCATATCTAACTCTTGAGGGATCACAGTTCAGCTTCTTTTTGCACTTGTGCCCCTGTAACGTTTCAGCCAGAACAGCAAGGGAAAGAAAACCCAAACAAGTCATTTGGGTCTCAGAGCAGAGTTAAGATGCTAAGTCTAGCCTCTCAAAATACCAGTAAGCACATCCATTTTCTATATTAAATCTTAGAAGTCAAACAAGAAATCACCTCTTTTATGTGCTTCTGTGCAGAGGAGTCTCCTCAGAATTGAATCTCCAGAGTTACCCTAGAGATGTGTATCAGTTTAGGAGAAGTTTCTCCATGAATTTCCATTTAAGGCTATCCAGTATATTTTAATGTACTTCAGAAGTCTCTTGAAACCAAAGTGGTACACATAAGCATGAAGAGATAATATCAACTGTAGGTCACAATAGTTATGCAGTTATCAAACCAGTATTTGTGATCAGTATAAACATACACTTGGAGCTCAGGCACTCTGACATTTGTAGGCAAAGCTTTACAAGTCAAAGGCTGTCCTGCTTTCTGGAATCCTCAAAATTCCCTGTGCTTCCCCCCTAGCTTCCAGAGCTTCTTCTAGCTCTCTCTTAACATTGCTTTTCTCTCTAGGAAATCATTCTAGCACAGCATTAAAGATGGTTGGAGTTGTAATGAAAATAGTTATACCAGAAACCATTAAGAGCTTCTCCAAAGTTGGCATTACTCTGCAGAGAGATTTCTGTTTCCAACTTCTGCCTGGTTTCTGCTGTGCACACAAACTGTAGTCATTGACAACCTTGCCTGTTAATTCCTCAAATAGTCACTGAGGTTTTGAACTAGTTTGATGCAGTGTTCAGGAGAAATCCAAACAGGAGCTCCATCAAATTGAGTTTCCAATTTATTTGTTAGCTGCTTATTCACTTAAAATGCTGATCTGTTGCAGTGTTTACAAAACTAACAAGGTAGCAGCTTTAATTGGCTTTAAAATCCCTCTTTGAGGTTTCCTCTGTGCACTTACTCAGATCTCAGCTTTTGTAGACTTCTTGCAATGGAACAGAAAGACAAATCACCAAATACATGGGCTAAAAAGAGACACTGGCCAGCTAAAAGAGGGAATAGAGCTGCCCAGAAGCTAGGCAGTGTACCCTATAGAGAGCCAAAGCAGCTTTAAAACACTGTAGAAAACATGACTTTATGCTCCCCATCCATGGGTCTGGTTTCTAACAACTGGAATGTTATTCTACCTAATGCAGATATGTCATTATTTTTATCATATAAGTTGGTTAATTATCACTTTCCTGTCATAGAATTCTAGACTTGCCAGGGTTGGAAGGGACCTTCAAGCTCCTCTAGGTCCAACCCCTGTGCCTGCCCTGGGCAGGGACACCTGGCACTAGAGCAGCTTGCTCCCAGCCCCAGCCAGCCTGGCCTGCAACACTGCCAGGGCTGGGGCTGCCACCACCTCTCTGGGCAACCTGGCACAGTGGCTCAGCACCCTCCTGGGCAACAACTTCTGCCTAACAGCCAACCTCAATCTCCCCTCCTCGAGCTTGGATCCATTCCCCCTGCCTGACATCCTGACAAGTCCTTCCCCAGCCCTCTTGGAGCCCCTGCAGATCCTGGAAGGGCACAGGAAGGTCCTGGGAGCCTTCTCCAGACTGACTAATCCCAACTGTCTCAGCCTGTCCTCATAGGAGAGATGCTCCAGCCTCTGATCATCCTTGTGGCCCTTCTCTGGACACCTTCCAGCACCTCCAGATCTTTCCTGTACTGTCTACAAACCTCAGAGTACTTTACAAGTAAGATTTGTGCACATTCCTACTTAGTCTGACTACAGAACAATTTCCCACCCTGGCAGCATCAAGACTTTGTTTCAGAGGCCAGATTTTCAAGGAGAACCTTTAGCCATGTTGTACTTGGTAGTTAAGTAAGTGTCACTGTGGTCAAGGTACCTTTCCCATGTCAGAATTGTTTTCTGCATTGGCAGAAGTGTTGCAGTATGCAATGATCTGTAGTTATGGCATGTTAAACACAGACTCAATGTGTTTGTCCATGTAAGTGGTGAGGCATCCCTGCAAATAAAGCAGGAGCAATTTTACTAGGTTTGGTTTGACCTGGTGGCTCCTCAGTGAACACTAAGAACTTCATGTCCTCTCCTTACTTACAGGGTTTTTTTTTCCAATGAAAACTAGCATTTAATTATGCTTAAACAGTGATTTGCATTAATTTTATATCTGAATGGGCTGCAGTCAGCTTTTTGGTGATTATTCAGTCTGGAGAAGAGAAGGCTCCCAGGAGATCTTCTTGTGGCCTTCCAGGATCTGCGGGGACTACAAGAGGGCTGGGGAAGGACTTGTTAGGATGTCAGGCAGTGATAGCATTAGGGGGAATGGATCCAAGCTTGAGGAGGGGAGATTGAGGTTGGCTGTTAGGCAGAAGTTGTTGGCCAGGAGGGTGCTGAGCCACTGTGCCAGGTTGCCCAGAGAGGTGGTGGCAGCCCCAGCCCTGGCAGTGTTGCAGGCCAGGCTGGCTGGGGCTGGGAGCAAGCTGCTCTAGTGCCAGGTGTCCCTGCCCATGGCAGGCACAGGGGTTGGACCTAGAGGAGCTTGAAGGTCTCTTCCAACCGTGACAATTCTATGAGTCTACATTTCAGATTTAATGCAGTCCCCTCCCAGTATAGGAAGTGGTGCTTCGTGCCCTTGACAGTGGTAAGGGCATCAAGAGCTCCACCATCACAGGAAACAAATGAGTTGCCAGATGCTACAGAGAATACCATAATCAGAGAACTAACACTGTTTTGAAAGCATAAGCTGGCATTAAAGTTTGAGGTTTTCTCTGTAGTCAGCAGTATTGCTTTAGCACCTTGAGGTTAGAATTTTATTTGTAAGATTGATGGATTCTTCTCTCCCAAGCTTACCCATCCAGCATTTCACTGGAATGATGGTCTCAGGATTTAATTGCTTGCTCTAGTGCTGACCTCATAAAGTACCTAAAATAATGCAGTTGTCATTAACAAAATTATTTCCCCTTATTTCATTTCTGTCATATGAAGATAACATCAGTTTCTCTTTGCATCCTTGGAAGTCATTGGTGCCTTATGCTTCAGCTGTTGTTACAGTGTTTGACTTTCCACATGGCAGAAGAGAGCAATTTAATCCATCAAGTGATACTTGATAGAGCTTCTTCCCCTCCCATGCATCTAGGAAAAAAGGCAAGGTTGCACAGATGCAGACAAGCAAGGAAAGGCATCTAAAAATCCTCAAATTAAACATGCTGTTCAGAGTATGGGGTTGTTTTTTTTAATATAGACATCAGTTGTATCTCTTGTGTCTCAAAAAGTCTCCAGTTTTCTGTTAGCTAAAGCAGGCTTAGCACAGAAGCCAATACAACTGGCTCTTACACCTTTATGACTGATTTTAAGTTGATAGGAAAAGAATGTTGAGTCAAAATTTCACCTGATGTTCATGAGATAACAGGCCACTGCACTCCCACTTCTGCTTTTGACTTCCACAATTTATATACTATAAGCCTCTTCTATTCCCTCATCTCTAAGCTGGGAAACTAAGGCAGCTTCAAATTTGAGCTCAGAGCCTCCATTAAACATAAACCAGTGTTTTGTTTACATGCTGATAGTCAAAGTTTGTATAGATGTATGAGGTGTGCAAGGTTCCCAGATACAGGTAACAAGCAATATCTGTTAAGGTCTACCTGGCAATAATGAATTTTGTCTTTTTCTTCATATTAGTAAAGCTAAATTTATCAGAAGTTAGTTCTGTAAGCACCTGAAAAGTGACTTTTGCACTTCTGTTGCTCACACATCTTAAGGAGCAGGTGGTGTACTTATACTTGCTGTGTGAGAAACCACAGTAACCAGCACCCCATGCTCAAAGCATTCACAGGGGCTGCCTCTTTGTCCTGAGACTGCACCAGGAGAAGAAGAACCTCAGGTTTGAGGTTTGGCATTTCTTGTAGCATCACTCCCAGAGCAGTGTTAAAGAGATGGCATTCTGAGAGAACACTCCCATAACATGCACTGGGCATTACTGTGAGGTTTCCAGAGCCATTTGGCAGCATGTTCAAAGAGACAGAGTTAGACTCTTGGGAGGCTCTGCCTTAGAAGGCACCAGGTTCTCATGCACCACTAGGAACCACATCTCAGCTGCAGATTGCTAAATCCCAACTGATAGCCAGGATTTTCAGCTGATAAAACGGAGATTCCATTGTCAGATTTCTCCTGAACAGAGTTCTCACCGTGACAGAGATGTCAGGTATAGAAGAGACTTAAGGGAAACAGTATCAGATGAATTCAGCCACTTAGTGAGCCTTTGAGTTGATTGTGTTCATGCCTAGAAAGAATATCACACAACATTCTTCTGGAAGAATGGCAGGCTTAGATAAAAAGAGCAAGAATTCAGTCAACCTTTGGGATAACAGTGCACAAAAGCATCATGTTATCAAATGTATCCATTCCTGCATTGAAACTATTGCTTAACTGACTAGGAGCAATATTGTCTTCCATTAGAGAAAATGAGAGTGCAGAAGATTTTACTTAGTAGTTCTGTAGAGGGTTATTTATAGGAGTAAGTTTGTATGCTGGACTGCATACATAAGCTTCATCTACGCTGCAGCAAATCAGAAACTCATTTGGTCCTTGGGACAGCTGATTGTATACATCTTTTCCTGTTTATTGTGTCAAGAAAAGGAGGGGATCTTACACTTTAATTACCAATGAATGTATTCCCCAGCTAAGCAGATTGTCTGCCTGCATGCCTCTTTCCTT
Source organism: Bucco capensis (assembly GCA_013396975.1). NCBI lineage: Eukaryota > Metazoa > Chordata > Aves > Piciformes > Bucconidae > Bucco > Bucco capensis. The sequence goes on from VWZO01009783.1 coordinate 37,203, forward strand.
CTCGCTTGAAAACATTGAGAGCTTTCCAAAAGGAAGGTTACACATGGTTGGGACCAAGAAATCCATCTGAAGTTTTATTAAGAAACTTCTAGTCAGGGCCAGGCTGCTGAGCAAGCAGAGAGTTAACATCAAGTCATTTTGGTTTGGAAAGTCAAAGGAAATTCTATTTTAGGAGACAGTGAAAAACTGGCTACTTGCACTGCTTTAAATAAGAATTCTTTCTATGTATGGGAAAATGCTTATGGAGATCTTCACTAAGGAGGAACCCATTTTCTCTTCTTCTGTTGGCATGGATTAGCATGTTAGTTGCTAGCTCTGTGCTTAAAAAGAGTTCTGCAGCAGCCCTAACTCCTCTTGAAGGAAGAGGTTTACAGAGAGAGGGTAGAAGAACCATTGTTCCCATTAGTGTACTGCCATGTGGTGCAAGAAGCCAACCAGTCTGGGAACTGCACACCAAGAAATAACCATGGACATTAATACAGGGGCATCTTCTGGAGATACTTGAGACATTTGTCTTCCAGTTTAAGACTCTTCAGTGCATTAGAATACTTGTCTGTCAGTCACACTCCAACTTCATAGAATCACAGAATTTTCAGAGTTGGAAGGGACCTTCAAGCTCCTCTAGGTCCAACCCCCCTGCCCTGGGCAGGGACACCTGGCACTAGAGCAGCTTGCTCCCAGCCCCAGCCAGCCTGGCCTGCAACACTGCCAGGCCTGGGGCTGCCACCACCTCTCTGGGCAACCTGGCACAGTGGCTCAGCACCGTCCTGGCCAACAACTTCTGCCTAACAGCCAACCTCAATGTGCCCTCCTCAAGCTTGGATCCATTCCCCCTGGTCCTATTGCTACCTGACATCCTAACAAGTCCTTCCCCAGCCCTCTTGTAGCCCTTGCAGATACTGGAAGTACACACTCCTGGGAGCCTTCTCTTCTGCAGACTGAACAATCCTAACTCTCTCAGCCTGTCCTCATAGGAGAGGTGCTCCAGCCCTCTGAGCATCCTCATGGCCCTTCTCTGGACACCTTCCAGCAGCTCCAGCTCTTTCTTGTGCTGGGTGCTCCAGAACTGGATGCAGTACTCCAGGTGAGGTGTCCCCAGAGTGGAGCAGAGGGGAGAATCACCTCCCTGCCCCTGCTGGCCATGCTTCTCTTGCTGCAGCCCAGCCTAGGCTTGGCTTGCTGGGCTGCAAGTGCACACTGGCAGCTCATATTGAGCTTCTCATCCCCCAGCACTCCCAAGTCCTTTTCCTCAGGGCAACTTAAGGCTTTATTAGTAAAGTAAAGTAAAGTTACTTTCTAGTAAAGTTACTTTCTTTCCCAGAAGCTGAAATAAGAAAGAAAAAAGCCCTTGAACCTTATTAGCATTCAGGTGACATTAGAAAAAACAACCCTCACCGTAGGAAGCAGTATGGGTTTGTAGCTTCTGAGGAAAGAGGTCATCTGAAAAATGTCTGCCCTTGCATTCTGTTCTTGATGTGTGCTTCTGTCAGAGCAGCTGTGCAGAGCCCAGATTATCATCCCCAGCTGCTTGTTACCTCATTTTCAGATTTGCTGGCTGAGCTGCTCAGATGAGCACTGCAGCCTCCTGTTTCGGGCAGAATGAGGCATGCTAGCTTAAACAGCTTAAGGAATAGGTTCAGGAGCAGGGACCTACGCTGGTCAGATGGATCAGGTTAGCAGTTTTACAAACAGTTCAGCTATTATATTTGAGACAGAAAGCAAGAAGCAACTGGGGAGGGTTGTAAAGAGCAGTCCTGTCCAGCCGCTGCAGTGCTCAGGTGTCATGCCTATAGCCCCAGCCTTAGTTTATATGAACTTGTTCTCTGTGCAGCCTCATGCTGTCTTCTTGAGCACTCTGCACTAACTCAGCTGAGGAGGCTTCTCACATTACCACGCTTAATTACCCTTGCAGCAATGATTCTAAAAGTCTAGCTTAGCATTAGTAGTTGAGCATTTTGGCTTCATAATTAGTCTGTGGTCTTTTAAGAAAGAGAAATGCATTTGAAATGACTTTAGTTAGGAAGTTATCATAGAATCCTAGANCCTGCTCCATCAGCTCCATGTCCTTTCTGTATTGAGGACTTCAGAACTGGATACAGTTCTTTTCCCTTGTTCTGTGCTGCATGACAAGTTACTGCCCAGTCAGCAAGCAAAGTCACAAACAGGCTCTGTGACCACAGAGCTAGTGCCATCAGAGATTCTGTTGTCCTGTAGCTCTCATAATGAGACAGACATAGGAAATTGTTGGTTGCAAATCCCGCACAGCCTTGGAGAGCAAATGCATGTTAGTTGTAAAATACTCTTGCCAGGAAGAGGGGGAGAAGGCAGTAAGTTTCTCAGTACATTTTGGGCTGTTCATTTATGGCACCCTCATTAATCCACAAGGACTCCTTACAGTTACACTGTTGCCAGAAAAATTGCAGTATTTAAACAGCTCCAAGAAGGAATTGTTTTATATGCTTCCCCTGTAATTCCTTCAAAAAGAACTGTATTATATGACTATAACACTGCAGAGGAACATTTGGGTTCATAAAAAGAAAAAACCTGGTTCTCCTAGGGATCTTAGTTCCTTAGAGTTTTTCTAAGTTCCTTAGAGGTTTTTAAACAAAGCCCACAAACATATATGTATTTTAAAAGTGCAGATAGTGCTAATTATGATTTTTTGGGGAGCTTTTTATGTGTAACTTCACAACATTAGCATTCACCTTAACATTAATGCTTACAAAGTTCACCCTTTGAAACACCAAAACCATATTTAAAAAAGGTAATCTTTGTATCAGCTGTAAGTCTAGCTTTTCAGTAACTAAATTTTAATGATTTTGTTTTATTAATAACTAAACTAAAAGAATCCCCTGGTGAACTACAGCTGATTGTATTCTTTGCACATGCTGAAATAAGACATTCCATTGCTTCAGCTGAAAAAATATATATGAATAGATTTTTATTAAAATTATAAAAACCAGGTTTCAAATACTCTGAGAATGTAACATACCACCTCAAGCTTGTTAAAATAATACAGTTAAAAGCATAGTATAAATATAATTCTAGATTTTATTGATCATGAGTGCTGTAGTAGCTGCTTGGAAGTAATAGAGGTCATTGCTTTTTTGTCATTTCAGTGGAGATTAGGCTGTTGTATCCCCACAGTAGTGCTTTTCATCTGAATTGCAATGCATACTGGTATGGGCACTGACTCTCCATCTTTGAGAGATCCCTTAGTGAGATGCTCAGAGGTTCACATCTCTATAGTTGACATTAATATCTCTGTAGAGGCTGTAAAGAAAATGGCTTATATAATTAATCAATTGCTCCTGAGAGGCAGAGTGAGGTTCCCTATTAACTTTATTCAAAGAAAGGGAATGTTCCCAGGGGCATTCCCCTAGGGAGGTCTCTCCAGTTACCAGAGGATACAGACCCCTTTTATCCTACCTCTTGGCTGTAGGTGGGCCATCCCTCTCCCTTCCCTTATCAGCTTAGGGGGTGGGAGGTACAGACTCCCCACTTTCACCTTAACATAAACAATTAACTCTTCACAAACACATAAGAAGTTATCTAACCCTCTTTTTTACATATCTGGCCTACCAAACTTCTAAGGTAAGATTAAAGGCCANTATTCCATTGCTTCAGCTGAAGAAAAAATATATATGAATAGATTTTTATTAAAATTATAAAAACCAGGTTTCAAATACTCTGAGAATGTAACATACCACCTCAAGCTTGTTAAAATAATACAGTTAAAAGCATAGTATAAATATAATTCTAGATTTTATTGATCATGAGTGCTGTAGTAGCTGCTTGGAAGTAATAGAGGTCATTGCTTTTTTGTCATTTCAGTGGAGATTAGGCTGTTGTATCCCCACAGTAGTGCTTTTCATCTGAATTGCAATGCATACTGGTATGGGCACTGACTCTCCATCTTTGAGAGATCCCTTAGTGAGATGCTCAGAGGTTCACATCTCTATAGTTGACATTAATATCTCTGTAGAGGCTGTAAAGAAAATGGCTTATATAATTAATCAATTGCTCCTGAGAGGCAGAGTGAGGTTCCCTATTAACTTTATTCAAAGAAAGGGAATGTTCCCAGGGGCATTCCCCTAGGGAGGTCTCTCCAGTTACCAGAGGATACAGACCCCTTTTATCCTACCTCTTGGCTGTAGGTGGGCCATCCCTCTCCCTTCCCTTATCAGCTTAGGGGGTGGGAGGTACAGACTCCCCACTTTCACCTTAACATAAACAATTAACTCTTCACAAACACATAAGAAGTTATCTAACCCTCTTTTTTACATATCTGGCCTACCAAACTTCTAAGGTAAGATTAAAGGCCAAGCTGTTTCATCTAGTTTAGATAATGATGCCTTGGCCCATTCTCCTCTACAGGCAGGTGTTCATAGAATCCTAGAATGGTTTGGGTTGGAAGGGACCTCTGGAGCTCACCTAGTCCAACCCCCCTGCAGTGACCACGGACATCCCCAACTAGAGCAGCTTGCCCAGAGCCCTGGCAAGCCTCACCTGGAATGCTTCCAGGGATGGGAACTCAACCACCTCCCTGGGCAACCTGGGCCAGTGTTCCACCACCCTCATGGGGAGGAACTTCTAATGTCCATTATTTGGATGCTCTCATTATTTTTGCAAGAACACAGCTATTTATCCATTCCTCACAAGACTGATTGAAGTACAGCATGAAGAACCAAATATTAGTATTTTACCTATGCTAAACTAGTTGGGAACTGAATCTTTTACTTGTAATTTCCATGTTTTGCGGTAGTGGTTTTCAAAACAACTTCCTCTCTTTTTTAGACTGTCATAGTGTCCAAGCCTGTAACATTTTGGAATGGTTAAATTGTCAAATCACTAATCCACACTGCAAATTTAAGCACTTCTCAGATCCTAGGACATTCCTAAAAAAAGCATGGTAATTCTGACATGGAGTGCTTGTTTTGTGAGAGTTCTGGCTCAATCTGCATAAATCCCCCTGGATTCTTCTCCCTGCCTCTGCTTTCAGCAGCCTCTGGTCCATTTACAGATTACTTTCCTCATGCAACTGCCAATCATTCCCTCCTGACAGTATGTTCAGTTCTGTTTTGATTCTCTGTATGCTCTGAGTTTTCCTCTCTTCCTCAGAAGAGACAAGATAATGAACTTGTTTTCCTTGTATAATCTTAGTCCTGTCAGTTTTAAGGAGAAAACCCCAAATGGTTTGATTTATATTGCAGCATGTGGTCCTGCTATTAAGCTCATTTACTGCTTTCACTTTGTTAAATAACTTACTTGTGTCCTATGGAGCAGCTATTGATTTTTATATATCCTATGTTTTTCATACCACATGTCCTAAAATGAGTTGTCACCTTCTTGTTTGTATAGCAGCCTCCTCTCATGTCAGTGGAAATTGTTGTTGGCTCTGAGAAATAACAGTGCCACGTCAGCAGTGGAAAGACAACCTTTTAAAAGATAGATACTCTAATATAGTTCTTTCAGTGACTTGCCTAGCACTCCAGAGGTATAACTGCTTCAGTGGCTCAGGTGCATGACCTGTTTTTATCTTGTCACTTAGAGAACAACATCTCATTCTCACTGTGGTCTTGTCCTATGAATCTAGAGGGCCACTGACATCCATCTAAGTATTCACATGCTTACTTACTCCTTCAGCTTGATGATGAGAGTGTTTGAAATAATTTTTTTGCCAGTTCATCTCTGGAAAAATAGGGTAGGTGGCAGTGAAGATGCTCTGCATGTTTGGTCATGGAGGTCCTGGCTGTTAGGGTTGTAGCATTTGCAAGGCTAAAGCATGTCCATTTCTCGTGCACACATAGCCCAGTTAAGAAACAAACCCCAAACCACCAACAAACCCAACAACCAAAACTCAGACAACCTAAACTCAAAGTATTTATAGCTCTAGTGAAATTCCAGCCAGTACTGTCCACATGGATTGTATATCTGAGGAACCATATAAGCTAATGCCAGGAAAAGGATGGCTTGTTCCCCTGCTGTGCTGCATCAGCAAACAGGGATTGGCATTTGGCATTGTGGACTGTAGGAAAGTGCTTGTTGTAGCTGTTCCTCTGGCTGATTGGAATTTTTATTTCATTAGGTGAAGAATGTTGGTGCCAGAGCTAAACACTGTTTTACTTTAAAGTCTCAGTAAGATTCTGGAGCCCCCAGCACAAGAAAGAGCTGGAGGTGCTGGAAGGTGTCCAGAGCAGGGCCATGAGGATGCTCAGAGGCTGGAGCACCTCTCCTATGAGGACAGTCGGAGAGAGTTGGGATTGTTCAGTGTGGAGGAGAGAAGGCTTCCAGGAGCCCTTCTTGTGGCCTTCCAGGATCTGCAGAGGCTCCAAGAGGGCTGGGGAAGGACTTGTTAGGATGTCAGGCGGTGATAGGACTAGGGAAATCGACACAAGCTTGAGGAGGGGAGATTGAGGTTGGCTGTTAGGCAGAAGTTGTTGCCCAGGAGGGTGCTGAGCCACTGTGCCAGGTTGCCCAGAGAGGTGGTGGCAGCCCCAGGCCTGGCAGTGTTGCAGGCCAGGCTGGCTGGGGCTGGGAGCAAGCTGCTCTAGTGCCAGGTGTCCCTGCCCATGGCAGGCACAGGGGTTGGAGCTAGAGGAGCTTTAAGGTCCCTTCCAACCCTCACAATTCTAGGATTTGTTGTGATTCTAGATTTCATTTCAAGGATACTGAGTTGTTTCCTAGAGAATCTGTGGTGATCTCCATATCTCTGGTTACAGTACAATGCTGAAACAGTGAAGGATACTCAGAGTGGAGATAGTGCCAGGCAATTAAAGGCGCAGAGGTTCAAGAAAGCCTGAAGTGCTTTGAGTAAACCAGCTTTAGTAGGACTGAGTGACTTCTGCCCTACCAGCTCCACTGTGGTGTTCATACTGGTGCAGATATGCTGAATATTGCCATGAGATTGAATAAAAGATTAGAATTGAGTTCAGCTGGTGTAAGTCAGTTTTCACTCTTGTAATAAACACAAATCCTTATAGACTAATTAACAGATGCACTGCAGCAGCAGCACTTGTTTCACCTTTTCCCTGAAGGCTGCAATTGGCATTTGCTGTGTTGAGAGTATCTTTTCAGGATTTCATTCATTTTTGTCATTTATCCTTACTTGTGTGGGAGGACATATGAGCACACCTGGAAAAGGAAGTTCAATTGTCTAGCCTAATTTGTTGAATAGCACTCAGAGCTGTAATCCTTCCCTGAGGGAACACACATCATCTTTCTGCCAACTGGCTTGGGCAGTATGGAGCTTGTCTGTGCCAAGAGTTTTTAAATGGATGTAGCTCCACTCTGTAAATGTACTGCACTGAGATAAAGCAGTGTCTATACTTTTCTTCCCCAGTGTCAACAAAGTGGTGGCTATGCTGTTGCAAAAAGTTCTCATCTAGATAAAACCATATGGCTTATATGCTTAAAATTTACTCAAGCTTAACTCTTTCTGCTTGATCTCCCCACTGTGCATACCTTTATCCTAGATGAGTGTGTCCAGCTCCAAATCACAGGAAGTCACTTCAAAGCTTTGGATTTGGACTTTCTTGATGCAGAGTAAGAAAATCCAGGCAAAGGTTAAATATGAGCTAGTTCAACTCTTAAATTCACTCCATGCTTTAATCTACATTGGCTCTATGACAAACTCCTAATTAACTCAATTGCTGGTGAAAGGTACTGTTTAAAAATGAGCATTGTGTTGGTAAGGTATTAAAGAACAAATTCTCTTTTGGTGAAGCAAGGGGAGCTTAGGCAGATTCAGTGTGTGAGTAGAAGAGAAATTCAGTGCTTGACCTGTTATTTGTACCTTCTGTGAGACTTCCAACAGGAATCTCTAAGCACTCCTGTTGCTGTTGATTTGGCTGGTGTGAACACCTGCCTGTTAACAATTAGAATCAAACTCCCAGGCTGAGTTCCTGGAAGGCAGGAGCTATCAGACATAACAACTGCAGGCTTTATTGATCTGCTGGGAATTTGGAGTGCTAACAGACAGTGGCCAAATAAAAATCCCCAAGTCCTTGAAGTCCTCTGTACAAAGAAATTCTTCCTCTTTTACAGACCTCTCTGAAATCAAAACATGTCTCTGTGAAGACTGAGCTACAGATTTTCCCTTAAACTTTCTAAGAACAGTCTTTTTCAATAGTGATGTTTTGCTTTGTTCTATATAAGTGGATACTTCACTTGACAGTAACTCTGAAATCTACCCTGGCCTGGTTTCTGCTCTCAGCAGGACAAGAGAAAGTAGGTTCTTGAAATTTGATTTCTGATCTTTTCTGATTCCTGGAAGAGAAGAGGCTGAGCAACATCAACTATATCAGTAATATAAAAAGTCAAGGAGAGGACTTTCTCTCTAGGGACAACTACCTATCCCTTGTGAGAATGAGGCAGGTGAACAGCTCTAAACATTAAACAATTGCAATTACATAAAATTGCTGGGGAACAACAGACTATCACTGGAGAGTTCTTTAAGCTTATGGCTTTTGAATTCTGTGGTAGCTGCTGTTGCTTGGGTACCCAGAGTTAAGGATATCTGCCTTCATGTGCATGGATGAGTGTCTTAAGGGCCAGCTCAGAACAGGAGCTCATCCTAGTAATAATGCACCATGCTTGTAGCCTCTTCCAGGCATCTTTCCTACATGTGTGACCTGGCAGAGTAAATGATCTTGTAAGCTTCTTAGATTGCTTTCAAAATCTGTTACATTTCTCCATAGGTGGAAGCATTGCTTCTTGTTAAGGCTTTATTATTTTAGTTGTAGTCCCCAGAAGTAGAATCCTTTACTTATTATTTTCATGGGATGAATCAACTTCTTGCATTGCACCAAGAAATTAGCAGGAAGCAATGTTCCCACACATACCTTGAGTAAGATTTATTAATGATCTGGATGAAGGGGTAGAGTGTACCCTCAGCAAGTTTGGGGATGATCCCAAGCTTGGAGGAGTGGCTGGCACACCAGGAGCTGTGCTGCCATCCAGAGTGACCTGGACAGGCTAGAGACATGGGCAGGGAGAAACTTAATGCAATTTAACAAGGGTAAATGTAAAGTACTGCATCTGGGAAAGAACAAGCCCATGGATCAGTACAGACTGGGAANCACATTGCTGTGTGAGCTGGTCTAAGTGATCCTGCTCTGGCAGGGGGGTTGCACTAGATGATCTTTCTAGGGCCCTTCCAACCCCTGACATTCTGTGATTCTGTGATACTGTGAAAGATCAAGTATGAAACTTGATCTGAAATTTCTAGGTAACACTAGGTAACAGTTATTCTGGAACCTAAGAAGGTTTCAGACTTAGAGCATAACTCACAGAGCTAGGGTTAAAAAAAGGTTCTATTTTCAAGCCCCATCTCCTTTAAGACATGTTCAATGTGTAAATATGTCAACTAATGATGGGAGTCTGTCACTTGACATACTTACTGTGCCTTCATCAGTGAACTAAAGGAGGATTGTAAAGAGATTTGGTCTTGAAATTAGCTTTTTTAAAACTATTTAGATCTTGAATGGCCAAGTTATTTAGTTCAGCTGAGAAGAATACTGAGACTAAACTGCAAACAACTGGTGGTTTTCCTATCCAGATTTCCAATCTGTCTATGCTCTGTATCAGTAGAGGTGCTTGGACAGAGAGGAGGGAGACAGCTGCTTCTGTGGTAAATAACCTGTTGCTTTGCTGTTCTTTCAGTGCATACATCTGTGTGAGAACATTTTCCTGGATGGCATCTTACTTCTCTTACCACTAGTTCTCCACAGAACAGTGTTTATCCAAGGGATATTCAAGGGACATACAGTTCAATCTAAGAGGACTCACATTTATTTTGCAGAATTTGTGGGTCTGCAGCTGCTACAACCTTGAGGGGTTTGTTTTTATTTGGTGTAGGAATTTTTTAATGCAGACTGGGAAAAAAAGGATTCCACTAAAAATGGAATAATTCTCTGTTTTTTTGTGGAATGTTTTTTGCCAACAGAGATTACACTGAAATTCTTGAGTAAACAGTATCCAAGAGAAGTAACCAAGCTAGAAGAACTGTTTCATTTGTGAACACTAATCACCTACTTAATGTTAATTCATGGCAGTACAGGAGTGATTAATAGAAAACTTTATAAACAGAGATGTTTATGTAGTACATGCATCCTGTATGTGTGAACTGCATGGTGCTTATGTTTGACATGGGCAGCAGTCCAAAGGAATGGTGGTATGAAGAACCAGGGCTTGTGGAACTGCTAGACATTCAGTGATGCTATCATGCCAGGTCTTTTTTATCCTTGGAAATGGACTAAATCCAGCTTCTCTAAAGAGGGGAAGTGCAGTTGAGTTGCTTGGAGTACAGGCACAAAGAACCCAGAAGAATTTTTGCACTGTTGGGGATGACAGCATAGTAAAATAGTGGTTTCTGAAATTACAGCTCTCTTGGATTAATAAGGGAAGCCTTTATGCAAAGTTTACTGTAATTACAGGATCATTCTCTGATTGCCTTATCAGGGGATATGCATCCTCAATGGCAGCTTTGTTTTTCTTACAATGGAAAGAGATAGAAAATAAGCATTTAAAGTAGACTTATTTAAATGAAAGGCTGTTTGGATGCCACAAATCTGAGCATTCAGCTATGCACTTCCAGCTAAGATTATTGGTTAGTTTTCTATTTAAAACCCCCTGATTTATTGCTGTTGTGTGTTCTTGCTTTGTAGTGTGGCCAAACTACTGACAAGAGACAATTTTTCCTTTGTTTCAACTGTGATCTTCTTTTTTCTCTTTCTGCTTCTCACCATAAAGCAGTCTTTTATGAATGTGAAGATAATAATGAGAGGTTAATGACTTCCATTATGTTCTTGGGATCCTTGTTATACCAATGAGTAAAGAAATCCTACAAAATCTGGTACTGGTCATTTCGAAAATAGATGAATTTTGCTCTCAGTGTAGGGAATTACATTCTAGTAGGGAATAGTGTATTTATCAAGCTTTGTGAAAATGAAAACAAACCCCTTGCTCCCTAGGTTGTGGTTTAAGTGCCAGCTAGGCATGGGCAAGTTCACCATTCAATTTATATCTCCCAGGAACAGAAGAGAGCCAAGGGAAAATCAGCAGACAGCTCTTATGTAGTGATAAAGAAACGCATTTTCAAAAGGAAGTGACTCAGTTTTATCCTATAATACCTACTCATGATAGCAGTCTGATAGTAGTAGAAGATTAACATTATTCAGTCATTTAAACAGCAAATCTTCATAGCAAAGCAGCATAGATTTGGAGTTAAATCTCAAATACTCTTGCTTTCTTGGTGTGTGTGTGTGTGTGTTGCTTAATCTCCCAGGCCATGTAGAGGATGTTGGGATCTCCTCCTTAAAGACGTCACACTGAGAAGATTGTAGTAGAGGAATAAATAGAACAAGGGTTAGAAAGCCAAGCAGCTCATCTTGGTTGAACTAAGATGCACTCCCCATGAACTACCTTCCCCAGAGGTTTGTTTCATCTAACTTTTAAGTAAAGGTTCAGTTGCCATTTTGCAAAGTACCTAGCTAGCTCATTTGAGGCTCTTCTAAATATATTTGCATCCTTTTCCGAATTGTTGTTTTACCTCTTTGTGCAACTAAGTAGCCTGTGTGTTTTCACAAGTTACTCCTCTTGGTGGAGAGAGCAGATAAGAGCAGTGGCTCCCAAAGAGCAAAAAAGGCTTCAAATGTCCCAGAGGAGGAACAGGAAAGTTCTGTTGTAGCTGGGCTGACTGTGTCTTACTGTCACTATCTTGTATTCCTGCCTGATGGTGCTGAGGTGTGCCATGCTAAAACATCAGAGTCATTCAGGGTAGGGGCTGCCAGACCTATCCAGGCTGATTCTGTCTTTCTAGGTGCCAGCTGGTAAAGTCACAATGTGTATCTTTGCTAACAGGTCTGCTGTTTCTCCTTATCATTGACCTGTGTGGAGCAACCTGATGGGATAGGGCTAACAGATAGAGGAGATCCATAAAAACAAATATACATACATTCTCCCTCTNATATCTAAGATTGGAAAGATTTCCCACTAAAATGTTAAACTGTATGTGTTCATAGATTGCATAAAAACAATAGAAGAATGAGTGGTGGCTGCCTGGTTGCAATCTAACTCTGGGGAGCTTCAATGGATAGTGAATGAGCTAATCAAAAAATATATGAGGACAGGCTGAGAGAGTTGGGATCATTCAGTCTGGAGAAGAGAAGGCTCCCAGGAGACCTTCTTGTGGCCTTCCAGGATCTGCAGGGGCTCCAAGAGGGCTGGGGAAGGACTTGTTAGGATGTCAGGCAGTGATAGCACTAGGGGAATGGACACAAGCTAGAGGAGGGGAGATTGAGGTTGGCTGTTAGGCAGAAGTTGTTGGCCAGGAGGGTGCTGAGCCACTGTGCCAGATTGGCCAGAGAGGTGGTGGCAGCCCCAGCCCTGGCAGTGTTGCAGGCCAGGCTGGCTGGGGCTGGGAGCAAGCTGCTCTAGTGCCAGGTGTCCCTGCCCATGGCAGGCACAGGGGTTGGACCTAGAGGAGCTTGAAGGTCCCTTCCAACCCTCACAATTCTAGGATTCTACAGTTCCATTACAGTAAGTAAGGGAATATCACAGTGTTACAGATCCATTGGTGGATCACTGTAACAGAGCTGGTCAGGTGGCGTTCCTTTTGGAAACACAACTCTGCCTAGCATGGAGAGTTTATTTGTAGTATTTTAACTAAACAGCTTCAAGTCTTGGCATTTTCTCTGGAATTTAGACTAATGACTTGACCACTGACTGCCTCTGTTCAAGGAGTCTGCCTCTGAGAGTGATGATGGAGTGAAGGTGGTATCAGACTGTTTGGACTTACTTAAGCAAAGTATGTTTGCATTGGTTCAGCTCTTAGGAGTCCTTTAGTCAGTGATCTCTGAATGTCACTGTGTACCAAATGGATTGTCACTTTGGACAAAGTGGTGCCTGCCTGTCTCTGCCAGCCATCAGCAGCCTTTGCATTTGTCCTAAGACTTTATCCTTTCAGATTAACTGCTAACTATACTTTGCAAAATGATTTCTACAGTTCCTGGAGCTGGCAGTTGTGAGGACAATGTGAAACATGTCAAAATGGGGCTTTTCCACTCATTGGTTGGCCTCTCTTTTACAACTAATGAAATTTTGTGGAAGGAAACCTCATATATTAAAGAATGTTAGAAACTGTGTATCAGGGACCTGTCTAATTTTTAGAGGGGGGGAATTTTTAGCTTAGCCACTGCTTGTTTTCAATGAACAAAGAAACAAGCTGTGCTATTAAGCATGACCCATAGAAGGACTTCAGTGAAGCACTTTGTCAGAGCTCAACATATTCTTGAGTGTCCAGAGTTAAAAAGGAAAAGGGAAATGAAACATTTTCACAGGAATTCTGAATTAATGTGAACCAAGAAAGGAATAAATGTAATATTTCCCCCCATGACTTCTGTTTTATATTTCTGGTGTCTTTAAGTTGTCTTAATGAGCAATTATTGATAAGTTTCAGACTTTTACTGATTTTTGTAGCTTAGAGCATTTTGCTTCAATTGCCAGAGCTAATACATCTATTTTTTTTGTCCTGCTTTAATATGCCATTTTAGAGGCAAAAAAGCAGTTGTAATTCAGCAAGCAGTCATCTTTCTTTCCTTCCTGCTCCCCACTTCCATTAGTAATGCTTGGCAGTGATTCAGAAACACTCTGCTTTTTAGTTAGGGTGAATGAGAAACCACCAAGAGCAAAAAACACATAGACTGAAGGGAACTACTGGCACCTGCTCCATAGCTTGACAGCAGCAATCTGTGTGACTGCACACTCACTTCAAGTTAAAGTAAGAGTTTCCATTAGCCAGAGAGCACAGGGGATGCCTGTTGAAAGAGAGAGGCAGTATTGTCTATCGAAGCCCAAGACTTAAAGCTGAACACCTCCTCAGATATCTTTGCTGTTCTCTTCCTGATGCACTGTGTGGCTCTGGGCAACTCTTTATGCTTATTTCCCAGTCTTTACAATATGCAATTATTAAAAAGCTCCTTTGAGAACATTATTGAGACCTTCTTGTGGCTTTCCAGGATCTGCAGGGACTACAAGAGGGCTGGGGAAGGACTTGTTAGGATGTCAGGCAGTGCTACGACTAGGGGGAATAGATCCAAGCATTAGGAGGGAGGATTTAGGTTGGATGCTAGGAAGAAGTTGTTCCCCAGGAGGGTGGTGATTTACCAGAAGTGGTCTTCGGAGTTTTAAAGGCTGGTGTGCTCAAGATCTCTGAAAGAAGAGACATGAGGTGAAGGAGGAAGAAGAGAAATACATTAATGGGGGAAGAAGCACCTAGTAACAGCATAAGCCCTGGCAGTTGGAATCATTTGTATTGTCAGTTGCTTGTTTTACCAGAGGGACATTTTCAGACTGAGATGTTGCTTGGAGTTCAGAGGACAGGTAAACTGAACAGCAGGGGAACCTGCTGCTGCTCAGCTCTGCCATTTTCAATAAACATCACCTCCTCAGGAGAGAAATTATTATAGAGGCCTTCAAGGAACAAGGCAACAAAACAGTGCTGTACAAAACTGCCTTTTTTAAGTCTTTTGGGTTTTTTTCCCCCTGTTCACACAAGGCTATAGATCATTCAAGTGAAACTATAGGAAAACCCCAGCCAGGCAGCCATGTTTATCCCATTTAAAAATTGGATCAAAGAAGTCTTTGTTCCTCTGCTCAGGTCTGTGTCCTGGCAGTATGGAGAAGTGTGAAGATCCTTTCAGACATGTAAAAAAAATTCTACTTCTACAGCATTGCAAAAATGAATCCTAGACNGGTGAGTGTGAGGAGGAGAGAGCCAGGCTCTGCTCAATGGCATCCAATGGTAGGACAAGAGGGAATGGGAGCAAGTTGGACCACAGGAGGTTTAGTATTAACCTGAGGAGAAACTTGTTTGCAGTGAGGGTGCCAGAGCACTGGCCCAGGCTGCCCAGGAGGCTGTGGAGTCTCCTTGTCTGGAGACATTGCAGAGCTGCGTGGACACATTGCTGTGTGAGCTGGTCTAGGTGCTCCTGGTCTGGCAGGGGGGTTGCACTAGATGATCTTTCTAGGGCCCTTCCAACCCCTAACATTCTGTGATTCTGTGATTCTATCACTGCCTGACATCCTAACAAGTCCTTCCCCAGCCCTCTTGGAGCCCCTGCAGATCCTTAAAGGCCACAAGAAGGTCTCCTCAGACATGGAGGATTGACCTGAAGTCAATCCAAAGTTTCTTTTTTAAGCAAGCCAACACAATGCATTTTTTGTAACAATTTAATAATGATTTAAAATAAACAGGCATGTCAAGGTTCAAAATATCTCGTTCCATTAAAGCTAATTTTGTTGCATGACTGTTATGACATCTTGCATTTCAGCTCTGTAAAGAACAATAGGCCATAACCATTTACAGGGAGGTGAATTCCTCTGAGGGCTTCTGGTTACAGCCTGCTCTATGAACATGAAGTTATTCACCAGAACCCCTTGATGGATTATTTCCATGAAACTCCCTCTAGTTCACTTATTGCTGAGAACCTTGAAGCATTATCATAGTAGTTCAGCTGTGTTGAAATGATGGAATGTTCTGAAGCAGTTAAGAGATGAAATGAGGTTGTTTAAATTGCTGCATCACTTGCAGAAGAAAAATGGTTTGATGCCCTGAAATTAAAAAGTGGTGAGACTTACTCTGAATTGTTTTGAGATTTAAAGTATTTTACTTAAATTTAAGCATTCTGGATAAAAATTCCCTATCTAGCCAGATTTGAATTGTAGAAATGTTCTTTTTGAGTGCCTGACCCTCATCATAGCATTCCTTGGAATGGCTTCTCAGGCTGCCTCACCTTTTGATGCAGGTGATACATCTTCTGTAAGGAGGTCCCAGTGTTTTATGTTTTCCTTGTGGTTTTTGTTTCCCACATGTATGCAGTACCTCTGTTCACTTTCTCTTTAGTTACACTCAGTTTTGTTCTTTCCACTGGGCTGCAAGCAACCCACTTGAACATTGCATTCTGAGAAATCCCTATGGATTTTAAAGGTCACATTCTTTTCCTGGATGAATACATCATTCCCCTTAATTCACCTGCTGTTTCTGCAAACTCAGAGTATTACTGATGACATTAATTATGTTAATATTCCAAGGGTTCTTAGCATGAGCTCAAGCTTTTCTAACCTGCTAATTTCTGAGATCCATTTAAAATGCAGGGAAGATGGGGAGGAGTTGAGTGTTAGCACACTGGAAATCATTTTCTTTGTGCAATTTGTGCTTCTGAGATGGTCCTGCAAGCAAGGAGGAGTTTTTCTAAGTTATTGATTGTTTTACTACCTAGAACATAAAGCAATCTCTAGATGTGATCTGGTGTTGTTTTTCCTGCTGAGAAATTGGTATAAAGGAATTCTGTCAAGCCTAATCAGAGAAGCCAAAGAAAAGCCTAAAAACCAGAGGCAGCAGAAAGCAGTGTAAAACCACAACATTGCTTCAACCTGCTTTTATTCTGGTGCTGTTACCTGCTTCTAGGAACCATTGTAACACCTGTCTCTAGAGGAAAGAAAGCACATTTCTAATAGTAGCACACAAAGCACTTCCACAGATCTGGCACAGAGAGCAACCTGCTCCTTTGGACAGGAGAACCTGCTCCATAGCTGCTGATTTGTGTGTGTAGATTTTGTTTGGAGCTCATTGCCCCTTGTTTATTCCATAAACAACGTTGTATTCTTTGTACCATGAGTGAATTTGGGGTTTTTTTTTGCTTTAACTGTCATTGGTAGAGCTCTCAAAGCTTAGAGGTTTTCTTTCAGAGTTTAGAAGTGGTTAGTGTTTTTCTTTGGTGATTGCTGAGGACTTTTGGTGGATTTTGTCATGTAGTTCCCATTGCTGTGCAACAGAAGCCAGTGAGCTTCACAGAGTAGTTTTTTCTGTGCAGGAGACTTTAAAAGCAGGCTCTTTTACAGTGAATACAAGAATGTCAGGAAAGCTTTGAAGGGATAATTGGCTTCCTTCCATTTAAGGATTTAATAGAGCACCTTTCCAGTCTTCAGCACATCCCATTCCTTGGAGAAGCACAGTAACCCATTTCCTGTGTGTCACTCCAAGGAAGCTGGTTTATAATAATGGAGTTTTTAAAGCTATCTGCTCCTGTAAAAGCTGTCATAGCACCCTTTCTGACTAATCTGGAAGCTGAGAGAGTGTGTGGAAGCAGGAGAAGTTGACAGTGCTCCACCCAAAGGCTTCAGTAATGTTTGAGGAATAGCTTCTAGTTTGTGTGATTATTTTGGTCCTTCTGTTACTAGACAGAGTAGCTGGATGCTCATTCAGCTCCTTCAGATATGATCTGGCACTCAATGTCAGCCTTAGGTGAGGAGGAAAGATTCCTTTCATCTTAACACACTTCCAGCATGTATACTGGTGGTTTATTAAACACCAAAGACAGCAGCATTTCTCCTGAGTGTGAACAGAGTGAGCTTAAGAACCTGATTCAGAAGAAGGTCTGTGCATATGCTTAAATTCAAGCACATGATTAAGAGTTCTGTGGAAGGAGGGATTTGGTTGCTGCAATAAAAAGTGAGATTAGAGATTGGGAAGATTAGAGGCTGAATGTGGAGTGGAGTATAAGCATAAGGCTGTTTGGGTGGTCTGTGCCATAAGCCTGTAGGTCTGAAGTTGTTTTGTGTAATTCATTTTGGCCCTTACTCCTCAAATTTGATTGATACAACTGAGATGCAAATATTCTTCTGGGACAGAAGCAGGAGCAGCTTTTCCATGTCCCCAGTCAGCTCAGTTCAGTGACAGTGCATTCAAAACTAGGNAGGTATCCTTGCCCATAGCAGGGGGGTTGGACCCAGAGGAGCTTGAAGGTCCTTTCCAACCCTGATAATTCTATGTTTCTATGTCTGATAAAAATATAATCCCTAAAGGTTGATCTTTAAGTACCTGTAACATTCTTTAAAGTAACATGCCTGCCCATGTCCTGAGATGTGTCTGCTTTTCACACCAATATAAAATGGGCAAGTGAGAGTTGGGCAGTCCAGACCAGCAGCTTTTCTGGCTCTGCACCAGAGATGTAAGTCTGAGTTGTTCAGGGCATTCAACTCCACCTTCTCTCTGTCATTTGTCCCATAAGACAATTCTTATTAACACACAATTGTTGAGATCCTGCTAGCGCTTGGCATGTAGTGAATTGTTCTTAAAGTTGCATTTAATGTATTAAAAAAGGAAACAAAAGCTGTTTACAAATATGTTAAGGGTGAGTGTGAGGAGGAGAGAGCCAGGCTCTGCTCAATGGCATCCAATGTTAGGACAAGAGGGAATGGGAGCAAGTTGGACCACAGGAGGTTTAGTATTAACACGAGGAGGAACTTCTTTCCAGTGATGGTGCCAGAGCACTGGCCCAGGCTGCCCAGGAGGCTGTGGAGTCTCCTTGTCTGGAGCCATTGCAGAGCTGCCTGGACACATTGCTGTGTGAGCTGGTCTAGGTGCTCCTGCTCTGGCAGGGGGGTTGCACTAGATGATCTTTCTAGGTCACTTCCAACCCCTGACATACTGTGATACTGTGATGCAGGACCTTCCCTTCCAGGAGTGCTTGTGAACATCAGTCTTGCTTTTATTATGAAACATAAGAGTGCAGCAGTTGCTAAGGTATTAGAATGGTGTAGACAGCAAGGAATCAAATGAAAAATGGATCATTTTGATGGAAGAAATGAAACCTACTGTTTGCTGCAGACTTTGAGGTGTTCAAGAAGTGCTAAACATTACAATATGCAAATAATAGCCAGGGAAATTAGGGCAGAATTTATTTAACTCCATGCTACTTCAGTGATTAATGTTGTTTGTACTTATTCCTTCAAGGTTATTCTTAATTACCACTGTGGTAATACATGTGAATCTTTAGCAATGCTAAAGCACTTAAAGAGAAGTAGGTATATTTTGATTTGTTTGAACAAAGTGATCTCTCTGACAGATAGAAAGAGTTTCTGTTCTGAGATCAGAGGTATTCATGACAACAGAACTTGATTTAGAAAGGCACAAACCATTTCCCTTTGTCAGTCTAAGCAAAGTTGAGCTGTGAGGAAGCTAATTCATGTTATGTATATAAGGCAAGTCAAATTCCAGCTACTGCAAAGCTTTTATGTAAGACTTTGCTGACCCAATAACTGGTGGAATATAAATAGATCAACAGTACACCGTTCCTTCTGCTATTCTACCTAATCCTTCCTTGCTTTCAGGGTTGAAGAGCATTTGATCTATTGAGTTTTAAATCAAGACATTGTTTCCTACAGAAACAATGAGAATAACAATGTAATGGTGTTTTGGTGATTTTAGAATGAGGAGATGAATTGGGAATTCCCTCTTGCTCTTCCTTTATATATATATATACTAACTTCACAAAGCTCTAACTGCCTGGCTGTCTACTTGCTCCTCTTAGCTCCCTGTGCCAGGTGGCTTGACATCAGCCTCTTCAAAAAGAGTGACTGTGTTCAACCTCTGTTAATTGACTTTCTCCTTTTCAGTAATACTTCAAATGCCCCCTTCATCCTGCCTGCAGCTCTCCACTGCTGCTCAGAAGAAGGAGCCCTTCTTATTTTTAGTAACAATCTCTCTCATGCTGGGATTGAAGAATCTTAAACCAATTAAACACATTAGAAGATAAGAGTGTGTGTGTGGGTTTCATTCAAGATCTCCATTTTCTTCACTCTGGGGTATATCCTAGTGCCAGCCTTTGTAGCCAAGGTGACAGAAATAGTGTGATAAGCTGCTAACTAGGGAAGCATACAGCTGCTGCTTTGTCAGGTATTCCCTTGCCAAAAAAGCACTTCTGATTGGTTTGGATTTTCTTTTCTTTTCTTTTCTTTTCTTTTCTTTTCTTTTCTTTTCTTTTCT
>VWZO01009783.1:57063-82122 GCA_013396975.1 Bucco capensis
CTTTCCCTTCTCTTTTCCTTCCCTTCTCTTTTCCTTCCCTTCCCTTTTCCTTCCCTTCCCTTTTCCTTCCCTTCCTTTTTCCTTCCCTTCTCTTTTCCTTCCCTTCCCACACCTTCCCTTCCCAGAATACAAAGCACAGGGCAGGCTGTCCTGCATGGGTTTACTCTTAGAGTGGAACATCACTGCAGAATCAAGTCTGCTAGCAGTTCATAGATAAAGTCTGACAGCCCAAATGTTACAATATCTCACATTGTTCAGGACAGCAATGTAACTTGTGTCATGATCATTATATCTCTCTTGGACTGGCTGAGAGAGAAGTCCTTCAAAGGAGAAATGACAGAGGTCAGTAGTCTGCAGCAGTGTTTCCTCTCACCACAAACAGTAGGTCACTATCACTCTCTAACTCTGTATTCCAAGTAAGGATAACAATGAAGTTGTGGGGCTACATCTACTCTTGGAAGGGCACTTCTCATGTAATACTTCTGGGAAATGGTGAACATAGTTTCAGAGAACTGCAAAAGCTGATAAGGGAAGAGGGATGGGAAGATAAGGCAAGGCATGGCAAGGAAAAAGGAATATAGTCTATTAGTTAGAGGACTGGTCTAGCACTTGAGAGACTGTATCAGTTCCTGCACAGTGTTCTTTGCTGTTCTGGTTAGTGTTTCATCTCCAGAAGAGCTTGTCTGCTGCTCAGTTTGGCACTACACAGTCTATGGGTGGGCTTGTGAGCTCATAACTCCCACTGAGATTGATAAGGAATGGATAGCAAGGAAATACTTCTGACAGGGATCATTTTTTAAAGGGCAGACAGGTATTTGATAATCAAGTGCCCAATTTGCTAGATTACTGTACAACTGATAGTCAAGAGTGTTTGCATTGCAGGGTATTGTGAAAATACATGATTTTAGCAGATGGATGCTTGGATTGGCTTATTTGTTATTTTCCCCTTGTACATAGAATTTGGTAGATTACACTCTGCTTTCAGCTTCACCTTGGCTAGTTTGTGTGTTTGTCTGTGCAGAGACGGATTGAAAAAAGCTAGGTAATTTGGGACATTTTAAATTGCACTTGGGGCAGTTCAGTACTTGGCTGGGGCCTTGGAGTTTTCCCACCAGCAACATATGAAGTGGCCAGCCCCACAGCAGGTTCTTCTTGCCATGCTGCTCTTGGTTTTGTCTCTCTGGCTTGCTTGCCTACAGCCCCTACCTCTCTTGGTTTGCTCTCTGAAAGAGATGTCCACTTCCCAGCTTTCTGCCAGGATCTGAAGGTGGCTTATGGGCCCCTCCAAGGGGTAATATTTTCCCTCTTTCATTTTCCCCTCTTCCTTTTTTCCCTTAATACTAGAACAATTGGTAGATATCATGTTTTAGAAGAAGTCTATGCTGCCTTATGGTCCCTCTTCCCATGCTCCAAGTTGTTGCTGAGTTTTGGAAGCACATATTCCTCCCTTCCTACTCCCTCGTGCCCTTTCAGTGGAATATGGAAAGTCTGGCTAGCCTTCAAGAAGGGAAAGGCTCCTCACATCTGTGCTGAAGCAGCCATCTTCCCTTCCCTCCTTCACACATGCAATTTTAAAACAAATGTTACACTGTAATGCAAAATTTACTAAAGCATCTGTTTCTACCCTGGGGCTCTGGAAAAAAATGATCAGTGTGACAAGTTTGGGTGAGTCTGCCTGGCAACTGTGTATGTTAGAGGGTAAGTTCAATATGCATATATCTGACAGCTCCTATTTATAGCTACATCAAGGTCCATATTGTCCTTCTTCTGTTTCTCTACCTCCCCAGGCAGTTCCTTGAGCAGCTGGTCTCTCCCCTTCTCTCAGGTAGTTTCCAATTGCTTGTCTAGGAGGTACTGAGTCTGAACCAGCAAAAGGAATTGCTTGGAAAGGCATTGGTTTGTGTGGCCTTGTCTTATAGATCCTACTCTGTTCAGGCTTTAGTTGGTCTCTTCTCTCAGGCAACCAGCAGTAGGACAAGAGGCCATGGGCTTAACCTCTGCCAGGNCTGTCCTCATAGCAGAGGTGTTCCAGCCCCTGAGCATTCTTGTGGCCTCCTCTGAACCTGCTCCAGCAGCTCCATGTCCATGTGCTTTTCATTACCTTTCTAGTAATCCTAGTGGTGTTGGATCAAGGGTTGGACTTGATGATCTGGGAGGTCTTTTCCAACCCTGTTGATTCTATAATTCTGTGATTGTGTGATTCTATGCCAGTGACACCTCAGAGCCTCTGTGATAAGCTGTGGTGCAGGAGAATGCTGTGGGGGGTTGGGGTTACTGCAGCTGTATCCCTGTTCAGAATGGCATCAGACAGGTGCACAGGCTCCTTGTTGATGACTGAGTTATGGAAGATGTTTTTCAAAGGTGTGTCCCTTTGAAAATAAGTATTTTGTACTTGCTTATAACTTCAGTGACTAATTCACTGCTCTGGGCTTTTTGAAAGCTGGAGAAGAGCAATTATTTATGTGGAATTACCTGTATTGGTAGCAATGTGCTTGCTTCTCTGAAGCACAGTGACATTGCCTTTATCCTTTAGAAGCAATGGAAAATGATAAATGAGGTTAACAAGCTTCAGTCTCAAGTGAAAAGGAAATCTGACAACTTAACTCATAATGCATTCCTTCTGGTCAGGGATTGGTTGGTTCATTTATCTTCTGGGGAAAAAAGTGTCTCTTTTCCTTGGCCTCCAGAGAATCAGAAAACATGACTGAAGCTCAGCTCGAGTAGCTCATTTCAGGGCTTAGCAAAGAATGCTAGGCACAGCATTTAGGGATGTAAAGAGCTTGTTTTCCTTAATTGCTTCCCAATCAGAAATTGGATGAACCTTCGGGATGCAGAAACAGGAAAAATCCTCTGGCAAGGAACAGAAGATCTGTCTGTACCTGGAGTGGAGCATGAAGGTATTGGGTGGCCTTGTGTGCCTTTTGGGGGTGGGTGGTGCTGCATGTTTAGGTCACCAGAGTTGTGAGCATAGCCCTGCTTTGAAAGACATATCCTGGCTATCATTTCACATCTCTTCAGAGGCTTTTACCACAATCACCTGGGCACACATGGAGAAGACTGGGAGTGGATCAGTGGCTGGGAGAGGGGACAAGTTAAACAAGGCTAAGCAGAAAGATCAGCTGGGCAAAGAAGTGGCTGACCTCTGCTAGGCTGAGTGTTGGTTTCAGAATGAAAAGTATAAAAGCATGCTTACTTCTATCTCTATAACAACAGGGATTAGTCAAGGGAGAGATCAAATGGAGTATGAGTGGACTGTCCCTAAATTTGACCTTTGCTTTAAAATGGCATATCTGCTCTGCTTACCTGTGTACCATTGCTAAGATGACCTGTTGTCCTTCTGCTTCTGTCCTTGCTGACTTGCAGAGGGTTTCACTGTCCCTAACTCTTCCTCATTTGTGACAAAGCACTTTGATAGGTAATGACCCTTGCCAAGAGCTTTGCTTTGGCTCTGTGAAGAGTCAGCCTTCACTGAATTAATGTTGATGTTTTTCTTCAGTAACACAAGTACCATAGTTGATCTCCAGTAGGTGGAGTGAACTTGATCATTTAATTATGTTGGTGACATGGATGTATTTTTGGTTAAACATCGAGAAGGACTGAGTACTGCCTGGCACTACCAGGGCTTACCTCTCCTATAAATTGGAAAACCTGTTGTGTCTAAACAAGGCAACCA
The DNA here is from genome assembly GCA_013396975.1 of Bucco capensis. Lineage (NCBI taxonomy): Eukaryota > Metazoa > Chordata > Aves > Piciformes > Bucconidae > Bucco > Bucco capensis. Next base: position 60,737 of record VWZO01009783.1, read on the forward strand.
GCATATAAAGATCCTCCTCTGCCTAGAGAGCATACAGATCTGTGGCAAAACACTGTGAGTCCAGTAGTCTTCCAGCAATATACCTGGTTTCAAAGCCATCTTAAGGTGCAAGAGGAGCAAGTTTCTTTCCCCTCATTGGAGGTGCAAGAGGAGCAAGTTTCTTTCCCCTCATTGGTTCCCCAGTCAACATCCATCTGCTTTATGATAAGAGTTCATTACTAGGGCCAGTAGTATGCTGTCTCAGCTTCAGAGGGGCCTGATGCCAGAGGATGCAGGTCAGTGCTAGAGGGAAGCAAACCTGTGACTCTGATTACTAAGAGCATTTTTCCAAGCCTTCCTAACCTGTACTCCCATTCTCATACCTAACAGTTCTGCTGATAGGCCTTAACAGATATTGACTCACATAAACCAAGAACCCTCACCTCCATCAGAGGAGCTTGGGAATTAATTAAAACCTACTCTGGCATGAGATTAATGCACACAGTACAAAGAACTGTTAAGGCCTTATCTGGTGTGCACTTAAGTCATCCATCTAGGAGACAGATGAGTGCAAACTAGAACAGGTGGAGAAAAGAGCTATTGGGAGAAGCCACTGAAAAGATTATGGATGCTAGGATGGTCTTCCTTAGGAGAAGAGAGGAAAAAAGATGTTCTTTTATGTCTTAGCAAGAAAAGAAGGCTGAGGTGGATAGATTATTCTCAATAAATAGGTTAAGACAAGAGAGAGGTGCCCAACAAAGGAGAACAACCTGACTGTGAATTAAAAGAAGATGTAGAGAAATGCAGTTGCAGCACAATCATGTAACAGAAACAGGGAGAGCAAACAGAATAGTTGTTTAAAATGAAGGCCATGTTTCTGTCAAAGTCATTATATAGTAATTGTGTGTGTGTGTTCTCTGGCCATTCAAGGCAAATCACAGTTTAGACATAGCAAACAGAGAATCAAATATATAGCAGAATAAATACAATGTTTTTTTCTTTAAGCAGGACTACTCTTTGCTTTTTAAACAAGGACTGGACTTTCATTTGATTTCAGTACAAGTTTCGTTAAAAAAATGAACTCTTTAAGTTTCAAATCATGATACTGTATTACAACCTAATACTACTATTGCTACTTAGATTAAATCATGATACTGTATTACAACCTAATACTACTATTGCTACTTAGATTAAATAAAAATAATATTCATGTGGTAGTGGATTGCTACTGAAGTCTTAACAATTAAACTGCTAAAAGTAGTGAAAATCACTGTTTGAACAATTGAAACTGTACTTAACCATCAAAACCAGCTTTTGACTGCAGGAGCAGCTTTTCCATGTCCCCAGTCAGCTCAGTTCAGTGACAGTGCGTGCAAAACTAGTAGTTGCAAATCCATAAAGTTTAGTTTTTTCCAATATACAAAGAAATCTTCAGGTTAGCTGCTGAGGTCTAGCACCTGGAAAATCCCAATGCACTGCAGCCAGCTTTTGTTCAGGAAGCATGGCCAGCAGGGGCAGGGAGGTGATTGTCCCCTCTGCTCCACTCTGGGGAGACCTCACCTGGAGTACTGCATCCAGTTCTGGAGCACCCAGCACAAGAAAGATCTGGAGGTGCTGGAAGGTGTAAAGGGAAGGGCCATAAGGATGCTTAGAGGCTGAAGCACCTCTCCTATGAGGGCAGGCTGAGACAGTTGGGATTAGTCAGTGTGGAGAAGAGAAGGCTCCCAGGAGACCTTCTTGTGGCCTTCCAGGATCTGCAGGGACTACAAGAGGGCTGGGGAAGGACTTGTTAGGATGTCAGGCAGTGATAGGACTAGGGGAATGGATCCAAGCTTGAGGAGGGGAGATTGAGGTTGGCTGTTAGGTAGAAGTTGTTGGCCAGGAGGGTGCTGAGCCACTGTGCCAGGTTGCCCAGAGAGGTGGTGGCAGCCCCAGCCCTGGCAGTGTTGTCATTAAGCTAAGAAAATATGTAGTTTGAAATATAAAGTAAGTTTGGCTAAGAGAGCTTGCTTTCTGACATGTCCCAAATATTTAAGGTAGTTTTATTAAACTGTATGAAAACATAAGGATATGGATAGTTTAATTGAATTTCAGTCTCTAACTAAATGCAGCTGGACCCAAAATGACTTGCATAGTAAATATGAAGTCACTGCCAGGGCTGGGGCTGCCACCACCTCTCTGGCCAACCTGGCACAGTGGCTCAGCAGCCTCCTGGCCAACAGCTTCTGCCTAACAGCCAACCTCAACCTCCCCTCCTCAAGCTTGGATCCATTCCCCCTAGTCCTAGCACTGCCTGACATCCTAACAAGTCCTTCCCCAGCCCTCTTGGAGCCCCTGCAGATCCTGGAAATGTATCATTCATCACTTTCTAATCTAGCCAGAATTAAGTATCTGACTAAATGTATGTTAGCTCTGTAAGTGCTTAAATAAAGAGCAGGTATAGCATATCCTCAAGTTAACAAAAAACAGTAGTAAATCTAGGATAAAAGTCTATGCTTGGCTGCATTTCAGCATGTTTTAAAATGGACCTAACTGGTGAGAATCAAACTTCTTTCTCTTCTCTCTTTTGAATGGAAAAAAGAGGTGTGAAAGGAAAATGAATTTTAAATAAGTTCTATTAAAATTTTCTGCTCAATGTGTAAATATCAATGAAAATCTTTCCGATTAGGGATTTAAACACTACACAGACCTACTTGTATTAGAAAACAACCTTTTATTTTGTAGTCTCACAATATTAAAGCAAACATTCTTAGCAGTCTGTCATGAAGATGCAAGAAATGTAATGGCTAAATTGCAGAATAGTTTTAACCAAGTCATTTTGTTAAATGACTGCAAAGGGATGTTTCTTCACAACAGGCTGTAGTCTTTAACTCATGAGGGCAGTAAAGGACAGTGCCATGCAGATTATTATTATTAGAGAGCTTTTAGGTTTAAAACTCTTTGCTTATGCTTTTAACTTTCTTTTTTACCTTATTTTTTTATTTTAAACAAAACCTGGGTTGTGTACTTCCCCATGGGACAGGACAGCAGCTTACATTCCCTAATCCTGCAGCTCTCTAGGCTGGTTTCACATCAAGGTCTTATTTCATTAAACTGTTCTACATGAGATGAACTTGCCTGGGGTATGGTAGACTGTTAATGTTGTCAAAGAGCAGCCTGCTGTCTGCTCATGGATACCCTATCTACTTAGGAACAGTTAGGCTTATAAAGTACATGCCAGCTGTATTCTGTCTCCTCTTTATGTCTAATAAATTGACATGAAACATTTTCTAGTCAGCAGGAAGGATTATGTACAACCACAGCACAGAAGTAGGACAGACATGGGAGTATTTTAGTATATTGACTCCTCCCTGTATTCTCCTGATTAGGATCTTTTAGCATATTAATCAGTGCTCCCAAACTGCCCCTTCTCTTACTCCTCCACCTCAAACAAAAGCTTCATAAAATGCCTACCAGGTGCAGTTTGCCACTTGCTGTTGGTATCTCATCCACTGCAAGATCCCAGAAACCCTGCATTGCCAAATGACTCTCTAGTTTGGCACAGACTTTACTGCCTGTGTGGCTCTTAATATTTCAGGAAGAGACATTTTGTATGCTTCTCCAGGATGACTTGAGAGCTCTGGGAGATGGCTGAAGCAGCACTGCACTAGCCGTTTGTGGTTTGCTGGCGATGCGCAACCTGAAAGGGAAGCAGAAGTGAGAAGGGCTAACAGGCTTGGCACACTAAACATCCCTTTGGCTGCTTGTGGTCTTCAACACACTTCCTAAAGCAAAAATTTCAGTTGCATCTCATATTTTTAGCTGAAGAACTGTGGGGTTTTGTACTAAACAGGTGAGAACCAGGAGTCTGAGACGTGGGTGTTGTATCCCTGTACTTAGCCTATTTGCATCTTAGATTTCACTTCTGCAACTGTAAAAAGAAAGTCCTTTGTGTTTGCATTTATCCTACTGCTAGGATCTTGTACTAGCACTAATCATTATTTCCAAGTATATTATAAGAGCAGCTGAAGCAGCTGGGATTGTTTTATTGTGCCCAAATAATTCTTCTTTATCTGTTTCACAGCTCGAGTTCCTAAAAAAATCCTGAAATGCAAAGCAGTGTCTCGGGAGTTAAACTTTTCCTCAGCAGAACAAATGGAAAAATTCCGCCTGGAACAGAAAGTTTATTTCAAAGGGCAGTGTCTAGAAGGTATGCATCTGCTCTGGGTGCAGTCCTCCTGCAGTGCAGGGACTCACCCCTCAGCCTGGCAGGGATTAGAAAAGCTCCAGTGGGTTGAATGTGGTGATTTTCATTTTGGAGAGTAGCACTGAAGCTTCCATCTTGTCAGGACTAATGGGCCACAGTATTAAGGATAGCATTTCATAAGTGTATTAACACTTTGTTATGTAAGCAAAAAATCTGGGTAATCGTACTTCAGGGCATAAATCCACCCCAGGCTGCCTGAGGCAAGGAAACAGGGTTTTTTAGAGGCACTCATTGTGGAGATTCATGCATCTTCCTCAGAAACACCTAGTGTGAGCCACCACAGAGCTAAAGGAGCCTTTGGTTTACTTTGCTTACAGCAGTGCCACCAGGTATTGTCTATGTGCTGCCATATCTCCCTCACTGCAGTGTTACTCTTCATCTGAGATGGAGGAAGGGGAGATCAAACACTGAGTTCTTTGTCTTTTGGGCAACCAGTTGTACCCGTGTCTGAACTGGATCAGGGAGATGTCTGCAAGACCAAGAGTGTGGTTTCCCTGTTGCCAATTAGGTGTGATGAAATTTCCACTGAAAGCTAAGGAAGTGGTGTGAGATGATCATTACCATCAGCTATTGTAGAATGAGAATTCTCCTTTAAGGGAAGGAGAGGATTCAGTGCAGTTTGAGCTGTACAAAGGAAAAATTGGAATGGAGAATGTTGACAGCACAGCAGGTCAGTTTAGGGAGTTCCCCACCTGTCAGGTGAAAAGCAGAAGGATCATTTGTGCATTTTATCTTCTTGCAAATGCCTCTGGATTTTCTTTTTACTTTGCAGAATGGTTCTTTGAATTTGGTTTTGTGATTCCTAACTCCACAAACACTTGGCAGTCTTTGATAGAGGCAGCACCTGAATCACAGATGATGCCAGCTAACGTTTTAACGTGAGTGCCTTGGGCTTACTGAATCTGAGAGCAGGCAGACAAAAAGCAGTTTGTAGCAGTTTCTTTGTGGGGGACAGTGGGAATGAGAAGAGGGAGCTGCTATCAACTCCAAACAACCCTCACTACTGTTAACTGTTGAGAGATAAAAGGGGCTAAGCCAACTTCATTACCTCCTTTTCCATAGGTCAAATTTACATTAATATAGCAATAAAAGTTTGGAGAAAGTGGAACTTATCCTTTATTAAAGTTGCATCATTTTTTGGAAGGTGAAGCAGGAAAGGATTCTAAAATACTTTGCAGCCTAATAGCCCTTACATCCAAGGGGAAAAAAAAGAGATGTTTGGGCTATTTTCAGATCTAGCTATTGATCAGTGACTTTTGACCAAGGTGGCTGTTTTTCATGCAATATATCACACGTAGGAGCTGCTCTAGCATTTGTTTCATCACTCTACCATTTTGCCAAGCTTTGTGTCTTTTACATTGGGTTATAAACTCTCAGTCACACAGAGGTATATCTGGGAATAAAAGACACTGAACAGCTCAGAAGCAGTAATTTTACACTCACTCATAATGGGATTCACACACCTTCCTCAGAAACTTCTAGTCCTGGCCTCTGCTTGCACATTATCTTATGTGTAGCTCACCAATCCCTAGGACTTGTGTCAGAATAATGCATGCTCAGGGCATTGCTCTGAGTGTGGAGAGCAAGGCACAGAGCTGTGGTGGGGTGATGGAAAAGGCCCCTGGGAAGCTGTAATCCCTAACAAAAAGCCACCCTTCCTGCAGTACTAGATGGGTGCTGGCAAGCACATGAGGAGCACGTTGCCAGCAGAGACAGAAGGGGATGAGAATCCTGCTGTCATCAGGAGGCAGACAGGGAGCAGCCAGTCTCACCACAAGGTCACTATGTCCTCTGGAAGACCTCCCTCTCCAGTGTTCTCCCTCTTGTTCCCTGTCTGGAGGAAAGCCAGTCGCATAGAGCAGGCACCAGGATGGGCACTACAGTGCTGATTTCTATTCACAGCACATTCCAAAGAGAGAATGGACTCAGAAGAGAGCATCAGTGTTTGAATAGTGCTCCCTGGCACTATCTCCTCCAGCTTCATAGGTGCTACATGCATCCGTGTGTCTCCCAGAGCTGCTGGCTTTCAGTCAGTAGAGGAGGAGGAGCCAGATTTGGGAATCAGAGGAAAGAAGCACAGATATCTGACAAGTTGGGTTTGACCATGTTGGGAAATTAAGGTTTACTTTCAGGACTGGGAATTGTGAGTCCAGTTCTCAAGTGATCTTGAGGATTTCCCAGTGTCCCATTCTTTCCCTGGAATCTGTCCACTTGCCATGGGCAATCCAGATCTCTCTAGCCTCCATCTCTCCTGGAGGCATCCTAAGGTCATTCTTGAGGTTCTTCAGTAGAATCACTAGCTTCTCCCCCCAGTCAGCTTTTTTCAGATGCCAAGACTTGGAGAGCCTCTCACTTTCTGATATTCCCAAAGACCTCATGTTTGTCTCAGTGTTTCCATAGCGGGAGAGAATGGAGCTGTGGTATTTGGTGCTAACCAAAGCTCTCTGTGGATGACTGGCTATCAGACTGAGAACATTCCTGGACACTTGAGTTCAAGCATTGTCCACACCACAGCAAATACTTTATGCTGTTGCCAGGTTCAGCTTTGGCAGTGCCACACATAGCAAGAGCCACGAGGGAGAGGGAACTGCTGCTTTAGTTTTAGGTTATTTAGACATGGTCAGATGACACTGCTCAGGTGTCTACTGTTGTAATGGCTTCAAAGTTCTTACTTTTGCCTATCAGAATCTCAAAAGTCAGCAAGTTAAATCATGGGAGCTTTTGTCACACCCAAATCTACATTTCCATTGCAGTTTGTATAAAATATGCTTGTGCGTTGGCATTTAAGCACTTCTGGAGGGAAATGACATCTCAAGTTGGTTTGAAGTAGCTTGCTCAGCACTGGAGGACAGAGAAGGGGAATAGAAATGAATTCCCATTGGTTTTCACAATTCTCTGCAAGAGAGAAGGGCCTGAAGGTGCTGGGACTGCTAGTTTATTTTTAGCTACAGAAGTGAGCAGAAGTTTGGTCTTTGTGAGCACTCATTGCAGCCTGCATGCTACTGTGCCCAGAAAGGCAACAGCAGGGGAGGGATGGGGAACTGCTCCACACAGGAATGCAGTGGGGAGATCCTTTAGCTCTGATGGCCCTGCACCAGGACACAGTGCTCACTGCATGTGGCTCCAAGCCAAAACTCCTGTTGTGAGGGATGAGGTGTCAGCCCAGGCTTGTGAGAGCATTGAGAGGAGCAGCTGTTTTTCCACTGTTTGTGCACTCTTCTAATACCTTTTCTTTCTCTTTTCCTTCCACAGTGGTAATGTTATTATAGAAACCAAATTCTATGATGATGACCTTCTTGTAAGCACTTCCAAAGTGAGACTGTTCTACGTTTGAGATGGGGCTTTGTGGAGCTGTTTTAGTTTTCCTCCATACAGTTCTTGGTGCAGAACCCCCCAACTATCCAGTGGAAGACACTCCTGTAGGTGGTGACCCTGGGGACCAGCTCAACTTGGGTTGTGACCTTTGCCCATCAGTTACTTTGCTTTCTCCTCTGACAAGACCAGGCCCAACCCTCTGTCCTAGTTTGAGGCAGAAGGAGATATTCTGTGCCAATATACATGGGGCTCAAGAGGTTTGATAGATTGCTCCACACTGGGCACCAGTTAACTGTCAAGGGTTAGGGCTGGGCCCCACCACTAATCCAGTGACAGCTATTCTCTATTGTCCCCTTTCCCCCACTCCAGGAAGGAAAAGGGGAAATTAACAGAGAGAAAGAGACCTGTGAATTGGAAATGAAAACTAAAACTACTTCAGTGAAAAGAATAACAAGAAAATGAAATGTATGTGTATAAACACACACATATATATATGTATATACACAAAACCAATACCACACCCAAGCTCCCCTTGATGGCAACTACATCACCATCACCACTGATGCTGCAGCAGCAGGACTCAGCAGCAGACAGGACTCAGACTCAGGGGGCTGGATCCTGGAAGTGGATTCAGGAACTCTTGGATTGAGATCAAAGGCAGAACAGAGTCCTGTAACAGCAGAGCTGGGCTTCTGATCCTCACTAGGAGTTACCCTAGATGGCTCAGATGCTCAAGTTTGAGGGATAGTGGAGGCTCAAACCTCTCCTTTTTTTTTTTTGTATTGGCTGTTAATTAGGCACTAAATACCTTAAACATGCACCTGCCTTGCTTGGGTCTTAGGCCTTATGTAAGAAACCCTAAGGCCCAAGCTTAGTGTGCAAGTTTCAGGGACTGGCCCACAGTTTAATACTGAATATGACATAAATGGCACAGAATACCTCATTCTGCCTCAAACTAGGACACCCCCAGAGACAGGACCATCTGCTCAGTAATGCACTGGGGAATAGAGGCCGTCTCTTACCATGGGCAAACAATGGTCATGCAGAACCAATACTGTAAATTGTTAGTCTGATCCTTTGTACTTCTCTGGATCCTGGTATAATCTCCTATTTCCACTCACACCAAACTCTCAATGCGTTTCATTTTTGGGGTATTAAGTTAGCTTTTTTATTTTTCTCATGTGGTAGGTTTTTATCCTTTCACTGGATTTCTGTGTAACTGGCCTACATGTCCTCTTTCCTTGAACTTGTAAAATAGACTGTGATATCACCTAATGTAATTAAAACAAATTTCTCAATTAAAACATTCCTACTGTCCAAAGGGAAGAGATGCTAGTTCTGTGTGTTTTCCTTTCTGTTACAGAAACACCTTGCAGCAGGCACAAACTCCTGTTACTCCAGCCAGCAGCAGCAGAGGGCTCTCCATGCTTCTTCCACAGCCCCCAGAGCCTTCCTCCAGCTGACCATGCAGGAGAGTTACCTGACTCTTCTGATCAAGGTCTCTCCTTGGCCTCATTTCTGTCAGTCCCTCAGGGCCATTTGTCCTGTTTGCTCAGGTTTCTTGCTGTTCTGAGTTCCTGGGGACACTCAACCCCTTCTGGAACATCTGTGTTCCCCTGAGCTCACCAGCACAGTCGTGTGCTAGGCTGAGCTCCCTGAAGCACAGCTGTGGCTGCAGTTGCTGATGCTAACAATCCCCACACGTGTGCAGCTTTAATGACACATGGTAGCAACTTTGCTACCATCGGTCTTCTTGAGCCTGAACGCTACTCTTTCCTTTTGTCATTTAGAGTTAGCTCTACCTCATGGATATCCTGGCCAGCTTCTGCTCTTCAGCATCACAAGCAGCTCCACACCTTGGTCAGTCTGTCCTGTGCCTGGGGTTGGGATTCTCAGGACAGTCACAGGCAAAGGAAATGCATCGTTTCAGAGCCTGAGTTCAGCCACCAGGTGTACACGGGCGGGTTACAGCAACTCCTTTTTCCAGGTGCATTGAAGCTGGAGCATTAATCCCCATGAGAAGAGCATGAGCAATTGCAGCAGATTTCTCCTGAGACCTCACTGATGGATTTCAGCTTGCTGGCCTCACAGGGCAGAGTCTTCTTAGTGCCATGACCCAGCCTAGCATACAGAGATCAACCGAAACTTCCTTCTGTACCCAGGGCGACAATGATTCTCCATCACAGAGGAGAGACAAGGAAAGGAAAAACAAAAGGCCGAGGGTCTTGGGAGTAGATACTGGGGCATGTTCTAGGACAGCTACTCTGCTAGACTCACACAAGAGGTGTGTAGCAGAGGCAGGGAGAAGGTGTCTCATAGAATCCTAGAATGGTTTGGGTTGGAAGGAACCTCTGGAGGTCATCTAGCCCAACCCCCCTGCAGTGGCCAGGGACATCCCCAACTAGATCAGCTTGCCCAGAGCCCTGGCAAGCCTCACCTTGAATGCCTCCAGGGATGGGAACTCAACCAACCTCCCTCCCAAGTCTCCTCTCGCCTTCGCAACCGCTCCCTGCCCTGCCCACTCCCGCCTAGCCCGGGCTGGCCCAGTTCGCCCAGTTCCCGCAGCAGGAGCAGGCCGGAGCTGCGGCGGCGGCTCTGCGGCAGGTCATTGCCGCCCTCAAGTGGCTCTGTGGGGAATTGCTGGCAGCTCACCCCTTCCTGTCCCAGTCCCCCGCAGCCTCTCCAAGTTCCCCCCAGCATGCCCCAGTGCGAGACTCAACCTCCCTTAAAGAGGCAATGGAGCAAAGGCTGGGGCCGGGGGAGAGCAGGGGCCAGGGGCTCGGCATGGGGAGGAAGTCTCCCTGGTGGCAAGAGGAGCAATTTTGGGTGAGGTAGGACAGAACTGCAGGCACAGTCTGAAAAATCACTTGGGGTCTCCTGTGGCCCCTGGTGCCATAACTGTGCCGACAGCAGAGGGAGCATTAAACTCATTGCCCACGGGAAAGTGTGGGGAGTGATACCCATGTTCCTAGAATCCTTGTATGGGTAGGATGAGCTCATTAGCCTTCTGGCAGTCATCCTAGGAGAAGGACAACTCTGATTCCAAACCCGGGCAGATGGAGCTCGTTTAGCCCTGTAAGGCCTTCCAGCTAAGAGGTTAAACCTCTGTCCTAAGGACCTCGCTGCCAGCGTCCAAGCTTGCTAGGCCCTGGCAGATGAACCTTAGGACTAAAGGGTGGGTCCAGCTCTGCACATGCTGTGTCTCACCTAAAAAAAATCCATAGCTCAGGCTCGAGGGTGCTGTCTGCTATCCTCTTTTTATCAGCGCGCTTGGAAAAGGCGCTGAGGAGGAGCGTGGATGGAGCCCTCCCTGGAGCTTCGTTTGCGAAGCCGAGCCACGACGAGGACAGAACTGGCTGGGTTTAGGAGCCCCAGCCACCGTGGGTGAATCCAGCTGACAGCTGTGGCTTTCTCCAGCTCACTGTCTGCACCCAGGGAGCTTTGGCCTCGGCAGCTCCCATGGTGGGACAAGTGCTTTCCAGCCGCTAGCACACAGAGGGCATTTTCCAGCTGAGCAGCTGCCCCATGGGGCTCACCCCACACGGCAGGAGGGCTGCAGGAACCTGGTGGCAAGGGCAGGGTGGCCCTGCAGAGCCTGGACATGCTGTCAGAGGCCGCAGACACGCATTGGGAAGCGGAGGAAGGAGGGAGGGAGAAATGTCTTTGCCTAGGAGCCCTCCAAGCTGAGCTGTTGCACAGCCACTGAATAAAAGCAGCGAGGCAGCATGGGAGGAGGGTGATGCACAACATGCTTTAGGGGAGCTCTCTGCATGGTTTTGAGGTCCATCACATCATAAGAGCCAAGGACATGTGACTTGGGAAGAGTACAGCAATATGGTTGGAATGGGTAGGGATGGGATCAGGAAAGACAAGGGATGTGAAGAATAACAAGAAAGGAGTCTCTAAGTACATTAATCAGAAGAGAAAGGCTAAGGAGAGTGTTCCCCCTCTGATAAATGAGAATGGAGAACTGGTGACAATGGATACGGAGAAGGCTGAGGTACTCCACAAGTTCTTTGCCTCCGTTTTCACTGGCAGTCAAGTCCCAGAACCTCTAAGTGGGTTGGGAGAGTGAAGTTCCTCCCACCATAAGGGAGAGAAGGTTTGAGACCACCTGATGCAGCTGAATAGGCACAAGTCTAGGGGACCCAGGACATACATCCCAGGGTCCTGAGGGAATTGGCTGATGTAGCTGCAAGACCACTCTCCATCTTACTTTAAGAGTCACAGTCATCCAGTCCCCAGGCACTGGAAAAAGGGAAACACCACACCTTTTTATAAATAAGGGGAGAAAGGAGGACCCAGGGACCTACAGACTGGTCAGCCTCACCTCTGCGCCTGGGAAGATCATGGAACAGATCCTCATGGGAGCTATGCCAAGGCAAGGGAGTGATCCTAGACAGCCAGAATGGCTTTATCGAGGGCAAATCATGTCTGAACAAGCTGGTGGCCTTCTGTGATGGAGTGACTGCAAAAGCTGACTAGGGAAGACTTATATAGACTTCTGTAAGGCCTCTGACACAGTCCCACATGACATCCTTGTCTCTACATTGGAGAGAGATATGGATTTGTAGGATGGACTATTCAGTGGATAAGGAGTTGGCTGGATGGATACAGCCAGAGAGTGGCAGTCAATGGCTTTACATCCAGGTGGAGACTGGTAAGGAGTGGGATTGTTCAGCCTGGAGAAGAAAAGGCTCCAGAGAGACCTTATTGTGGCATTCCAATACTTAAAGGGAGCTTATAAAAAGAGGGAGAGAGACTTTTTACACAGCCAGACAGTGATAGGACGAAAAATGATGGTTTTAAACTAAAAGGGGGAAGATTTAGATTAGATGTTAGGAAGGAATACTTCCCTCAGAGGATGGTTAGGCACTGGCACAGGTTGCCCAGTGAAGCTGTGGATGCTCCATCCCTGGCAGTGTTCAAGGCCAGGCTGGATGTGGCCCTGGGTGACCTGGTCTAGTGATTGGCATCCCTGCCCATGGCAGGGGGATTGGAACTAGGTGATCTTTAAGGTCCCTTCCAACCCAAACTCTAGTAAGATTCTATGATAGAGGCTCCCTGAAGCAAGGTCATGGCTTATGGCAATGCCAAACATCCAGCAGTGGGATGCAGGCCTGGCTGTGAAGCAGCACCCTGACCACGGGTGTGCTGGGCTCTTGCCTGCAAGCTGCAATGAAGGTGATGGGAGAACAGGGCCATCTCCTGCCTACCACACAGCAAGCACTGGGCTCTCACCTCCTTGCTGCCCATCACCAGCACCCCATCAGGGTGCTATCTATCCTGCCTACCACCCAAGCACCTTCCCCAGCCACCACAGGAGCTCTCAGCTGCCTGACTGCCCTGCAAAGCCGGCTGGGGCTCTGCTGGCTGGCTGCCCCAGATCTGCCCTCCTCAATAACGCTCAGGCAGGGAAGCAGAGCTGGCCTAATGCGGTTAATTAGCTGACTCACAAAGGTTACTAGAGAACAAAAGGCGTACAAACAGCCCAGGGCCACGTTACATTCGGTGCCTGCTTTGCTACTCTTACCTTCCCATGAGTGCAGGCAGAAGCTGGCAGTGCTGGGCAGTCTGTGTGGCCAGGGCCCTCTCAGCCCACCTCACCTGGCCCTATCCTGACAGGGTCACAGGAGGGCTGGGAAGACTTTATCCCCTTTGGGAGGCCACAGATGCCATTCCTGGGCTGCCAGAACAGTGCAGGCAGAGCCCCAGCTGGGCATTAAACTGCTTAGATGCAGGGACTTAGAATCCTAGAATCCTAGAATGGTTTGGGTTGGAAGGGACCTCTGGAGCTCATCTAGTCCAACCCCCCTGCAGTGGCCAGGGACATCCCCAACTAGAGCAGCTTGCCCAGAGCCCTGGCAAGCCTCACCTGCAATGCCTCCAGGGATGGGAACTCAACCACCTCCCTGGGCAACCTGGGCCAGTGTTCCACCATCCTTGTGGGGAGGAACTTCTCTCTAATGTCCAGTTTAAATCTACTCTTCTCCAATTTCAAACCATTGCCCCTTGTCCTTTCCCTCCAGGCCTTTGCAAACAGGCCCTCTGCAGCCTTCTTGCAAGTTCCCTTTAGGTACTGCAAGATCACTAGTAGGTCCCCTGAAGCCCTCTCTTCTCCAGGCTGAACAATCCCAGCTCCCTCAGCCTGTCCTCAGAGCAGAGGGGTTCCAGCTCCCTGATCATTCTCGTGGCCTCCTCTGCACCTGCTCCAGCAGCTCCATGTCCTTTCTGTGTTGAGGTCTCCAGAACTGGACCCAGTATTCCAGAGGAGGTGTGAGCAGAGCAGAGTGCAGTGGCAGAATCACCTCTCTGGATCTGCTGGCCACACTTCTTGGGGACTGCTGGATTACCTGGGCTGCCAGCGTCCATCCATCCCCAAAGACATGAGTGCAGCCAGAGCAGAGGCAGGACCCAAAGGACCTCTTTTCAGTCCAAAGCTCCCAACTCCTCCTGCCCTAGGGAGCCTCCAGCCCTCAGCCCCTTGGTGCCATGGTTCCTGGCTCAGCCCTCACCTCACCCTATTGCATGCCTTACAGCCACAGCCACGGCAGTGCTCCCCATCCGCAGCAGGAAGGGAGTGGGATCAGCCATCACCATGGCTCCTCCTGCAGAGCATCCCATGCTTATGGCATCCAACTCTGTGCCAAACTCCTGCCTGCTCCTCTCTCCCCATGGCTGTCAATCCAAAAACCTGCCTGCTCTCCCAGCACCTCAGGGCCAAGTAGGATTAGGAGCATGGCAGGCACCAAGGAGGAATGATGAACTGGGGATGCAGAGTAAAGGGAGAAGAGGACAGCATGATAGTGGCACAGCAAACTGTCCTGATGTTCCAAACACCAGGCTGGAAAGGGCTGGCATTGCCCCTGGTGCACAAAAGGGGAACAGTGACAAAATAGGAGAAGGGATCAGACTCCCACCAGCTATGGGAGATGGGCACCAAGAAACCACCGAGGATGCAGGAGTAAGCCACAAGAGTGATGGGAAGACCCCAATAGAGAAGGATTTACTAATAGAACCAGTGTCACCTGGCTGATAGAGGCACAAAAGCAGTCAGAGAAGGCAGAAACCTAATTTGAGGAGGCTGAGGGGAGACCTTATCTCTCTCTACAACTCCCTGAAAGGAGGTTGGAGTGAAATGGGGGTAAGTCTCTTCTCCCAGGTTAATGGTGAGAGGACAAGAGGAAACGGCCTCAAGCTGCACCAGGGGAGGTTTAGATTGGATGTCAGGAAAAATTTCTTCACTGGAAGGGTTGTTAAGTCTTGGCCCAGGCTGCCCAGGGAGGTGGTGGAGTCACCATCCCTGGAGGAGTTTAAGAAATGTGTAGATGCTCTCCTTAGGAACATGGTTTAGTGGCATGGTAGTGACAGGTATGGTTGGACTTGATGACCTTAGAGGTCTCTTCCAACCTTCATAATTCTATGATCCTGTGATTTCCATGGGAGAAGGTAGCAAAACTAGCAGCTGTGGCTAGGTATAAATATATCCTGAGCCAAATGGCTTAGGAACTGGAAATGTCTGTGCCTCCTGATGCTTCCC
The DNA here is from genome assembly GCA_013396975.1 of Bucco capensis. Lineage (NCBI taxonomy): Eukaryota > Metazoa > Chordata > Aves > Piciformes > Bucconidae > Bucco > Bucco capensis. Next base: position 75,817 of record VWZO01009783.1, read on the forward strand.
AAGATCCTTGCAGGAAATCCTCTAGCACTGTGCAGGGGCACAGGACAGGGAGAGATCTGGCTGCCCCAGGCCAGTGGACATGGTAGGTGCCCTCTGTTCATCCCCATCACCAAGAGCCTCTTTGGGTTTCGTGGCAGGTTGACCTTGGCAGCTGTGGCCTGTGCCCATGGTGCTGCCACAGCTCTCAGGGGGAGCCTTGGGGTGCTGGGCTTCCCCAGCCCACAGCACTAGATGGTGCTGCAATACAGCAATAGTGCCTGGGCTGCACTGTGCCGGCACAGCGTCGGGCCGGAGCAGCAGGAAGGACATTGTCCTGGGTCCCCGTGGCTGCCAGGAACGCTGCCAGAGCCTTCAAGGACCACTTCAGGCTGCTCAGCCTCATGCCAGCTAGGCTGGTAAGCCACCTGGGATGGGATGTGCCAGGAGCTCTACTCCAAGAGAGGAGCAGCCCTTGCACTGGGCTGGACATGCTGAGCCCCAGAGCAGTCCAGAGCCTCCAGGGATAGCAGTGAGCACACAGTTAGGACCAGGGCTGAGATGTCCTACCATCTCCTACAGGCAACACCACCTCAGTGCCTCACACCAGCTTTTAATCCTTTTTCAGCCTACTCCTGCCAAGCTGGGGAATGCACAAGAAGCCCCAAGCACCTGAGGCTACAGCTAACAGCCAGGTGGGGATCCCCACAGCCAAACTCAGTCCCCAGCCTTTGCTGAAGACCAGTCTGATCCGTGGTGTGCCCCATGGCCACCCCATGTGCAGCACGAGGAGCAGGGAGCAGCTGCTCCAGTGCCTGCTCAGGGGCACCTACCTTGTGTTTACCCCTTCCCATGGCAAAGTCCCACAGCTCTGCTGCTCCCACCCTTGGAACATCAGCCCAGAACTGCTGCTTTGCTCCCACAGGCTGTCCCAGGGAAGGACAAGGAAGCAGCATATCCTTACCTTGAGAGGAGAAGCAGGACTGAGGGGGATTTGCCCCAGGACAGGGAGCCATCCCCTCTAATGGCTGGGGTTTGTCTTGACATAGGTCTGGGCTGCTTGCTCCAGAGCCCTCCTGCTGCCTTTGGGGCCTTGCTTGGCAGTGGAAGCAGTCCCAGGCAGAACCAGGCAGGACCACATTTCTTGCTGCTCCAGCCAGGCAATTTAGAGCCACACTCTTTGCCTGTGGGTCTTGGGGCTGGCAGTGCCCAGGATGCCAGCAGAGGGGTGTGTGGCTCATACTTTCTAGAGGTTGTCCTCTTCGGTATTGCCCATGGCAGGAAAGGACACAGGAACAGAGCCCATCCGTGTGGATTTACAGCCTGAGGTCTCCATCCCTGTGGAGATCTCCTCCAAGGGCTGATTGGGTTGAGCTTTCTCATCCCCCAGCTGCCTCCCTTACCCTGTGCTTTTATATGAAAGGGGTGCAAGATTCTCTCTAGGTTCTTGCATGCTCTGAAGTGAAGCACTCACCACTTCCTCCCAGGGCTCTTGCTGGGACACACATGGTGCAGCACTGTAGAGAGGCCTCTGAGTGCAGCACCCCTGGCTGCCCCCACTCCTCCCAACCCCCCCCGGGCTCCCCAGCCACCTGTGAGCAGAAGCCATGGCCCTCTTTGGACTATGCAAAGCTGAGGGTCCCCCACAGCCCTTCCTCCTGCTCTCCTGCCCTTTGGAAAAGAGGATCAGCTCAGCCAGACGAAATGGAACAGCCATTGGCACAGAGAAGGATGGAGGATTCCCAGTGTGTGTGCAGCATGAGCTACAGGCACCCCAGCCCTGTTGCTACTCTGAGGCTTCCACTCCAGAACAGGAAAGGATCGGGGTGATGGCCCCAAGGAGATCTGGCAGCAGTGGTTAACATCCAGCTGGGTTTCAGATCTCAAGGACCTTCATTGAGCTGAGGAGTGCCAGGTTCTTCCAGCTGGTAAGTCAGGGTCCAGAACCAGAACTGCCCCAGGTCAGCAAGGCAGGTGAGCTGTGTGGCATACAGCAGCCAGGGACAAGATGGGAACCAGATCTCCCACACCTGCTCTTATGGGCTGGGTTTTACCACAACAGACAGCCCTCACTGCAAGTACACAACCATCCCCATGCCACTTAGGAGGTGCATCTTTGCTGTGTGGGATGAGCCAAGACTGGTCAAAGACCCTGGGTTTGCCCAGCCTGCTCCCCAAGGCTAGGACATCTCCCACCCTCAGCCAGGTGGCAATTGCTCTGCCAGGGGAACAGCTCTTGGTGTCTCTTTTCAATAGCAACACCTCAGAAGTGTTTCTGTGTTTGTGATCTTGAGAAGTCATGCCTGGAAGGCAGTTTCACTCAGCAGACTCTTAAGTAGATGTCAGTTATTTGCCCAGACACAAACTGCACCAGTGTCTAGTCTGGAGTCCAAGGCCTGCATTCCTCCCAGGCAAGTTCTCCATCAAGCCTTCAAGGTGCTCCAAATTTCAGGAAGGTCATCAGGATGCAACAAGAAGTGTTTTGGATGAGGCTAACTGATTCAGGACAAGCTTGAGCTGATGAAGCAGGTCCTAACCTACTAGAGGCAGGTCAGGACTGAAGATAGGTCTACTGGTCTAGACCTAATCCAGTTGCCCACAGGGCATGGGCTCAGCCCCACAGGTTATACTGGCTGTAACCTTTGGTAGCATGGCTCCACTGGTGTGTTGCATAGCAGGCTGGTCATGAGGAAGTTGCTCTTGGTTCATCTGGTTGTTCAGCCACACATAGAACACCATGGCTCCAGTTGAGGTCCAGCCACAGCAGAGTCCTTGGTCAAAGTGGTCATCTGTACACGCTGCTACAGCCTTAGCTCTTCTAGGCTCACACAAGGCACGCTGCAGCTCTTCTGACAGCTCCATTTGGGAGTTAGCTAGTGGTCAGCAGCCAGCTAGCACAGCTCAGAACAGCCTCAGCCACTTGCCTCTATGGTCTCTAGGACCAGAGCAATCAGCAGTCCAGCTGGGATTCAAATCATCTATGACACATTGGTCACATCTGCAGGCAAGGGGCAACACCAGCAGTATTTCTGCTCTGCAGCTTATCGTTGAACAGTCCACAACATCCAGCTGAGCAATCCCAGGGGCACTTTGGATCCACCAGAAGGCCCTACGTGGCATCAGATGAAATGAGGAGCCACCTTCATGCCTGCATCCCCTGCAGAACCCTAAAGGTAAGAGGGTCTGCTAAGGGAACAGCACCCCTCTACCCTACAACAGCTCCAAATCCAGGCAGAGCACAGGCACGGAGAGGCCTTTATACCCCATGGAGGGGTGTGGCTGCCCCTGATTGGCTGGGAGAGCTGACAGGTAGCAGCTCCAGATTGGCTCACAACAGTCTCCCTCAGCCTGTGATTGGTGAGCTGCTGCTGCAAAGGGTGAGACAGCAGCAGAGACAGGTGGCAGCACGTGGTTGGCTGGGGGGAAGCACCAGGTGGCAGATCACGATTGGTCAGGCCTGAGCATTACTTGATTGTGATTGGTGGAAGCAACAGGTGGGAGGAAGGGGAGAAGGGAGAGCCAGGTGGCAGTGTGGGATTGGCTAGCAGGCTGTGCTGGTGTGTGGGGATTGGCTGTGGCCAGGTGGCTGGGGAGAGGATCTGTGTGGTAGCCCATGCACTGAGCTGTGCCCAGTCTCAGCCCCCAGTGCTGGGCCCAGCCTGTCTCCTCCTGCACTGAAGACATGGGAGCACATCTAGTGGGCATGGGGTGGCCAGGAGCTGCCAGACTCCCCAGGACAGGATAGAGATGGAGTGCAGTGGTGCTGGGGCTGTCCTGCACGAGCTTGTCCTCTCCCTCACCAGTGGCTGCAAGGCTCATAGCAGCTGAGCAAGGACCAGGATGTGTGGGGCTAACCTGCCCTCTCCTTAACCCTAGATGCTCCCTGTCTTACCCATCACCCACTTTTACACCACATCCCACAAGACCCTACTAGCCAAGACTCTCCCAGGCTTTGGACAGCTGCAGTCCATAGGCTGTGTTGCTCTGCAGTGGAGGGATGGGAAGGCCACTGCTCCCCCAAAATCTCCCCCTTGGAGGCCTCCTACCAGCTGTAGGTGCAGGGTCCCCATCCATATGCTGGTGATACATGGAGCCTGCTCTCCAGCTGCAGAAACTGATTTGAATGATTTACCTTGCAAGTAGGCAAGGCAGAGCCTACCTCCCAGCACTGGAGCTCCTCGTGGTGCACGAGCCACGTGTGGGACAGCAACACAGGCACAGCTCCTGGTGCTACCCAACAGTGCTGCTTACTGCTCCTGGGGTGTTAACATCCCATCAAAGACATCCCAGCACCTGGCTCATCAAATCTAGTGCTCTGCCAGGTGAACCCCATCAGCCAGGCAGGTCTGTGTGTGGCCCATGAATTGAGGCAGTAAAATCTGCTAAACTAGCTAGCACCATGATTAGTTGGATCATTAAGGACAAGGAGCCAGATTTTGAGCATATTTGTCACCTAGGTGCTCCTAGGAATCAGCAGCTGTGACCCCTACAGCCAGCACATGAAATGCACAATGGTTCCTCCTCTTTATCACTCCCCAGTAGCAACTGCCAGGATTGCAGGGCAAGAGAAGAAAACAAGACCATTGGGCAAGGCTTCATGTCAGCAGGGGAAAGGGGACTTGCCAGAGCCAGGCTGAGGGTTTGGGAAGCAGGCACAAGATGGGTTCCTGCAAACAGGTCTCCACCTACCTGGAAGAGCAGGCTTAACTATTCTGAGCTCCAACTCCCTAGAGAAGGGAGGAAAAATAAGTTGGAGGAAGGTTAAGAGCACAGCAGCAGAGGTATAGGCCAAGTTAGAGCATTTTTTGGTTTGGTTAAAGCAGACTTGACAAACTCCAGCCTGCCTCCTGGGCTCCCACAACCAAACTCCTGCTAACTTAGCACCCCAGAAATTGCTGGGTAGCCTGTGCAGGCTGGAGCATCCTTCAGGGGACCAAGTCTGGCTAAATCCAATCCCTGCTGAGCACTGCCTCCTCCAAGCACAGTCCCAGCCATTAGCAGCAATGCTGTAAACAAGTCCCACACCCAAGCAGAGGCATTTGCATGGCCTCAGCCCCCACCCACCCTCCAAGAGAGGGTCACTCACCCACAGCAGCACTGCAAGGAATGGTTTTGGGGATGGATTGCTCATCCCTTCTGCATCAGGCAAACACAATCCTTAAGTCTGACTGTAGAGGGACAGCAGGATTGCTGAGCCCCCACACCCGTGCAACCCAGCTCACTTCCATTTAGCCTGTCCCTGCTGGTTTCCCAGGCTAACCTGGCCCTAACTGCTGCCCAGGAGATCATGCAGAGACCATGCTGGGGGCAGAGCTGCAGCTCTCCAGGGAATTCCAGGCAGAACATGCTGCCTGGCCTGACAGCAGCAGCAGGGCAATGGCACTTCCAGAGCCTCCCCCCATCACCACTCTGAACCCCTTCTATCCTCTCTCCAACTCTCTCTTCCCAGCCCCAAGTCCAAAGCAAAGAAACACAAAGGAAGAAGGGGGAGAAAGAAATCAAAAATGAAAAGAAATGAAAACCAAACCAAAAAGCAGCAGTTGGGAGGCAGCCTTGTTAGGACAACTCAGCAAAATAAAATTCCTGTTTATTGTTGGACAACATTGTTTCACACATACATCAAACAGGCCAAAACAAAAAAAAACCAAAACAAAAAAAAGAAAAAAATAAAAATAAACAGCAACTTCATAGACAGAAAAAAAAAACCAAAAAGAAAAACTTTATCTGTGGCCTTGCCACCTCATACAAACCACAACCTATGGTACAGCTAAAGTACATACACAAAAAAAAAGTTACTGGAATGCTCAGAATAAGATTGTAAATTCTTTTTTTTTTGTCTTTTTTTTTTTAAACTTTTTTTTTTTACAANTTTTTTTTTTAAAATTTTTTTTTTTAAAAGGTTTTTTTTTTTTTTTTTTTTTTTTTCCTTTTTTTTTTTTTTTTTGAGATAATGGTTTTGGGCCTGGTCACACCACAAGTAAAGTCAGAGATAGGTGATATACACTTCAAAGCCCCCCTTTTGGTCAATCCGAGATCACTTAAAAATGGTGGACCTCCTAACAATATGTACAAAAATATAAAATGTAAATAAAAAATACAAACAAATTCTCCTTTAAAGTACTTTTAAGAAAGAAAGCAGGGCCTTGAAGTTTTGGTGCTTGGAGGGGGGGGAAAGGGGGGAAGGAAGGGGCTCTCGCTCTCTCTCTCCCCGCTAATGTGTCCGTCGGTTGAGTGGCAGCACCACACTGGGGCTGGGGACAAGGTTCACTCTACTTGGGGAGGATGACCATGGCAGAGAGGGGAGGAAGGGAGGGTGTGTGTGTGTGTGTG
>VWZO01009783.1:118489-134865 GCA_013396975.1 Bucco capensis
GCCTGCAGTGGTGGAGAGCAGACCCCACGAGTGATGCTGCTGTCACACCACTGCCCCTCACTGCCCTGACTGTGATCACCCTGGACAGCCATGCTGAAGTCAGTGGAGATGTCACACTCTACTGGAAGAGGACCTGGTTCTCAGAGGAACTCCAGCTGCTCAGGGATGAAGTCTCCAAGTGTTTTGGTTGCCTGGACATTTTGGGAGGAAGGTTCCTTTCCTAATATCCTCCCCAAAGTCTTCAAGAGAGGTTTAGTATTAACATGAGGAGGAACTTCTTTCCAGTAAGGGTGATGGAGCACTGGCCCAGGCTGCCCAGGAGGCTGTGGAGTCTCCTTGTCTGGAGACATTGCAGAGCTGCCTGGACACATTGCTGTGTGAGCTGGTCTAGGTGATCCTGCTCTGGCAGGGGGGTTGGACTAGATATCTTTCTAGGGCCCTTCCAACCCCTGACATACTGTGATACTGTGATACTGTGAAGATGTGATCAGCCCTGGGGACTGCACCCATCTCAGACTGTAACTCCTACATTGACTTATGCCTGATGTGGAGCCATGCAACTGTGCTCATTGTGTGCCCCTGCCTTCCACTTTGCCACCCTTCCCTTCTCTTGGGAAAGCCTCTCATGGCCCACATCCCTTGCTGCTGAGCATTGTTCTCATATCCAGGCTGGGAAGCAGAGCATCCTTAACTTGCTATTCAAGGTGGAGGCACATGCTTGTGGCAAGGTCCAGGGTGCCCCAGCAAGGAGAAGCTGCTTTGCCCTTTGAGTAACACTGAGTAGGATCAGAGAATCATTAAGGTTGGAAGAGACCTCTAAGATCATCAAGTCCAACCATACCTATCACTACCATACCACTAAATCATGTTCCTAAATAGAGCATCTATATGTTTCTTAAACCCCTCCAGGGATGGTGACTCCACCAACCCCCTGGGCAGCCTGGGCCAAGACTGAACAACTCCTTCAGTGAAGAAATTCCTCCTTATATGTAATCTAAACCTCCCCTGGTGCAACTTGAGGCCATTTCCTCTTGTCCTCTCCCTGTTAACCCTGGAGAAGAGACCTACTCCCAGCTCACTCCAACCTCCTTGCAGGGAGTTGTAGAGAGAGATAAGGTCTCCCCTGAGTCTCCTCTTCACCAGGATAAACAACCCCAGTTCCCTCAGTCATTCTTCATAAGATTTGTGCTCCAGAGCCCTCACCAGCCTCCTTGCCCTTCTCTGGACATGCTTTAATGCCTCTATGTCTGTCTTGTAATGAGGGGCCCAAAACTGAACATATTCTGACTGGGCCTGATCCCTTGGTAGTCCTGGACTTGCTGTGTGATCACCCTCAGATTGATCTGTTCCATAACCTTCCCTGGTACCAAGGTCAGGCTGACAGGCCTGGAGCTTCCTGGATTCTCCTTTGGACCCTTCCTGTAGATGGGTGTCACACTGGCAAGTCTCTAGTCATCTGGAACCTCTCTGGTTCACCAGGACTGCTGAGAAATGACACAGAGCAGCTTGGGGAGCTTCTCCACCAGCTCCCTCAGTATCCTCAGGTGGATCCCACCCAACCCCAGGGACTTGTTACTGGCTAATTGGAGCAGCAGCTCTCTGACCACTTTGTCCTGGATTAAGGAGGCTTCACAGTGCTCCCCATCTGTCTTCCAGCTCAGGGGACTGAGTACCCTGGGGGTAACTAATCTGACTATTAAAGACTGAGGCAAAGAAAGCACTGAGTACCTCAGCCTTTTCCCCATCCTCAGTGACCACATTCCCCATCACATCCAATAAGGGATGGAGATTCTCCCTGCCTTTCCTTTGGCTGTTAATGTACCTGTAAAAACTGGTTTTATTATCCTTTCCAAGGGTGGCCAGATTAAGTTCTGGCTGGGCTTTTGCTTTTCTAATACCATCTCTACATGACCTAACTATGTCTTTTTATTCCTGTGTTGCTTGCCCCTTCTTCCAGAGGTGGTAAGCTCTCTTTTTTCCCATAAGTCTCAGGCAGAGCTCCCTGTTCAGCCAGGCTGGCCTTCTACCCTTCCTGCTTGTCTTAGGGGACATCCTACTCCTGTGCCTTTAGGATTTCCTTTGTGAAGAAGCTCCAGCCCTCCTGGGCCCCTTTGCCCCTCAGGCCCATCTCCCAAGGGACTCTCTCCACCAGGATCCTAAACAGTCCCAAGTCTGCTCTTTGGAAATCCAAGGTAGCAGTGTTGCTGACTCCCCTCCTCACACCACCACCAACTGAAAACTCCATCAACTCATGGTCACTATGCCCAAAATGGCCTCTGACCCCTGCATCTCCCATCAGTCCCTCTCTGTCTGTAAGCAGCAGGTGCAGCAGGGCACTTCCCCTGCTAGGCTCACTCACCAGTTGTGTCAGCAAGTTCTCTTCCACACACTCCAGGAACCTTCTAGCCTGCTTCCTCTCTGCTGTATTGTCCCTGAAGCAGACATCCTGTAGGTTGAAGTCCCCCACGAGAGCCAGAGCTAGCAATTGTGAGACTTCTGCCCCTGCAGATCCTGGAAGGCCACAAGAAGGTCTCCTGGGAGCCTTCTCTTCTCCACACTGAACAATTCCAACTGTCTCAGCCTGTCCTCATAGGAGAGGTGCTGCAGCCTCTGAGCATCCTCATGGCCCTGCTCTGGACACCTTCCAGCACCTCCAGCTCTTTCTTGTGCTGGGTGCTCCAGAACTGGCTGCAGTACTCCAGGTGAGGTGTCCCCAGAGTGGAGCAGAGGGGAGAATCACCTCCCTGCCCCTGCTGGCCATGCTTCTCTTGCTGCAGCCCAGCCTAGGCTTGGCTTGCTGGGCTGCAAGTGCACACTGGCAGCTCATGTTGAGCTTCTCATCCCCCAGCACTCCCAAGTCCTTTTCCTTAGGGCTGCTCTCAAGCCACTCACTGCCCAGCCTAGATCAGTGCTTGGGATTGCCCTGACCCAGATGCAGAACCTTGCACTTCTTCTTGTTGAGCTTCATGAAGTTGGCACGGGCCCATACCTCTCTAGCCTGTCCAGGTCCCTCTGGATGGCATCTCTTCCCTCCAGCATATCAGCCACACTGCACAACTTGGTGTCCTTGGAGCTGGAGCCCATTTGGCTGCAATGCTTTGCAGCACTGAGGCTGTGTCCCCTCCCTTGCCATGGCCAGGTCTGGCCACCACACTCCATCCCCACTGTGCTGTGGGCAGTCAGCCTGAGGAGGCATTACAACCCCATGGATCAGTACAGACTGGGAACTGATCTGTTGGAAAACAGCCCTGGGGAAAAACATCTGGGAGTCTTGGTGGCTAGGAGGATGCCCATGAGGCAGCAATGTGCCCTTGTGGCCAAGAGGCCAATGGCATCCTAGGATGCATTAAGAGGAGCGTGGCCAGCAGAGCCAGAGAGGTTCTTCTCCCCTCTCCTGTGCCCTGGGGAGGCCTCCCCTGGAATCCTGTGTCCAGTNGCATTGAGCATCTTGCCTTCTCCCTCAAAATGCTGCCAGATTCAGACAGGGGCTCTTCAGCAGCTCTCACAGGCATATTTCCCAAAGAGAAATGCATGCTCACCACTTTCTCCTGATCTGCAGCCCAGGTTGGTCATGAATAATGCAGCAGATGCCTCTGATCAATATGCTTTCCCCAGGTGGAGTGCCTGCTCTTTGCCAGCCTTCTCCCAGCATTCTTCTCATTCTGCATGGCTGGATCCACCAACACTTGGCACCTGTTTGCTGATGGCATCATGCAAGCATGGTTGGGACTCACATTCAGTGCAAGAGTGGAGTCAGAGGCACCAGTGGCCATGGCCAAGCAGAGGATCAGCTCCATGGATCATTTGTTATCCTGTTTCCAGTGGGAAATTTGGCTAATAGAAGACCTTGCACCACACCAGGTAGCTGTCTGTGAGGCAGAGCTCAGTAGGTAACTTTCCCCTCCACAGTAGCAGGGACAGGAGATTCATATCCAATGGCCTCAGGTGGAGAAGTACATGGAACTGAGGATGCAGGACCAGCTCCAACAGGAGACAGAGGAGGCAGGATCAGTCCCTGAGGAGCTGCATGTGCTTCATGGATGGGAGGGCAGGCTCTTGCCACCACCAGGCTGTTTGCTGTGGAAACAAATGGGTGATTGTTGTTGCATGGTCCCCTCGGACACTGTGTCACCAGGTAGAGCTCCCTGGGTGAGGGATAATCGGGCACAACCCTCTGAGAGGACACTGCTGAAGCCTAATGGGGTTGGAAGCTAAGGGAGCTGAGCCAGGAGCAGAAGCAAAGGCTAAGACAAGCTTGAGTAAAGGAGTAAAGGTAGATGCAGCTAAGGAATGGCCTCTCCTAGGGGAGCATGTCTGAGCACAAGCATAGGCACTGGCTGGGGGTTTGCAAATCCAGACTGATTTATCCAGACTCCAGGACTTTGGCCAAATAACATCTTGGCAGGAATTTCTTGGCCAGACACAGAGACAACTCTGGCCTTGGCAAGGCCAGTTCAGCCTTTCAGAGAGGCCAGGGCCAAGAAAGGATCCAATTGCCTTAGACTGTCAGTGAGATGCAGGTACCAGGGTTCCAGTCAACCCTGTGAACTGAGCTGTGCCCAAGCATCCTCTTCCTCTGCAGCAGCCCATCCAGCACCTCTTGGGTAGCTCCCAGCCAGCAAGGAGGACAGAGGGATGTCCCCAAGGATTGGACTGCTGGTTCAGCTGGTTCCCATTCCATTTCCATGTTATTTTGGGTGTGGGAACACCTCTGTCTGTCATCTGTCCAGTCACCACCTTCTCCAGCTGAATTGCAGCCTCCAGCCTCAACTGGATGTAGTCAGCCCCCTGCTCCCAATGTCTTCTCCAGGAGCTCAGTGTCTGGTTCAGCATCTCAAGTTATCTGTTCCCAAATGCTTTGGGATCACACCATGACTAGCAGGGCCAAGGCCTGATCTCTTGGAGATGCTGGAGATTAGCTCTAAGGCCTTGACTTAGCAACAGCAAGAGAGAGAGAGAGGCTGCTTGGAGCTTTTTCCAACTGGGCCAGGCATGCAGTTGGTGATGGAGGTTATCCTTCCCCAGGGATGACACTGCTCCTGTGGCCTTGGGAAAGGTGATCCCTGATGATGACAAACCAGTTCTGAATGGGCAGGCTTTGCAACCTCCAAAGAGGAGAGTTCAGCCATCTCCAGCCATCATACCCATGGACACTGACTGTGCCAGCAGGCAGGGATGGCAGAGCCAAGCTCTGGCAGCCACACTGGCCTGTCACTCCTGAGCACTTTCTGGGATGTTTATATTGCAGGAGGATGTTCCTCCATCCAGATGATGCTGTCTGATGACAGTTCCATAGCCCCAGCAATTCAGAGCCAGGGACAAACCCCATGGGCTCACTCCTTCCCAGGCTGTTAAACTGCTTCATACCACCTTGCCTGCACAATTTAACCCACTGCCTGTTTTTTCCAGCTGACACTGCTTCACTCTATCTTCCCAAGAGCTTTGGCTCCCTCCCTCCTCCCTCTCCTCTTCCTGTCTCAGGGGAAAGTGGTTCCCAAGGTGCTCAGAGCAGTGAGGCCAGAAAACCAGGGCACTTCTCCAGCTCACCTAATTGTTGGTTACTGTCCCTCTCCCTTAGTGCCTAATTAAATAAGGCAGGAGGAAAGCCCAGGAGAAGCTGCTGAAGGCACAGGAACATGTGTGCACATTACAGAGAGGCTGGTGAGGGGCCTCAGCCCAACAAGCTGCTGCAAAAACAACAGGAGCTGCTTCAAAATCATGCCAGGGAAAAAGCTGGAGAAGACAGCAGACCTAGCATCCAGATGTGGATGCACACCTATGACACAACACACACTTGATACACATCCCTAAGTGATCTGCAAGACAGCTTTAGGTTAACAAGAGCAAAGAGAGCTCATTCCAGAGGCAATGTGATAGGGATGAGCATGTCAGGCTCTTTCTTGGGTTCTCAGCTTCCAGCCACAGCACCACCTTGTTTGTCTCCAACTCTAAACTTCAAGCCAGCCCTTTTCTATTGAATTTTAATCATGGCTGGCTTTAACCCAGTCCCAGGAGTGCAAGAGACATGAAAGACCATCTCCAAAGTGATTTCCTGGCTGCCTCAGCCTTGTAATCCTGCTGAACCATTCAGAGTCCATCTGAGCAGACCTGACTCCTTCCCCCATTGAGAGGATTTCCAAAGATCCATTTCAGCTTTGAATGGCTGCCTCAGAGTTGTTCCAAGCCAGGGCTGCTCAGCCCAGCCATCCAGCTGCAGCACACTGAAGGGGATGAATCCCTCTCCAGCAGTACAATAGCTGGGAAGACACAGTCCTTGGGAAAACATCACTGCAGGCAGAGGAAGAGCCAAGCTGATAATGCAGAGGAGTCTGTCCCAAACACAATGCCAGTCCCAGCTCCTCTTTGGCTCACCACCTTCCTATGGCCAAAGAAGCTCTAGTTTAGCTCCTGCGCTTGGCTGGGTGAAGATAAGCAGCCAGCCTGCCCAGTTCCCCCAGGGTGTGTGCACAGGTGTGCAGGCAGAACCTCACCCCACACATGCCCAAATGGCACGAGAGCAGCAAGGGTAGGAGCCCAAGCACAGGCAGCACACAGTGCTGGGATCATAGAATCCTAGAATGGTTTGGGTTGGAAGGGACCCCTGGAGGTCATCTAGTCCAACCCCCCTGCAGTGGCCAGGGACATCCCCAACTAGAGCAGCTTGCCCAGAGCCCTGGCAAGCCTCACCTGCAATGCCTCCAGGGATGGGAATTCAACCACCTCCCTGGGCAACCTGTGCCAGTGTTCCACCACCCTCGTGGGGAGGAACTTCTTTCTAATGTACAGTTTAAATCTACTCTTCTCCAATTTAAAACCATTGCCCCTTGTCCTTTCCCTCCAGGCCTTTGCAAACAGGCCCTCTGCAGCCTGCTTGGAAGTTCCCTTTAGGTACTGGAAGGTCACTAGTAGGTCCCCTGAAGCCTTCTCTTCTCCAGGCTGAACAATCCCAGCTCCCTCAGCCTGTCCTCAGAGCAGAGGTGTTCCAGCCCCTGAGCATTCTCGTGGCCTCCTCTGCACCTGCTCCAGCAGCTCCATGTCCNGAGTCCTGTCTGAGCTCACACCTGCCTGCTTGCCACTGAGCACAGGGCTGGCTGACTGGTGCTTTCCCCCAGCCTTTGGCTCTCTTGCCTCCTGCCAGTGACATCACATGCTTTTCTCCAGATGACAAATAGTCCCTTGATGTCACCAAGGGGCACAATGCTTTTACACTTCTTCCTAAAAGAAGTGCAAAGGTCCTGGGTGGGCTCAGGCCTTTCTGGCTCCACATCTCCCTCCCTCAGCCAGCCTGCTCTGCTGGGTGGCAAAGCAAACTCTCCTGTTTAATGAAAAGGGGTTTTGCATGGAAGCTGGAACAAACACTAGCAGGAATGTTGGCTTTGCCAGGATGCTCTAGCCAGCTCCAGCCAAAGTTTCCCTGTGCTGGGCTATTTTGGGAGATTTTTTTCAGGAGAGAAAAGACATTTGGGTTTGGTGGCATCTCTCTCTTTCAGGCTTCAGTTCATTTCAGGCCATGCACGGATGAGGGTGAATGTGCATGGCCTGGGCTGGGCAGTGACTTCCATTGGCCTCAGGAGGGTTTAAGCAGTGAGGTGAGTCCTGGGGATGGAGACAGCATCTCAAAGCATCATGCTACTGCTCTTCCTCACCCAAACAGAGCCCAGGAGCCTTCAAACCCCCAGCAGCCACCTTTGCCTTGTCCTGCTCATGCCTGGAGACCTGCTCTAGCCACTGAGGAGGTTTTTCAGATGTGCTTCTGAGCAGGTCTGGTTTCACATATAGATGCTGCAACAGCTCTGCTTGGTTTTTATATACTCAGAGATTTCCTTCAAGCGTGGGTTTTTAGAAGTCTTGAGGGTGATGCTGTGTCATCATTAGTGCTGTCTGTTGGGAAGCCCCAAGCACTGCTAACCCAGACAGTTCAGCTCTGAGGTTAATTCCCATCCCCAAGAAGCCAGCCTGATCAAAATCCCTCTATGGTTTTACCTACCTGCAAAGTAGCAGTAGAAATCCAGAGCCAGGTCAGGTTCCCTGGAGGCAAAGAAAATAAAAGATCTCAAAGAAGCAGAGCCTGTGTAAAGCCTGTGTGTGATGTGACCTGTATTTTTTTTCTCTGATGGATGTGCCCCTCTGTCAGCAGCCACAGGAGCCAGCTTGCCTCTAAGTGTGGATCCTACACAGCATGAGGACAAGCCCTGCAGAGAGGCTGCAGGAGAAGACCAGTAAGGAGGGCTCCTGGGTCTCTGCTTTGAATTAAAATCTGCTTTTTTTGTCAGGGGTAAGTCTTCATGAGGCTATGAGACCACAGCCACATAGCACAGCACATGAACATCTCTTGGTGCTTCCCCTGTTGCTCTGCTCTTTACAGAAGATGCCCAGTGCTGAGGGGTGATGCTTCACCTGCTAACCCCACAGAAAGGAAAGGAAACAGATCATGATTCTATGAACACTGCAGACACAAACATGGGACACATTTTAAAGCACCCAGGTTGAAGCATGATGGGTCCAGAAACTTTTCCCATCAGGGTGGGATTTTGCAAGGTTTTGGACAGTGGAAAACAACCATTTGCTTTTCCACCCCTGCTCTTCCTCCTTCTGTGGTCACAGCTTGAAGTCCAGGGGACAGGAGGGGTGAAAACAGTCCCAATCCTACTGCTGGGATGAACACCCCAAAACTCTTTGGTGCACCCCTTGCAAGCCAAGGCTGGCAGCCAGGTCTGCTGGGGGCTAGCTGTGCACTGGCCCTGGAGGCTGAGCACTGAGAGGCTGCTTAAAGCAGGGAACACAGCAAGAGAGCTCTGTGAGGAGTGCCACTCTACACCAAGGCACTCCAGGCTGGGGACAGGGAATGCAACAGGGCAACTTGTGTCAAATTTTCCCTATGCCTCAGTTTCTCTCTCTGTAGCTGTGTTAATCATGTGCCCAGAGCCTGTGAAGCCAACATAACCCTTGGCCAAACACATGGCTACTGAAAAGGTGGGACACACCAGTACAAGCATCCCTGAGCGTAGCTGGTGCAGCCCAGGACTGTGTTGTGTCTCTCTGCAGCAGGCAGGCTGTCCTACCGCCCTAAACACTCCATGGGCCCTAGAACATCCCCTTCCTATGCTACACCCTTCGTGGCAGCTCAGGCGGGGTCTGAGGCCTCGTTGCAGAGGTGGGATGGGGTGCTGAGGCTTCCTCTGCTTGCCCATCCGCCGGTGGGCTGCAGCCAGCAGCAGCTCAGCTCCGCCGTGCCGCCCTTGGTGTGGCTAAGGGCCCCGAGCGCTGGCAGCTCGCCGGACCCCTGCCTGCCCGCAGCCCCCAGGACAGGGATGGGGGCCAGCAGCCCGGCCCAAAGAGCTGGATTATTCGGTACAAGCATACCCCCTGCCGACGAGCTGGAAAAATACAGCTCCTCGGACAACCCCCCACCCCTCCCAGGATCAAACTAGGGGCGGCTGGGGAGGCCCCGGGGGGAAGCCAGCGGCTGCAGAGGGGCTGGGCTCAGGCAAGGGGCCGGAGCCGGAGCCAGGTGTAAACACTCCTCCATCCTCGTTTCGTCAGGCTTGGCATGAGCAACTTTTATTCCACAGCCGGTTTTGTGCTTTCCAACCTTTCCCTCGTGGCCCCTCCGCGCAGGGTGGGGAGGGGTTTCGGCGGTGCCCTGCTTGGGGCATCCCCGGGGTTGGTTTTTTTCGGTGCTGAGAGTTGGTTTGCACTTTCCTCTCCAGTGTTGGAGTTTGAAATTTTTTTTTTTTTTTACTTTTTATTTATTTAATTTTTTTTTTTTGTAATTATTCTTCCTTCCCCCAGCTTGCGGGGGGGAATCCCTCCGGCAGCACTGGCCCGGCCAATCAGGGCTCTGTGGGCTTGGGAGAATCGACCTGTGGCCTTTAAATGCAGAGCCCTTTGTGCGCTGGAGCGTGGGGAGGGTTCTGCGCTGCCCGCCGGGATGCGGGATGCCGGATGCCCGCCGGGAGGAGCCCTGGACCACGCTGCTGTGGCAATCTCGGGACCCCAGCTTACCCCCTCGGCAGGTATTCTTTTCCCCTTCCACTGCATCCAAATAAATATGTGGCAGCCCAGCTTGCCGTCGTGCTGGGTTTAGGGGAGTTGTTTTGGAGTTTGGCTTGTTTCGGGTTTGTTGGTTTGTTTTTTTGGTTGGGTTTTTTTTTTCTCTTTAACCGTCTTGTTTCCTTCCTCCTTTCCACCTGCTGGTTTGTTCCGGCAGGAGCTGAGCGTGTTGTGCTGCTGGCACGGAGTGCAGAGCCGGCTAGGCTGCTAGGGTCTGCCGGTGGAGCTGGGGGTGCTGCTCGCTGGTGGAGGTATCGGGGCTCGTTGGGGACAGCTTGGCATCACTAGCTGCTTGTGGGGATGGGTTGAGTGTAGAGTTGCTCCCTGGGGCTTGCCTGTTATTGTAGGGTCCCTCAAAGGGGTGGGATCAGCACTGCCTATCACTGCTGCCCCCCAGCCCGATGCTCCATGTGCACCTCCAGGCTCTCTTCCCAGTGCCCATTGGCAGACCCCCACCTCTAAACCCCTTTGAAATTTTTCCCTGAACAGATCTGTAGTCCAACTCTGCTCTTTTGAAGTACTTGCTGTAGGGAGGCTCTAACCTGGCCTGGGATGTCTCTGCAGCTGGTTTTGTCACCAGGTAATGCCACAAGCAGTGGCCCTGGGCAGCAGCCACAGTCCCACTGCAGTGGGACCTGCCTGCATCCCCCCTCCCTGACCACCAGCTCAGCCCTGGCCTCCCTCTGCATATTTTGGCCAAAGCCCTGCAGCAGTCCTTAAGCTGTGCTGTGGTACTGAGAGCAGAAAAGCTCCTGGTCTGAGCAGTGATGGTTGGAGCCAGCCAAGAGCACTGCAGGTACTGGGTTGGAGCTGTCACTTCATGTCTCTGACCTCCTTGCTGGGCTGGGAGGGGATTTGCTAGTGGCTCAAACTGGAACTGGGGAGACAGGAGAGGGGTCAGGTGTGTGGTGGTTAGCCCTCTCACCTAGGTTTGCTCTTTGTTGGGGACCCAGGAGTGGTGAGGAAGCAGCAGGCTCAGCTCGGAAGCATGAGTGGCCTCAACCTTTGCACTGTGGGAAGTCACCCAGACAACTGTCAGTGAACTTGGATGCCAGAGTGGTACTTCTGTGCCAAAGCCACTGGCCTTGAGTGAGAAGAGCATGGAGAAGACATCAGTCACAGCCACTCCATGGAGCCACCTCTCCTCACCCCTGTTCTTCCAGGGATGTGACTGTCCTGATCACTGGCTGGAGAGTGGCTGAGCGCCCACAAAGGACAATGCATCCTGGCAAGACTTGGGATGAGGATGAGCCCTGGCTGGCAACCAAGGGCTCACAAGCTCCTGTGTGCAGGTGGCTGTTTGCATGAGCAAGAGCTGGAGCTGAATGCAGGAGCCTGCAGTGGTGAGGGTGGGGGGAGGAGAGGCCCCAGGGACCAGCTCAGGGACTGTTACACAAATTGAGAAGTGCCAGGAAACTGGTCAAAGTGCTGCAGAGGGTGGAGGAGTGAGTCTGTATTTCCCTTCCCACCTCCTGAGTTACCAAAGCTGACTTCCCTAGCCCTGACATGCTGTGGCAGTGCCTGCTGAGAGCCTTGGCCTTCCAGCATGGCATTGCTCTGGCACCTGGGCACTGGCTGGTCCTTGTGCCTGTGGATGGGCAGGGCTGGGCACTGAGGGTCTCCCTGCTCCCAGGCTTAATCTCCATGGACATCATAGCCCCCTGGTCTCCACACTGGCTCTGTGGCTGCTGAAACCACATCCAGGGCCTACAGCTGTTTTGGGAAGGGGCTGGAGATGATGTGGATGGTGACTGGCTGGGAAGCTGTTGGTGGCACAGAGCGGGGGCAGTTTGGGGAAAGAACCAATTCTGGCTGTTCTCAGTTCAATCTTTGTTCCTACAGTCCTTCCATAACAGCCTCTGGGGACAACAGGACTGCTGCTGGGCCCTGATGGAGGGGACATCTCTGTAGCACATCTACCATGGCATGCAGATGGGCAGATAAGCTCTTTGGGAACAGAGAGGCTGGAAAGGGGGTACTGGTGGCTGCAAGAATGAAACATCCAAGGATTTGGCTGTGGTACAGTCTCCTGAAAGTCACCCTGGTTCCTTCCTTGTGGCATATCCCTGAGGGTAGTGGGGGTTAGCAGTGGGTTTAGGGAGGCTGCCATCCCCTAGGAGGGCAGGGGCTGTTTCCTTTCTGCCTTGTGCCAGGACAGTCCTCTTGTGCAGTGTCCTTCATCACAGTCCCTTTGGCAACAGCAGGAGCTGATATCCTTGCCTGCTCAGGCTTGCCAGAGAAACCCCCCAGCCCCATACATCCCCAGGTACCAGCACAGCAGCACAGCTACCTTCTGCCCTGATGTGTGCATCCTGCAACATGTCCTCTGGCAATCAGATGTTGGGGAGCCTGTGATTTCATCTGCAAGTGGTAGCTGGGCTGGAGGCCACAAAGGAGGAGGGAGCAGGGGGTGCATGCATGTGAACAAGAGTGGCCAGTACCCACAGCCAGAGCATGCCCAGACTTCTGTCACTTCCTAAATCCACAGGACAGACCCAGTGGCCTAGCTCTGAGTGATGGCTGCCACCAAGCACATCACCCCAGCATGGCCTCCTCGCCCCATGAGAGGAACACAGTGGCCTGGCTCCAAGTGATGGCCACCACCAAGCTCTCCACCCTGATGTGGCCAGCTCAGCAGCATTCCTCCTCCCTGCAGACCAAGCCACAGGTGAGCATGTGGGGTGTCACCTCCTAACAGAGAGAATACACAGACCTCAGAGGAGCTCCTAGTATGTTGGAAGGGGACAAGCTTGCCCTGAGCCTGCAGTGGGACACAGTGACTGGTTTTGCCACCCCAAGCTTGGAGGAGTGGCTGGCACACCAGGAGCTGTGCTGCCATCCAGAGTGACCTGGACAGGCTAGGGAGAAAGTTAATGCAATTTAACAAGGGTAAGTGTAAGGTACTCCATCTGGGAAATAACAACCCCATGGATCAGTCCAGACTGGGAACTGATCTGTTGGAAAACAGCCCTGGGGAAAAAGCTCTAGGAGTGCTGGTGGCTAGGAGGATGCCCATGAGGCAGCAATGTGCCCTTGTGGCCAAGAGGCCAATGGCATCCTAGGATGCATTAAGAGGAGCGTGGCCAGCAGAGCCAGAGAGGTTCTTCTCCCCTCTCCTGTGCCCTGGGGAGGCCTCCCCTGGAATCCTGTGTCCAGTTGTGGGCCCCTCAGCTCCAGAAGGCTAGGGAGCTGCTGGAGAGAGTCCAGCACAGGGCCAGCAAGATCCTGAAAGGAGTGGAGCATGTGCCCTAGGAGGACAGGCTGAGAGAGCTGGGTCTCTTCAGCCTGGACAAGAGGAGACTGAGAGGAGACCTCAGGAATGGTTAGAAATATGTGAAGGGTGAGTGTGAGGAGGAGAGAGCCAGGCTCTGCTCAATGGCATCCAATGTTAGGACAAGAGGGAATGGGAGCAAGTTGGACTACAGGAGGTTTGGTACTAACACGAGGAGGAACTTGTTTGCAGTGAGGATGCCAGAGCACTGGCCCAGGCTGCCCAGGAGGCTGTGGAGTCTCCTTGTCTGGAGCCATTGCAGAGCTGCCTGGACACATTGCTGTGTGAGCTGGTCTAGGTGATCCTGCTCTGGCAGGGGGGTTGCACTAGATGATCTTTCTAGGGCCCTTGCAACCCCTGACATTCTATGATACTGTGAAGGTGGGCTGTGCAGGATAAGCCCCATGGCTCCTGCTGCAGCCATTGCCCCTGTGCCCTCCTTTCCCGCCATCTTTCTGCACTGCAGGCAGGCAGAGCACAGCTGAGAATCCACCCCCTGGGTCCACCCCTTTCCGCCTGTTTGCTTCCTCCCCTCTTGGCCTTGCATTTCACTGTGGCTTCCTAAGAAAACAAAGGTTGCCCTGTCATGCTTTGCCTGTATACACACACACACACACGTGTGTGTGTGGCTGGCACCCTTCTCATCAACTTTGACCACATTTCCATCCCGTTGGACAGAGGGATGGTAATCTGCAAACATGCTTAGGTCAATGGGGCCAGCAAAAATGACAAACTGGGGGAGGGAGGGAGAGAGAGAGAGAGAGAGGGAGAGGCTTTCCTTCCCTTTAGCACAGAGGTGGGTTTGCTCTGCAGCTCAGCCCCTTATTAGACAGCAGAGAAGCCATGCATGGGGCACCTAGCACACCCCCACCTGCAGAAAGGGCTTGGATCTGATTTCACCCCTGAGCCATGCTGCTACAGGAGCTCCCTGGGGACCTGTGGCATGACTGACAGCCCACTCATCTGGGCTGGGCACTGAAAGAGTCATTCCACAGCTAAGGAGGAACTGAGGATATAGGTATAAAAACAGTGTGTTTTTTTTCTCTGAGGGACATCTGCTGGTATCTAAAAATTCTGGTTTTCTTTTGTGCAGAGTGGGAATGAGTCCCTTCTTGCTTCCTGGCCACCACCTGAGCCCTCCCTGCCTGTACCAAGAGCCTGTCTTCTCCTCACATCTCCCTGGATGTGTTTTAAGCACTGGCAGGACAGGAGTGCCAGGGGCTATGTCCCTGCCCAGCCTGACACAGAAAATCTCCACATTGAGCAACTCTAACTTGGAGCAGGGCAATGGGGTGCAAGCTCCAGCTGTGAGTCTTGTGCCAGTGCTGCAGCCTGGCTCCTGAACACCCTGACACCACCAGCCTGTACCCCAGATACCCCAGAGATGCTGCTGGGGAGAAGCTGAGCTCCACCAACCTAGAGACAGCAAAGCTGCCACCAAATGTGCTCCCTGCTCCATCTTCCCTATGAAAAAGCCCTGACTGCCCAAAACCCACTGCATTTTCTACCTGTCAGTATTCAGTTGGAAAGAGCAGAAGTTGCAGTGACTTAGTTGCTGTAGTTTTCCAGAAAGTTCCCTTCTGGACTTGGCATTACTGCAGTGTTTCCATGCTGTCTCAGTAGCAGGGTGCCAGCAAGATGGTGGCTCCAGCCCACACTGTGTTCAGCAAGGCTCTGGGCAGGCTTGAAACAATGAGCAGGTAACCAGTGATGCTCTATGGGCCATGCTTCCTTTGCCCTGTTCAGTCTGAAAAAGAGTTGAATTATTAAAATACACTTTGGGAAGAGCTTTAGGTTGAGCAGGTAAGGACAAAACCCTCCCAGACAAAGGTGGGCATGGAGGATCAAAGCACCCTTGCGGCTTAGGGGAGGAGTGACTCACAGAACCGTTTGGGCTGGAAGGGACCTCTGGAGGTCATCTAATCCAACCCCCTGCAGTGGGCAGGGACATCCCCTGGGCATGGCTCAGGACAACTGTCCCTTTCTCTCCTCCGGCTGCAGCTGGTGCTCACGAGGAGCCTCTCGACAGGGGCCAGGCTCCTCTTCCAGGGATGCAGCTCCTCTGAAGCTGTCCCCACCATTCCTGGGCAAGCAAGGGCTGCTGGGCATAAGGAAATAGGGCAGCCACGTGCCAAGCCCTGCCGCTCACCCCAATCCCACCCCTGCAGGCTGCAGCCACGTTGCCCCACGCTTCCCTCGGTGGCATGGCTGCCCCAGGCACTGCCCGCGGCTCGGCACACAGGCTCTGCAGCAGCCAGCCGGGTCGAGCCAGCCGTCCCTGCAGCAGCCAGCCGGGCCGAGCCAGCCGTCCCTCCGCCCTTCCCCACCGCCACACCGCCTTCAAATGGGGCTGGATTGCATCCGGTTTTGCAAGGGCGGCAGCAGGGATAGTGCCACGGCAAGGCTCCGGCAGGTCGTGTTCCCCCAGCCCTGCAGAACGGGGCTGAGTGGCAGTGAAAGGGGAGGCAGCAGCCCTGCCACCTCCCAGCTTTGGCTGCTGACTGTTAACGCTGCTTGTTTCTACACTCAGGATCACCAGGACGTGGTTTATTCCCAGGAAGGAAGCCAGGCAAAAGCATGCTCTTCAAATGCTCCGGTGGCCTTTGCAGTGGGAAGCCCTCAGGCTTTGCCGAGCAGCTGCTTGAAATTAGGGTAGGGGGATGCGAGGAAGTGGCCTTTGAGCACCAGGAGGCTGCCCTGGTGCCCCCCATCACCTTTCTCCCTGCTCACCCTGGGCAGAGCAGGGCAGGCTCAGTAGCCCCCCCCGTTACATGGAGGCAGGAGAGGGCAGATTGAGTTATCTTCTCTGCTGAGGAGGCTGAAGGTGGGGGCTGAAGGCCAGCACTGCTCTGGCACCTAGCCCAGCAGCAATTACTCCAGCAGCATCGTGCACAGGGATGATGCCATGCTGCAGGAATGGCAGAGGTGGCTCGCCTCTGCTCCCAGATCTTGCAGGAGCTGCCAGGCTGGGATGGGGCTCCTCTGGCCATGCCCTGTGTTGGGTCCTCCCAGGCCTTGTGGAGGGTCCTGAATCTTCCCAGGCTGACACTCC
>VWZO01009783.1:134897-170661 GCA_013396975.1 Bucco capensis
CCCCCCAGGCTGGTGCTGTCCTGAATGATTCCTCTCTTGGCTGCAAATGGGGAATTTCTGCCTTGCAGTAAGTGGGTGCGTGAGGCATACCCCATGGGGACCTTCCCTGACCTACTGTCCTAGTTCTCTGCATGCTTTGGGTCCATGAGCAGGATTCAGGCTCTTATTTTGACCACACATGGCTCATTCCTGGTCTTTGCAGCCACAGAAGGAAGCTTGAAAATGGCCCTGAAAGTGAAAATAAAAGGAGTCCCTTGGGCTCTTGCTTTTCCAGGGGTCTAAAAGACATGGTCCTTGTTGTAGTGCTTTCCAGCCTCTCCTCAACCACTTCTCTTTCTCCAGCTATAACATCTGTTTCTCTCTAAAATGACCTCTGCTGCCATTGTCACCCTTGGCCTCACTGTGCACCCAGGCAACAGGATGCAGTTCCTGTCCCACCACAACCTCTGCTTCTTCCCAGTGCCCTCCCTCTGTCCCTGTACAGTGCTGATGCTCCAGACAACCTGTTGCACTGGTGGGTACTTGGATTGTGTCTGTTGGCCAGCTTCCCTTCCCTTGCAGCCCAGGGTGCTAGTTCAGGCTCCCAAGGCTGGGGGTGCTCACAACCCATCTCCATCCTTGGGTATCCACTTGCTATTACTCTTTCCAGCCTTGGCTCTGCATCAGGGTTTGCTGATGCTCTGCCCCAGAAGGGACCTCAAGCCCCACTGCTTGATTAGCACTACAGGTTGACTCTCCCAAATAGTATCTGTCTCCTTGCAGGTCCCCATTAGCTCTGTTCCTCATGTCTGCCAGCCATCCCACAGGATCTCAGTGGGGACACAGCCCCCCACTGCCCAGCTTGAGCTCAACAGGCAACTTCTTTTGGTGAACAGGCCAGCTGGTACTTGAGAGGTGGAAGAGAATGAGGGTAGGGGGGAGGAAGGCTTTGGCCAGATCCAAACCTGGCAGAGAGATGCAAGGAGAGATGAACGCCATGTTGCAGCAGGCCGATCCACACGAGAGCAGGTGGCAAGAGGGAAGGTGACTCTGTTTCCCAGGGCCATGTGCTGGGGGATGTGGCTCTCCTCTCCTCTGCTCCCAGCCTCTTCTGCCAGAGGTCCGCGCGCAGCATTCTCCCACCAGCACAGGGCACGGGCAGGCCAGCGGGTTCATTGAACTCCTTCAGAGGGAGGGGAAGGAGAGAGGAACTGAATATTTAATGCTGGCAAAGTGCTCTGATGCTGGTGGCTGGAAGGCACTGGGGAGGGGGTGAGAGCTGTGACTGGAGTACTGGTCACTGCAGGTAGCTTGCACAGGGCAAGGTGGCACCAGTGCACCTGGTGTGTCCTCTGCCCTGTTTTTTTGGCCCCTCTGCTGATAATGAGTTACTGGCCTTGCTTGACAACCAACAAGAGCACCATGAGCTAGAGGAGAGGGGGGCAAAACAGGGGCTACACAAAAGCAGGGGCCGTGGGGCTGAGGATGGCACTGGGCTATAGCCTCAGCTCCTTTGCAGGTGAGCTGTACCCTACACCCACTGCTTGGCTTGGTTTCTCTTTGGAAGGCTACAAAGTGGAGTGGGGGACAACACAAGCCCTGTGTGGAGGAAGATGTTTTGGTCTCATTCAGCTTAAGGGGTTGGGTGGTGCTGAAAGGCAGGGAGAGAGCTGGGAAAGGCTTATGTGCAGTGGTAAGCGGAAGAAACAGGGCTGTCGTTGCTGGGACAAGATAAACCTGAAAGGGGGGAAAACAGAATGAAAAGTGGGTGGGAGAGGAGCGGAGGAGCCGGGAACGGCACCTGCAGCACGGTTTTGGGGGGCAGGATGAGGCCCTTGCAGGCTGGTTCGTGGGCTGTGGCTGGGCTGGGAGCAGCATGCCGGCCACCTCCCCTCATTCCCCGGCCTCGCACGCCCTCCAGCGCCGCTCGCCTCTTCCTCTTCCCGGCAGCGGCTGGCAGCCGAGCTCCCTTGGGCATGGGGAGCAGGACGGGTCAGCGAGGATCCCAGATTCCCCTCCCGCTCCTCCACCCCAGTTCCTGATGCTGGTTTCTGTGAGATAAGCCACGGGGTCATGGCTGGAACCTGGCTGTCCCTCTGCCAGCCGGGAGGGGACGGTAGCGAGGGGCGGGGAACACGCAGCACCCTCGGCACCCTGCTCTGCTCACGGACCCTGCTGCCTGTCCCCGCGGTGGGACAGGGCCAGCCTGCCCACCAGCGCGGCTGGCTGCCCTCCTGAAACAGCACTCCCTTCTGGTTGCCCACACACACCATGCCAGCACCGTGGGGATGACTGAGGACTCAGAGCTACTGCCCG
Organism: Bucco capensis; assembly: GCA_013396975.1. NCBI lineage: Eukaryota > Metazoa > Chordata > Aves > Piciformes > Bucconidae > Bucco > Bucco capensis. The sequence goes on from VWZO01009783.1 coordinate 137,193, forward strand.
GGGCAGAGCAGCATTTCCAGCACCCCTAACTATGCCTGGGGTGTCCTTCCATCAGCCACCTCCCCCTGAGGGTACACACACTTAGACACATGCACACCTACACCCACTTTTGTGCCCTCACACTGAGCTCTTGCCCATGCACTGGGGAGGAAATAAGGGGCACAGCCTGGACACAGTGTGGATGTCAAACACATGCCCCATGTGCACACCCACACACACCCACACACACACACTGCTCATGAGCAACAAGTGGCGTACTCATGCATGCTCTTGGTGTCACACCTCCACAGCCTGGCACATGCATGCACACACAGCTGTGTGAGCACACACAACACAACGCGTGCAGAGAGACACATGAGCACACGCAGTGCTATGTGTGTAGGCTGTAGTGCATGCTTGTGCCCATGTGCAAACTGTCACAAGTCATCAGTGTCCTGTGTGCAGAATGTGTACACACAGTGTCACACGTATGCACACATGGTGTCATGTGTGCTGAATGTGTACAGTGTTTACACATGTCATGTGCAGAACATGTTGTTTCATATGTGTGCACAGTGTTATGCATGCAGAATGTGTGCACTGTCACACATGCAAATGTGTGCACAGTGTCACATGTGTGCACATGTGGACTACCATATGTGCAGACATGTACTGCCACATATGAGCACACGGTTGTATGTGTGGAGTGTCACGTCATCCCTCACCCACACATCCAACTCAAGTGTGTTCGTGCTCTCCCATATGCACCATCACACAAGTGCCCACATCATGTGTGTACACAGTCACACATGCACACATCACCTGGGCACATGCAGTGTATCTCTGTTATGCTGTGGGCCTCAGGGACTACCATGGCTCTAGGGCAGCATGCTGTGCCAGGACAGGACAGCACTCGGGAGGGGACTGGAGGGCTGGCAGGAGGAAATCCAGCAGGAGAAGGGCTGGCAGCATGGCCCCAGTGTTGCTTGCATCAGGCTGAGGCTGGAACAAACTCATCACACGTGGGCATGAGCCTGGCCTGTACTAATGCATCTCATCAAATACTACTTGGAGATGGTGGTGGGTAGCCGAGGCGCTGGAGGGGTACACGCGTGTTTCCATCAGCGGGGCACGGAGCGGCTTGGTGAGCTCTTTGTTCCTCCCGTCGCCGGTCCTCCATGATGTGGAGAGAGCGCGAACGAGCCCGGCACTACGAAATGGCGGCCGCAGGGGCGGGGATGGAAGGGAGGGGAGGAGGAGGAGGGGGAGAAGGCCGGGCCTTCTCCTCGTGCACGCCGCGCACACAAAAGGCTGCAGGGAAAACACGGAGGGCAGTAGGGTGCCGTGCGGAGCGGCCTCTCCGGGACCTTCTGGTACCGGGCTATCCAACTCGCCCCCGGTTCCGCGGCGGGACCACAGTCCCTGCACAGCCGTGTGTTTCCTGCTCCCCCTCTCCCCTTGGAACACACATCCCGAGTGAGGGATGGGACGGTGAACTGAGGAGAGGTCGTGATTCAGGGCTGGAGCAAGGATGCTCGGAGGGGAAGCGAGGGGATGAGCCGGGAGCGGAGGGGAGCAGCTCCATTGCCCCAACCCGTGCCGGCAAAGTGCCCCCACAGCCCCTGTCTCTGGATCCCCAAGATGAAGGGATGTTCAGCTGGCTCATGTCCAGTGCTGGCAAGCACCACCACGAGCAGGATCTGGCCACCTCTGCCTGTCCTGCACCCCATCCCGGAGGACACTGCAGTTCCTGTGCCCAGTGCTGCATGCCCATGGCCACGGGTCCATCCCAGCACGAGCACAGCATGGCGGCACAGCCGTCGAGCGGGCCCTGCCGGGCACCAGGCTTCACTCATGCCTCTACATGCCCTGTTTTTCCCCGGGACAAAGCCATGCTCCAGCAGGCTGGGAAAACTCAACAAGTCCGGGCACAAAGCTGCTTTGTGTTAGGCTCTTTGTCTGAAGGGGCGCAATGGCTCCTTCTTGGGTGGCTAAAAAATACCCCATGACTGACACCCTATGAGTGGCACCCCACGGGCAGCATGCCCCCTCTCAGCCCTGGACAAGGAGGATGTGTTGCTGCAGAGTCTGTGCCTTTGCTTTTTGAGATGAGGCCCTTCCTGCGGGAGAAGCTAGTGGTGGGGAGGGAGGGGACCCACTGAGCTGGGAAGCCTGGCTGTCCCAGCAGGTCTGGCCTCCTTGGCAGGTTGGGCTGGTTTGGAGGAGCTGTGGAGCTGGGATGTCTCCCAGGCAGCCCTGAGCTTCCTGTCTGGCCCTATGGCTACTCCCCAGGGCCCATAGCACCCACAACAGGGAATTGGTGGGGTGGTTGTTACCTACATGCATGGAGCAGACTGGCAGGTGGTGTGGGGCCTGAAGTTCACAGAGCTGAGAGGGGGGGAGACCAGAAATTGTGACTTCCACACAACCCCCCCACCTTAGTTGTCACCTTCACATCTGCTATGTACACATGTGATGAGTTTGTTCAGGTCTCAGCCTCACGGAGATGCAGCCTCCACCCCAGACATGTGGGTGTGAGTTGAGCATCTCCTGTTCTGGGCAGGTTTGGTGTCACTGTAGACTGGGGGCCACGGACACCCCAAAAACCCACCTGTGTCTAAGCCACCATCAGGGCTTGACACAGTAGCAGAGTACCCAAATCACATACAGGCCCCGCAGCTTCCCCAAGCTCTGCTTGGTTCCCTGCCACGAGGACACCCCTGTAGCAAAGCCCCTCCTCCAGTGCCACCAAGATCACCTCCACAAGCAGTGCTGGCATTGTCAGGTGTTACCATGGCTGTGACTCTCCTCTGGCTTGGGGTGGGGAGCTTTGCCTACTTGAAGAGGACAAGAACCCATGGGCCATCATTGGGCAATGTCATCATCCCCACAGAGGGAAACATACCTCCACAAGGTGCAGGTTTGGGTCCCCAAAAGGTGACGTGGAGGCAGGGCACCATCTGGTGGTGCCTGGGCACAGCACACAGAAGCCCACACACTCCTGTGCCCACTCACACGGCAGAGCATGCACACATGTGCACATCCCACTGGACGCAGGCTCATGTGTAGGTGCATACACGTGCACTAAGCACACACATGCACTCACAAGCCCACATGTAAATGCACACCTCCATGTCTGCACAGCCCCCACAGCTCCTGGCACACACAGCTGGAGTCCAGTGCTACACACACACAGGCCTAGGACAAGCACAAGGCTCCGTGGGACACCTGGAGCCACATGTGTGCTGCTTGTGTGTGTGAGAACACAAACACCTGTGATGATGGTGTGCACAAGCAGGTGAATGGTGCCGTGCTCTCCAATTTTCAGGCAGGCAGGCAGCGCCCAGGAGGTGAGCACATGTACACATATGCCTGTCAAATTCCCTGCTCCTCCTAGGGGAGGAGGAGAGCTGGAGCAGACTTTTATTTCTTGTGCACACCTGGGATTTCCCTCCTTGAGCCTGGGGGTCATTTTCAGCTCTGCCACAGCTTCCCCTGGGGGGACTTTAGGCATGTCACTTAACCTGTCCTATCCCCTTCCACTTGGGCAGGGCAGGTTCTGGGGCTGGGGTGGCTGCAGGCATGGTGACAGTGCTGAGGAGGGCAGCCACAGTGAGTGAGGTGAGGGAGTCCTTCCTGGGACCCCAAAGCCAGTGGGAACCAGTGCTGGAGCTTGGCCCAGCTGGCCCTCAGCCCCACCACCCCTTCCCCTACACAGCTCAACCTACTGACAGCAAGCACCCAGAGACACCCACAGCCACCAGCAGCCCTCCTGCACACCCCCAGCTGTGCTCACCCCCAGCTGGGGACACCCACACTCACACCCCCAGGTCCCCTCACTTGGGGCCAGACCCTTTCCATCATGGGCACCAAGGGCACACAGGCACTCTCTGTGCACCCTGCTGCTCCAGTCCTTCACCTCCCACAGGTTTTGGATAATAAAAGTGCCATTTGAGGGTGCTTCAAACTTTTATTTAAAAATCCCTTTCCAAGCTAATTTTCAGAGCTGTGAGCCAGGCACAAAGTGCATGTGCAAGCCTCTAGCAGGCAGGGTGGGGAGTGACAAAAACTCCATGGACAAAAAGTGGGGATTACATAAGGCCCCAAAACCCAACTTTCAGCTGTGCTGGCCCCCAAAGCCAAGAAGCACTGGGGTCAGCAGGAGCACCCACATTTTGGGGACCAGGGAGGCACTGAGCTGATGGGGTGCACGCAACGCCACCCCAGCACCCCACGAGCAGACACTGAGACAGCTGCAAGTGTGCTCCCACACCCCTCCCTGCCAGACCCAGGACCCAGCAGATGCCTGCAGGCTTGGAGTTGGCTAAAAGGAAAACACAAAAAAAGCCTGGGATGCCATCCAAAACTGCTTAGCATTAATTAATTCGTACCCGCGACGTGATCTGCCCTCAGCCCTGGTACATACTAACATAGTCATGGCTGTGCCTGCTCATCCCAGCCCAACTGCTGGCCACTGCCTTCTTTTAGGGAGGAGATGGTGCAGCCACTCTCCTGGCTCATGAGCACAAATTGCTGCTTCCCACCGGCCAGGTTTCTGGTGGTGCCAGGGGCTTCAGGATGTGGATGGTGGAGGGAGGGCAGTCATGGCCTCAACTATGGGACTACAGCTCTGGTTATGGGGCTTCTGCCCTGCTTGCCCTACAGCAGCCTGCCAGCTCCCTGAAAACCACCCCATAATCCTTGCAGAGATTGAGGCAGCACAGTGGTGTTGCCACAGTGGGAAGTGGGATGAGGTCCCACTAATCCCTTGTTCCCTCACGAGACAGGATGAGGGCACTGATATGCTGGGTCTGGCAAGTGCCTGGGGCCAATACCTCTCTCTAGAGCTGCCTCATTTCCCCATATGCCACCACTGCTGTTACCCCATAACCCCTCTCCCATGCTCATACACCCTGTTTTCCTTTGCTGGGATGAGGAGGCTGGGCCCAGCAGCCCAGCCTAGTTCTTGTTACTAGGTGGAAAGCAGCCCTTTCTGCCTCTGCCTGCTCCTGCCTGGCTCTTTTGAATCCTGGCAGCTGGTAGTGACACAGGTAGGCAGCCACTGGTGGGGGTCTGGGGGTGAGGCAAGCCAGGCACCACTCAGGGTCTGTCTCTCTGCAGCCAGGAAGGAAGGGCATGTTCCAGTGTCCTGGGGTTTGGAACAGCGATGCCACCCTGCAAAGTTTGCTCCAGAAATCCCCATCCACTGGAGTCCTCCGATGGCAGAAAGTGAAACCAACCATGAGCTGGGCCCTGGGAGAGGCAATGCCCCATTAGCGGCAGCAGGGCTGGCTCAGGGGACACCAGCTACCACTCTTGAGGCCAGGAGAGGGAGGGAGGGAGGGAGGCAGGGAGAGAGGGAGGCAGGGAGAGGCAGGGACGAGAGGAAGTGGGAGCACTGTGACTCAGCTGGGGGTGGCTGGCAGAGAGTGAGATGTTTGTGTTTAGTTTCTAACGTTACAGTTTCCACAGTACCGGGAAGCAGCCCTGGGGGGCTGTGAGGGGCCCCGACGGCACCAAGGGCAGGACAGGGCAGCAACAGGAGGGGAGAAGCTTCTCAGCTGCTAATGCCACTACAGCTAAAAATACTGCAGGCTATTGTCGCCAGCACAAAGCAGCTGGCATATTTTTAGAGTTATCTCTGCTGCCATCGGCTCTGCCGCCCTTCCAGGAAGTGCTGTGCCTTCTCCACCAGGGCAGTGCCCTTGGGAATGCTGGGCAGAGCCTCCCACCTGCCCCCAGGCACAGCCCCCGAGGCTGCTGTGCTTCAGTTTCCCTCCTGTGCACTGTCCTATTGTGCCATCCCCTATCCTGCTGCTGTCATTTAACACCCTTCGCCCCACAAACAGCCCAGAGCTGCTACATTCATCCTCTGCATGTCCACAGTGCCTCCTGCCCCTAAAACTGGTTTGCAGGGCAGCTACCTCCATCTGGGCAGCTCCAGTCCAGCGCAAGCAGCTAGAAAGGGAGGGCAAAGACTGGATGCAATGAGTTGGCCAAGTCTCACCAGGAGACTGTGATGGTCCCTCCTCCCTGCTGGGGCACCAGCCCTCCTCCTCCTCCTCTACCCATTCCTTCACACGAAGCCAAGAGAGGCTGTGAAGCCACCCTGTGCAGGGAGCTGTCATTGCTCGCCCTGGATAAAACAAGTTGGCACGGTCTCAGCACAGCGTCTGGGTGGCCAGGGAGGCAGCAAACAGGGCTGTGCCAGGCTGTGCAGGCTCTGCCAGCATCTGGGCATAGCCCCAGCCCCAAAGCACCAGGATAACACTGGATTGGTGCAGATTTCCTCATCAAAACAGGGAGGGAGGGAGGGAGGTTTAACTTGCCTTTTCCCTGCCAGAGCAGCTTGGCTTTCCGTCCTTCTGGCGAGTCCTTCTCCGCCACAGAGAGCAGACTGCAGTGGCTCGTCCTCAGCAGTTGAGGGGCAAGGGCAGGGACAGGGTGGTGGCAAAGACCCAGAGCTGGGCTGGGGAGGTGGGTGGCCAGATACAGGTTGGATGTATGGGTGGGCTGCGGCTGCCAGCATGGCTGACTGTGGGCACTTTGCCGGGCAGGGGGGACAGCCAAGGCAAGCAATGAGCCCGTCTGGTTGCACTTGAATTTCACAGCATGCTATGGTCCCGCCGTGATCCCTCCCCAAGCAGCCCCACCCCCATGTAGGACGCGGGGGACCGCTCTCACGACGGTACAGGGCAATTATTAACACACCCAAGGCCAAGCAGGAGATACTGATCAGCTTTTCCTTCCTTCTCCTCCTTATGTACCTGCTGCTCCCCCCGTCCTCAGGACAGTCCCAGCATGTCCCTTACTGAACACTGGGAGACTGCTGGTTTGCACTTGGGGTGTCTCTGCCACCCTCTCCCCTGCCTCGTACTCCCTTTGCATCCTATCCTCTCTCAGCCTCGGGTCCTGCTTGCTCCAGTTGCAGAGCCCCGGGCAGAGCAACCTTTTCCCACGGCACAGATGGTCTGGGGGTCCCTATTGCAAGGGGAAAGGGAGGTGAAACCTGCTCCGGAAGAGCTCCCCCTTCTCTGGGGTAGAAGACAGGGATGGGGCTGTGTCTCCGCGGCGGGGCTGAATGCTGCTGCTGGAGCATCCATGGCGGTGAGGTGGGGTCAGCTACACCCCGGACAGCAGAGCTGGGGGAGACATCCTGCCAGCAGCACCCCTGGAAGCAGAGATTGAAGGGCGAGTGGAAGAAGGGGGTCTGCTAAGAGCGAGATGTGCATGTAGGTGCAAAGAGGTGCTGGGCAGAGGCAACTGGGGTTACAGGAGACAGGAGCACCCTTCTGAGACGAGGGGAGGCAAGGCGGGGAGGGGCAGCCCTTGCGAGAGCAAAGATTTGGGGCGAGTGGGGGAGGATTGCAGCGAGGAGGAGGTGTGAGATCAGCTCCCCCACTGCGGCAGGGATTGGGGGGCTGGGGAGGGGGTCTGGGTCCTTCTTCAGCTGCAGTCCCGGTCCCCATCCCTCCTGCAGCGAGGCGGGAAGCACTCAGTTCCCCCCGGCTGGGCCCCGCGGTTGCGGCCCCGGGGAGCGCGAGGCAGCAGCGCAGGGCGGGGAGGAGCGGAGAACGGCAGCACCGAGATCGGCTCCGGCGGCACCGGCACCGCGGTGGGTCGGTACCCAACGGGCTCCGGCACCGCCGCGTCTCCAGTACCTCTGGGAAGCTCCGCATCCGAGCAGCTCGGCACCTCCGGTACCCCATGGCGGCTCCGGTACCCCTGGGAGGCTCCAGTACCCCATGGCGGTTCCGGTATCGCGGCAGCTCCGTTGGTCCGTGGCAGCTCCGCAGCCCGGTGGCTCTGGCGGCCCCGGCACAGAGCACAGACGAAGGAGAAGCCAGGCAAGCGGGTGGGGACAGCCGGGATGGGGCTCAGCTCCCCCTCCGACACCCCCGCCCGTGCCCCCACCGTGGGCAGCAGGGCACCCCGGATGGATTCGCCGGGGGTGGTTGAATCCCCGGGTGGGAGGGCAGGGGGGTGCATACAAGCCCCTTGCAGAGAACGGGCCGGATCCGGGATTTGCAAAGAACAAAGGACCGGGCTGGGGGTGGGGGGGTGGAAAAAGACCGGCGGGAGGGGAGGGGTTTTCGGCTGCCGTTTGGGCTGGGGGTGATGCTGCGTCGTGCGAAGACTGTGTGTGTGTGTGTGTGTGTGAAGGTACCCTGTCTGCAGCACCCCACCGGGTTGGGGGGGCTGCTTGGCCCTGGGGGCTATGCAAGGACCAGAGGTTGAAGCCATTTCAAGGAGGGGGGGCTCTCCCCACACTCAGCCATACTAAACCTGCACGTTTTGAGGTGCAGAGGAGCTACAGGATTTGCATCAGTTAGAGGATGCAGAGTGCCCAGAGTGGAGCAGAGAGGGATGAATACATGTGTAGGCATGGAGGTGCCATGTTGGGGCATTGTATGAGATGGATTTAGGGGTGCTCTGCACGTAAAGAAAAGTGGGGGTGCAGTGGGGAAAAACAGTGGTTGTGGGGGTAGATGGAGGATTTGTGGGGTTGGCATTCCCCCCCTCTGTGCTGACGGCAGAAACACTGCCAGCACAATCCACCCACTGCTTGGGCAGCCACCTCTCTGCACCCCAGTGCCCTTGCCGTGAACCTGGAGCTGGGGGACTCTGGGAGAGCAGGCTGTGCCACACAGGCACCGAGGCTGCAGCAGAGCTGCACAACAGCACAGCTTCCCCTGACATGATCTCAGCTGCGTGACCAAGTCTCGCAAAAGAGCTATTTATAGTGCTGCTCCACTAGCCTGAGGTTTGCATGGCCTGGAACAAGGCTGGCAGCTGTGTCCCTGCCACCCAGAAGCCTCTAGTTGCAGCTGAGCTGTATCCCTGGCGGGACTGGGGTGGGTGGGAGCCTGCAGCAAGCTGAGGCTTGCTGCCTCACTACAGGTCCCAGCGTGCTGTGCTGGGTGCTGCAGAGGCCTTGCAGGGTGGGTGAAGGGACCAGCTTTTCCTTTGGCCTGGGCCAGATACTCTCTGGCAAAGGACGATGGCTCCATGCTTGGCTTTGCCATGAGCTACAGATGGGCTAGAGCTACTGCAACCTGCAGGAGAAGGTGAAATGACCAGCTGAATGGGTTGTGTCTGGGATTGTTTCTCACATACTTTGTCCCCATGGCTCCAACCACACCAGGCACTACCAAAGGGAACTGGAAGGTCTGGGGACTGTCTGAAGTTGATCCGTGCTGCTCTGTGCTGCTCTGTGCTCCATATCTGGAGCAGCCTTCTCTTGAGTTCTGGAGCCATCAGCATGTGGGGATGGCCAGAACTGGAGCCATGCTCCATCTTGGTGTTGGATGGTCCTACAGACGTGGTCCACTCCTGACTGGTCATCTGCATCTGCTCTTATGCTTCCAGGCTCTTCCCTCCCCTGGCACAGTCCCCTGGAGTATGTGGGCAAGCCTCTGTATGTGCCCCAGCTCCTCTCCCAGCCTCACAGTTTGTGCGTGCCAGCCAGATGCCATCACTGTGTTACTGTCACCACCCCAACCTGGACCCTTCCTTTTTTCACCCTAGAAATGCCAGCAATAGGCTAGCAGCTGTTTTCCACCATCTTGCCATGTTCACTGGGTGGGTGGCATCTGCTCGCCCTTGGGTAGGGGGGAGGAGTGGGGCAGGGTAAGGCAGGAGCAGGAGATCAGGGTGAGGGATAAAGCAAGGCCTATTTTTATACTGCAAAGTAATTACCAGAGCTTTCCAATCCTTAATCTGCCGAGAGCACCCCGATGTGATTGGATCCCTCCCGAGCCTGGCAACAATTCTCCCATCACACGTCTCCTGCGTCAAAGCTCTGTTAACTCCCACACTTGAGCTCACACTGGGATACATGTGCTGCAGAGCTGCTGGCATGTCTGTCCCCTGCTTCCAGCAGTCCCTGGCCCAGCAACAGGGATGGAGATCCTGTTTGGAACCCTGGTTTGTGGCTAGGAGTTGGGGATCTCACTGCTGAGTCTAGAGGGGTGGGATGCAGCCTTGCAGCCTTGGCCATTGGCTCAGCCTGCTGTGGACATCTCTGTGCCTGCTCCTTGGATAGAGCTGCTGGGTAGATTTGGGTCTGAGCCCTGTGAACACAAATCTACATTTCCCCCCATAGATACCTTCCAGGGAGTTTTGGCCAAGGTTAGTGGCCCACACAGCACCCTCCAGCACTCATCCAGCTCAGCTTCCCGCCAGCATGGAGGGGATCCAGGGAGCCCCTCTCCTGGCAGTGTGAGGTGGCTCTGGCAAGCAGTGCCAAGTCTTGGCTGGCACCTTTCCCGGCCTCTGCCCGTCCTGTTGCCATGCTAGGGGGTTGCTGAAGAACTTGTTCCACAGTTTCCACCATGGAGGAGGAAATGATGGGTGGTTTGCAACAACACCTTTCATCCCAGGACTGGGGGACTGCTTCACCTCTGCCTGTGTGCAGCCAGCTTTGGGGTGGAGCATGGGGCCTTGTCAGCCTGGGGATGGAGGTGAGGACTTGGGATGGCTCTCACCTTCCTCCACTCACTCCATCCCCACTGCTTACCAGCACCCCAGCACCTGTCCCCAAAGATGAGCTAGGGTGTTCAGCCCTGCTCCAAGGCGGGGAGTGTGTTTTGTGCCACAATTCCTATGCTTGAAATGGCTGTAGAGTTCACAACACCCTTGCTGAATATTTGGGAGTATCCCTTGATCCATCTATCTTGGTGCCCAGCAGCAGGCACAAAGTAAACTTGGCAGTGTACCAGACACAGGGGACCCAAAATGCTTTTGTTCCACATCAGGACCCAGGATTGCAGAGAATGAGCTGCCTTCAGGGCATCCTCAGGTGATCCCACCAGTGTTTCCCCCACTCCCTGGCCCCAGCCAGGGACCTGGCTGGGAAGCCACCCTGGCTGCTGCTTTGCTGAAGCCAATGGCCATAAAAGGCCCTGAAATGAAGGAGCTGGGTGGGGGCTGGGCAGCTCCTCAAGCCCGAGCAGAATTGTCCCATCTGCCCACGCAAGCCAGGCTTGACAGGATCTGGGAATGGGGGGCTGGATAGGGGAGAGCAGCCCAGATAACCCAGAGCAGGATCAGGCAGCTAGAGCATACCACACTCCCCTCTACCTCCTCCTGCTTCCGGGGGGTGTGGGGGGCACGTTCAGGCTATGCCCTGAGGTCCTGGGGTTCTGCATCACCTCCCACGGGGGGCTGGGTGAGGGGATAAAGCTGCCTTTTCATCATGCACCTGAGCTGTGGGGCTGCGGGGGCCAAGGGGCACACAGCGGGTGCCCCCGCTGGCCCCTCACTGCCTCTCCCCAGACAATGGCTACCCTTTGTTGGGGTTTTACGTGGCCAGCCCCCTTCCCTGCGGCCCAGCTGGTGACATTTTACCACCTCCACATTCACATAGGGATTCAAAGGGCACAGATGCACCGTGAAACCACAAAGCACAGCCTCCCCAGGGAGGCAGGGATGGGATGCACACACCAGGAATCTCCCTCTGGGGCTATTTCAAGGACAACTCGCCAGTGCTTGGGCTCCTTCCACCCTCCTGCTCTTCCACGGCCTGCAGCCTTCCATTCTTTTGCCACCTTGTCAAGGTCCTTCCCCTCCATCCCTGGCCAAAGGGAGTTTGACATGTGAGACACCCACTGATGGGAGGTGAAGGGAGGCAGTGTGGGCACCGTTGCCAGGCTGGTGACATTTCACCTTTTGGAGATGGAGCTATGGAGATGGAGCTATGTGGGTGGTATCCACCTCTGCCTTCAGGCACCCAGCTGCTAGAACAATGCCAAGTAGTCTGGTTGTGCCAGCCCTGGCATCACCCTGGGCTCCAGGATGCAGCCTCTCTGTAAATGTAGCCAGTAAGTGGGATATACAGTGGTCCCTGTCCCTTTGGAGAGGTCCCAGTGGGCAGGCATCCAACTCCTGCCCCTTTCCTCCTGCTCTCAGACCTCTGGGGGCTTTCCCTTGAGGACCTGGGCAAGCAGCCCAGTTCCTCCCACTGGTCATTGCCTCTGCAAGGACCTTGGGAAAACAGCTTGTAAACAGGGAAAGAGCATGAGTCACAGCGACCAAGAGGGAAAGCAATGCATGAGGGGAATTTGCAGCATGTGTTGGTTGGGTCATGGGGATGAGCCTCTCCCAGTGATGGTGAGCAACTGGCATGTAGGTGCTCTCCTGTGGAGCTTGCTGTCCCGGGAAGGGGTGGCTATCCCACCAATGGGGCTGTGTCTAGGCAAGCTGCAAAACAGAGATCCAGCCTTTTCCCCAACCAAAAGCATCCCCTGATCCATGCTGCTTTTATCCCAAGGGATGAGCAGTCACTGTGCTGGAGGCAGCTGCATTTCAGCCCACAGCACCCTGCCCTTAGAGCTGTGCAGAGCACTTCCCTACTGAAAGTCACCTCAGCCTGGTTATTTTTGGCTGGTGGCGGGGCTGGACGAGCTGGCTCTCTCCCAGCCGCTGCAGTGCACCCCATTTGGGATGACATCCTGTGCAGCGGGTAGTACTGGAGTGAACAGGGTGCCTTCAGCATCCCCTCTCCCTGCTGCCAAATACCTGCCAGCTCCCTTGCCCGTGTGTAAAGCAAGAGTGCTATCTAGTGGCTAATCCCACTGGGGACACCAGTGACATCAGTCACCTCTGTGTGTGTCCTCACTATCTCAGTTTGGGGACTGGTAGCCCGAGGTGGTGAGAGGTTTATCCAGGGGCCAAGAAAGCTTTTTTCCCTGGTCTTCCTAAAGGCTGGAGGGACACTCAGGGCTCGGAGCCACAGGAGGGGGTTCTCAGGGCCTGGGAGCATGTTCACTGAGGTGAGGGGTGCCCACATTAGGTGGAAGGAGGGATGCACCCTGTGGGGTGCATATGTGTGTGTTTGGGGAGCGGGAAGCATCTCACACCAGATGCTTTGTTCAGGACATGCTTGCACGCAGCCTTTCGCTTCTCTCTCAAGAGCCCTTACTGCTGTGGTGTCCCCGCGAGTGCAAACCCCCCGTCTCCCTCCCCAGCAGGGTGGACGGAGCCTTGTCAGGGTTAGTACTCCCTGCTTGGGCAGGGTTGGGGTGCGGCTGAGCAGTGCTGGGGGTTCAGGGAGGGTTGCACTCCCTCTTGTTACCCTTCATCCTCCCCACACAAACCCCTCGTGGGCTCCTTTTCCTGTGGGCCCCCCTCCCGCCGTTGGCTGCAGCGGGGTCCCGCGGCTGACGTCAGTAAGTTATGCTGATTTATGCACGAGGCTCGAGGGCTCCAGGGGAGGCATTGGCTGCAGGGTGGGGTATGGGAGACCCCTCTGCTGCCCCGGGCCTGGGGCCACCCCACGAACGGTCCCCGCTTCCCTTCCTCGCTGCCCCGCGGGTTACCGTGGGAACGGGCCCGGACTTCTGATGTCACCGGGACGGTTGCTATGCGACCGGTGCTGTCGCTCGTCCCCGCGTGAGGTCACTGTCGCCATGGCGACGGGAAGTGGCGGGCGGGGGGAGCTGCGGGGCCTCCCGTGGGGCAGGGGGGAGGCTGGGGCCGGGCAGGGCAGGGCGGGCTGCGGCGGGACGGCCGTCCCGGGACTGGGGAAGAAGCGGGGAGCGTGTGTTCTCCTCGGGGGAACGGCGAGAGCTTCGCGTTGAAACGGTGCAAAAGGATAATAAAGCTCTTTTTTTTTGGCTCGGCCTGAGTTTCTATTCTTAGAAATCCTGGCGCAAAAGTTGCCTCCTTTCATTCCACAGGAATTTCGCTTCCCCATGGAAACAGGCAGCCGTGGGGCCAAGGCTCCGTGAGGAGAGGGGCTGATGGGGCATGCCGGGGGCATGGGCCATGCAGCATGGACAAAGCTACAGCCCAGTTGCCGGTCTGGTTCCAGTCCTTGTGGCTGCTGGAAGCAGTGGGGTTTACATTTCCTGCAGCTTACATTCCTGCTGGAGGCGATTTATTCCTAAGCCCTGACATCTGCTAGGCAGAAAGCGATGGAGCTGCTGCTCCTTCCGAGGCACAAAGCCCTGCTCCCTCCTGCCACCAGCTCCTGGAGCCCGGCTGGGCCAGGCATGGTCACAGCCAGGTGGCTTTGCACTGCCAGGCTGGCACCAGTGGACCTACAGGCATGTCTGTGTACTGCTCCTATTCCTTGGGGACCTGCCCTGCCTCTCCACCATGACATCCCTGAAGCTGCTCGGTCCAGTGCTGCCAGTGATCCTGCTGGGCACGAAGCCACAAGGATTAGGAGCTTGGTCCAGCCAGAGTTTTATCCAAAGCTACTTAGTGAGAGCCACACAGGGTGGGCAGCAGCCAGATTGCTTGTATGAAGGGTGACAGGGAAAGCTGGGCTATATGGCCTGAGCCCTTCTAAGGGTGCTGAGTGGGAAAGGGGTTGCTTGGGATGAAATTCTGGGTTTGGCCAAACCAGGTGTTATGCAGTGTCTTCCTTTGCTTCCCCCAGCCTCTGGGTTATTTCCAAAGCCTTGTATAGAGATATCACAGAATGTTAAGGGTTGGAAGGGACCTAGAAAGAGCATGTAGTCCAACCCCCCTGCCAGAGCAGGATCACCTAGACAACGTCACAAATCTGAGCCAAATCTCTGCCCTGCATAGGTGGGACAGAGGGATGGGGAAGGGCAGACCTACTCACAGGGTGCTGCCAGTTATGATGCAGGAGAAGAGCTGGCAGATGGAGGTGGGCAGACAGAGAAGGGCGAGGGTGGGCCAAGTTGCTGTTTGCTGTGATGGGGTCTTGGCTCATTGCTGGTTAAGCGGCTGCTGAGCTTACTGGGGCTAGGGAGGAGGAAGAGGATGAGGACAGGGATGGGGAGTTTGGATGATTCCACAGCATAGGGGACAGCTCTCCTTGCCCAGGCTACTGTGGGATGGGACAGGATAGTCAAAGCCCTCATCTGCCAAACCTAGAGCAACAAATCGTGGTTGCCACTAAACAGTGGCAACTGCTAGCTGCTCAAGTACAAGGCAGGATTTGTCCCTTCCTTGCATCTGTCTCCCACACACACTGCCTCCCTCCATCCCAGGAGATGGAGCCAGGCTGGGTTGTCTGCTAGGGTGGGAAGGTGGGAGGCTCTGCCCTTGGGATGGGGAGCTGTGGGCCAGGCAGGGTGGCTCTGAGCACACCTGAGCCAGGTAAGCTTTGTAGAGGAAGGAGACAGCAGACAAGACCAGAGGATGGACCAGACCTTAGACACATCCCCTGTTTTTTAGACCCAGAGCAAAAGTAGGAGCATTCAAAGCTGGAGGGATGCTGACAGGAGCTGCTGGCAAGGAGCTGTTGCACAGCCCTTACGCTACACCCCCTCCATGAGTGGGGTACTGCCACAAAAAGCCATCATCTCTCCCAGGCATGGGGTCACACAGCCCTGAGGCCCCCCATGGCCCTGCCATGCCACCCCCACTGGGGACACTGCTCCAGGTCTGATGCCATTGTGTGGACACACGACACTGCCACAAATTCCTCACACCCGTGCCTATACTCCAAAGCCTTCACTGGCCACAGGGTCCAGGCTTGGTAGCATGGCTTCCCCAGGCTATCCTAAACACCAAGGAGGTTTATGACCCCCTCCAACCACCCTATTGACCCCCAAACCTTGCCCACTGCCTGCCTTTCCCCTTCAGCCACCAATGCTGTGCCCTCCCTCCCCACCTCCTCACCCCCACTGCTCTACCCCACCTGTTGTGGCCACCCCCAAAACTAGGACTATGTTAGGGGTCAAGCTCCTGCTGCTCTGGTGAGGAACATCCCCCAGACACATAGGCAAGGGAAAGGGGGCCCAGAAGTGCCCACAATTAGCCAGACATGGAAGGATGTGATGGGGCTGAGAGGATCTGCTTTGCCCCTGTTTCCAACCTGGAGAGATGCTCTCCCCCGTATGCATTTTCTCCCTCTGGGGAGAAAATTCTTTCCCACTGTAAGAAGAGATCACTTTCATGACCACCTGAGGAATACTAACATTCATAAGTTTATGGGGGCTGGTGAGGTGTAGCCTAGAGTCCTGAGGGAATTGGCTGATTGTCTATATTTAGCTCATGTCACCTAATGACCCCTTCCCAGCAGAGGAAGGAGACACACAGCTTGAAGTGAAAACAGATTTAATGTAACAACAAAACTGATACTAATGCCAATATAAAGTTATACTGAGCCCAGCAGTCACACTAAATGGGAAAGCAATCCTCAGGAGAAGGAAGAGAAGCCCAAGAAAGAGGCTTCTTTTCTTTTAACAAACTTCTCCCTTTATACTGTGTGACATTACAGCATCCTTCTCTACAAATTGAAAGGGGGCCTATAGGAAAGATGGGGACAGTATTGCTAGGAGAGCCTGTGGCAATTGGATAAGGGGTAGGATGGTGCTCTGAGGACCCTGATCTGGTCCCTGCTTATTGTAGGGGGGTTAGGCTAGATGATCTTTAAAGGTCCCTTCCAACCCTCAAACATTCTATCATTTTACACTCCTACTCCCCCCATTTCATATTCCTTCTTCCCCATTTCCCAGCAGTTTTCCCAACACACTTCTCCATGGATAAGCTCAGACATGCTCCAGGCTCCTCTTTCCTCAGGGGGTCACTGTGCCAGCATGTCCCCAGGGTACCCCCATCACTGCCTGCACCCATGCCCACCCACAGCAGCATTATTTATTGCTACCCCAGTGCCTGGGGGCTGCATGGAGCAGTGACCCTCACCCCGTGCCCCAGGGCAATTGATCACAGAATCACAGAACATTCATGGCTGGAAATGACATCTCAGATCACCAAGTCCAACCAGAAAAAAACACAACCCCCCAAAAAACCCCCAAACCCCCCACCAAACAAAAACAAACCACACAACCCTTGCCTCACTAGAGCATGTCCTGGGGCACCACATCTACACATTTCTTAAACACCTCCAGGGATGGAGACTCAAGCACCTCCCTGGGAAGGCTGTTCCAGTGCCTCACCACTCTTGCTGAAAAGGATTTCTTCCTAATATCCAGTCTAACCCCACCCTGTCTCGACTTCAGACCATTCCCTCTACTTCTGTCACTAGTTACTAAGGAGAAGAGGCCAACCCCCACCTCTCTACAAGCTCCTTTCAGGTAGTTGTAGAGGGCAATGAGGTCTCCCCTCAGCCTCCTCTTCTCCAAACTAAACATGCCCAGCTCCCTCAGCCTCTCCTCATATGGCTTGTCCTCTAAACCCCTCACAAGCTTGGTAGCTCTCCTCTGGACACGCTCCAGCATCTCAATGTCCTTCCTATAATGAGGGGCCCAGAACTGAACACAGTACTCCAGATGAGGCCTCACAAGTGCCGAGTACAAGGGCACGATAACCTCCCTTCTCCTGCTCACCACACTATTCCTGATACAAGCCAGGATCCTGTTGGCCTTCTTGGCCACCTGGGCACACTGCTGCCTCATATTCCGCTGGCTGTCCACCAGCACCCCCAGATCCTTCTGTGCTGGGCAGCTTTCCAGCCACTCATCCCCAAGCCTGTAGCATTGCCTGGGGTTGTTGTGCCCAAAGTGCAGGACACAGCACTTGGCCTTATTGAACCTCATGCAATTGGCCTCAGCCCATGGATCCAACCTGTCCAAGTCCCTCTGCAGAGCCTCCCTGCCCTCCAGCAGATCAACACTGCCACACAATTTGGTGTCATCTGCAAACTTACTGAGGGTGCTCTCAATCCCCATGTCCAGGTCATCAATAAAGATGCCAAACAAGACTGGCTCCAAAACTGAGCCCTGAGGGACACCACTGGTGACTGGCAGCCACCTAGATCTCGCTCCATTAATCACAACTCTCTGGGAACATCCAGCCAGTGTTTAACCCAGTGAAGAGTACATTTGTCTATACCATGAGCTGCCAGTTTCTCCAGGAGAATGCTGTGGCAGACTGTGTCAAAGGCCTTACCACAGTCCAAGTAGACAACATCCACAGCCTTCCCCGCATCCAAAAGGTGAGTCACATGTTCATAGAAAGAGATCAGGTTAGTTAAGCAAGACCTCCCTTTCATAAACCCATGCTGGCTGGCCCTGATGCCTTGGCTGCAATTGCTGCATGGAGCAGCGACCCCCGCCCCGCGCCCCAGGGAGATCGATGGTGCTGCAGGCCAGTGCCTGCCCGGCCCGGGAGCCGCGGGCCAGCTGCCTGCCCGCCATCGGCGCTCCCACGTGTTTCCACTAGAGGGAGCCCAAGTGCCACGAATCGCGCCCGTGGCTGTCCCCGCGCTGTCGGGGCGCGGAGCAGCCCAGAGCCCAGCGAAGCCAGATGCACGCTGTCACCTCTCCACCTGCCTTGCAAAGCCAGCCTGCCAGGAAAATCCCTTCCAGCCCTCATCCTTCCTCCTCCCAGAAAACCCGTGTGTCTCTCCTTCTCTGGGCTGGCTGTCCTGGGAGGCTGTAGCCGGCTGCGAGTGCTCTCCTCCAGCCCAGCTATCTGCGCGCTGTGTTTGAGGCTGCTGGTGTCTGGAAAGAGCTGACAGAAGAGCAAAGAGTGTGTTCCCCACGCTTTGGCATGGCCCTGAGTCATCTCTCTGGCAAGTAGGTTTGTCCCAGTTCCAATCATCAGCCAGCACCATGTCCAAACCCACAGCAGGGAAGGAGAAACTCTGCTCTGATCACTTTCTAGTGGATGTAATTAGTCTAAATTAATGCAGACATAAAGCAGCAGAAAGGGAGGGTTTGGAACAATGCTCCTGGGTACTCTTGGAACAGCAGCTTGTGGCATCACATCCGAAGATCTTTCCCCTTTACACTTCACTGTTCCCCAGGTTTAGGTTGTGTCAGACACATCACTGGTGGGAAAAGGGAGCATGATGGAAATAACCTGACAGATGGGGACAGGAGGTGGGTGGAGGGAGCGTCAGAGAAGAAATATCCCAGGCAATGCTCTGTGGTGCCAGAGGAAAATCTCTCCCATTTGCCCAGCATTTGCTCATTTATTTAAAGCCCAGCATTAGCAGCAGCCACATGGGATGGGATTCACACCAGTTCTGAATGAATTAGGTGCCACCTTTGGGCCATGTGGCTAATCCTCTCCAAATTCCTGCTTTCCACTGAAAATTGATGCTTTCTGCAGCAGCCAGGAGGTATTGGAATTCCAGTCCCTCACCTACACGAGGGAGATTTTGGGCACAGCAGAGCTGGGACTGAAAGCAGGGGGCTGCCACAGTGTTGGCAAGAAGGAAAGAGGCTGTGGGCCAGGGAAAATCATGGAATAAATGGGATCTGGGCCAAATCCAGGCAAACAGCACTAGGCTGCTGCTCAACACTGCTGCCAGAGCAGTCTGGCATGGCCAGGGAGAAGAAAGCTCAGCCAGATTTGGCATTTAGTCCTATTCTCCTGGAAATGCCCAGCTCCTGGGGACTTTGGGGCACTGGAAGAAATCAGAGGCCAAGACACTTCTGGGAGGCCATCAAGCCTGGCTGGGAAACCTCATCTTAGAGCTTCTGGGCCAGTGGGAGAGAAACCCTTTTATGGGCTGGGTTTGTGCCCCAGACTTTTCCCAGCAGTCCCTGAGATGCTGCAAGCAGGGTGTGCATGCCCCAAGTCTTGTGGCAGGCCAGCTGTGATGGGGAAAGCTGTCTGCCTGTCTGGGAAACAGCTCAAGGAAGGAAAAGAGGAGAAAACAGGAATTTCCTTAGAACTCCAGTGGCAGGTGGGGACACAGAGGGAAACTGCCTACCTCAGTGACCTTTACTTGCTGCTTGGGGAAGTGAGGTGATGCCAACAGGCATGGGAAGAGTCAATGAGCACTCTGCAAGGCCCAGGCTATGGTATTTCTCCTCTTTCTGCCTCTTACCCATCCTGCCACGATATAGCAGATCAGTCTCAGAGCAGAAATCAGATTTCTTGGATGCTATAGTCTCCCTGGCCTCCCCAATGCTCCTTTATCCCTGAACCAAGCATCATGCCCTAAGGGCACAGTCAGAGAGGTTCTACAAGGAGCTTAGAGCTTGCCTCTCCTTGTATCCAGCTCTCATTTGCTGGCAGCAAAACACTCCAAGATTCTGAAGGGGCTGGACCCACCATCCTTCTCCTCCTCAGTGGAGCCTGAGCATGCTCAGCTCTCTAGCATGGCAGCACTGCTGGCAGACCTCTAGCAAACTGAGGTGCTGTTTGCTGTGTGTGCTTAGAGGTGAACCCTGCCAGCTCCCCCAGTTTGCTAGCTCTCTTCTTCTCAGCAGGCAGTAGTATTTCAGGCTGTTTTGGTCAGGCTATTTTAATTCTTGCTACCGTGGCTCCACTGGCATCCCTGAGAGCTCATGCTATCCCTTGAGTTTTTATTGGTTTTAGATGGAGCACAAACTTTCTGCTGGAAAAAATAGAAGTGTGTGTGTGTATCCCACATTTTTTGAGCTGAATTTATCTTTTGAAGGCACAACAAAGTTGGAAAAGGGCAGCCCTGTGTTTTATCAGTGCCTGGAAAGTGAGGCTTAGAGTAAAAATACTGGCCCAGGACTTAGAGCTGAGCATGGCAATTCTTGCAGAGAGAAGATGCAGGGAGAGCATCCTGCCCCAGGGCATGGCAGCCAGGCTCTGGGGCTGTGTGAAAAGGGCTTTGACTCTGGCACGTGGGTCTGGATGGAGGATCTTCAGCCAGCCATGCACTCTGAGCCCAGCTCTGCCAGGAGATCCCCTTCTTACTAGCAGGACCAAGCTGGCAGTCAGTCACGAGTGGGGTCCCACAGGGCTCAGTGCTGGGGCCACTCCTGTTTAACATCTTCAGCAATGATTTGGACCAGGGGATGGAGTGCAGCCTTAGCAAGTTTGCAGATGACACCAAGCTGGGTGGCAGTGTTGATCTGCTTGAGGGAAGGGAGGCTTTCCAGAGGGATCTGGATAGGCTGGATGGCTGGGCCAAGGCCAATGCCATGAAGTTCACTAAGGCCAAATGCCAGGTGCTGCCCCTTGGCCATACCAACCCCCAGCAGTGCTCTAGGCTTGGGGAGCAGTGGCTGCAGAGCTGCCAGGCACACAGGGACCTAGGGGTGCTGAGTGACAGCTGAACAGGAGCCAGCAGTGTGCCCAGGGGGACAAGAAGGCCAAGGGCATCCTGGCCTGGAGCAGGAACAGTGTTGGCAGCAGGAGCAGGGAGGTGATCCTGCCCCTTTCCTCAGCTNTATGAAATGCTCTGCCTGGGACTGCTGTGACACTTCAGGTGACAGGATGGCCATCAAGTCAATGTCACCCTCTCCAAAGCCTTCTCACCTCTACCGCCTGCCCCTTGCACCTTCTCCTGTGCCCAGGCAGAGGATGCTGCAGATGTGGGGAGGGCTCCCTGCTCTTCTCTCTGAAGCAGCCACTCTCTTACCCCTAGCCCTTTTCTTTCCTAGTGAAGCAGTAGAGATGCCAGCAAACCATGTAAGTCATCACACTGCAAACACATGAAGCAATAAGGAAAACTGTGGTGCCATTAGTGTGATGGTTCAGTCTGTGCCTGGGGGTGACAGCAACTGCTCCTGGGAGACCTAGGGAACACCTTAAATTGATCTGCCAAGGCCAAGAGGCTCTGAACCAAGGGTAGGGGAGAGAGGCTGTCCCTGCACTGTGCATGGATCCTGCTCCATTGAAATATGCTCCAGAGAAGGTCTTGCTGCAGCTGAGGATCCCAGGCTCATTATGGGCTGGCTGGGTTATTTCCAGGTGGTGAAATGCTCCTTTGAGTGTCCTCTGGCTTGGCTGTGTTGCTTAGTGAAGGCAAAGCTGGTTTGGCCAGCCGTTGAGTCCCTCTTGCCCGCCAGGCATGCCACAGCCTTTGCCATGGAGCTCTTTTCAGCCAGAAGAAGAGATTTCCATCATAGCTTGTTGGCTGCTCCATGGCCCCACAGAGCACTCTGTCCCAGCCCCAGGACCTGCTGGAGGCTTACCAAGGTAGGAAAATATGGCAGCAGCCATGCTCTGAGCATGGGCCTGAGGGATGTGATGGGCACAGCCAAGGCAGCATCCCCAGGCAACTCAGCCTGATGGGCACCTGCAAAAAGCCAATGTTCCAGGGGGGTGAAAGAGCATTTCAAGTCTGTGTCTGCCCTGATCAGCAAAATGACAGTTGCCATGGAGCCCAAATGCCTGCTCAGAGAGGGATTGTGTTCCCTGCCCCCTTAGCCAACCTAGGGAACATGTGCCATGGAGCAGAAGCCAATTTTGCTGCTCCTTAGAAAGCTGATTGCTTTTAACCCAGTGGACATTGAAATGGTCTTCTCCCCTTCCTTCTTTTCTCTTTTCAGCCTGGTTTGGGGTGGAGGAGAAATGCCCTTGGAGATCTAGAAAGAGCTACCACTACTGAGGGAGGTGAAGTCACCTGCTTCAACTGCACAAGAGGGCAGAGGAAGGTAGTGATGCCACGATGAGATTTGGGGAGTGGGAACAGCTTTTGCATAGTGGTAAAAGGCCTCTAGAAAATTTGTGGCTGGAAATGCACAGGGTGGCAATGACCAAAAAAATACAAGAGGAGAGTGCCCCACACAAGACAAGGGTGTGGGGGCTCCACTGGGCAAATGATAGCAGGGCTGCTGTGAAAAGGTCACTCCACTGACCTGCATTCACTCCCAGCTATGTTACCATAGAATTACCCAGATCCAGGTCTCTTTGGTGCCCTGCAGGTCTGAGTGGCACTTCCCAGCCTTGGGAACAGAAAGGAGCATCCTCCTGCTCTGTAAGATGCCACCTTTGGACATGTCACCCCCAGGTGACCAAAGAGGGGCTCCTCTGAGTAGAAAGCTCCCAGCAGGGAGAGAAGCCTCTCTTACATCCCTGTCCCAAAGCTTCATAACCTTGTCTCTTCTGGTCATCCTTGCCTGGGAAGATCTGTTGCAGCAATACCATGCAAAGGGGCTCTTCATCCTCTTGCTTCAGGGGCAGTGAGGGATGCACCCTGTGCAGGTGCAGATCTCCAAGGGTTTCCCAGGGACTGACCTGCCAGAAAATTTGGGCAGGGGCAAGGAATGGGACAGGGCTGGGAAGCATCCTGACTGTATCCAGAGAAGAGCCAAAGATGGGGCAGATGGCCATGCCACAATGCAGAGCCTGGGGAGCAGCTGGGACTGTGCTGGGAGCTAGCTCTGTGTGTGTGTGTTTGTATTCAGCAGAGTGGCCAGGAAATGAGGGAAGGCAGATGAGGAATGGAAGGGAGAGAGAAAGGATGGAGAATGTGAGAGAGAGAGATTTCCAGGAATGCTTCATCCCCAGTAGAGTCCCTCAAGTGGGCTTTTACTCAAGCTCCTTGAGCCTCAGCAGTGCCACACAACCTGCCTCTGAACTAGCATGAATCCATCCCCTGCCTCAAGCATCCCCTGGGGAAAAAGCAGCCTGTGCACAATCTGGAGGCAGGGACAGAAATCTGTGCCCAGCAGCTACCATTTCTGGGGCTGTGGCTTGCAGTGTGCCAGCCCCCAGCACTGTTACCTACCCCAGCATCTGTTGAGCCAGACCTGCTGAGCCCCTGCCAGCATTCCCTGTGTCCTGTCCCTGCTGTCACCAGCTCTGGGTTTTAGTGTGTCTCCATCCCCAGAGGGCATGAAGTTTCTTTGTCTTTCTCACTGCCTTAGGAGGGAGGCAGCACCTCTTCTCCCTCTCAGTTTCAGACACTACTCCCAGCTTGTTTGTTTTTCCCTTGTGTAATTTCTTGTTTACACCCACTTACCCTCCCGTCCCTTAGCTTCAGTAGCTCCTCTCCTTTGCTGCTGTGGGAGATGATTTTCCAAGGAAATTTATGTCTCAGAGCAGCCCTGGACCCTTCCTGCCCTCTGCATGTTTGCTCTGCCAGCTCCCCTCTGCTTGCAGCCTGCTTGCTGCTGGGAGCAGAGGCAGGGCCAGCTTAGGGCTACCAAGCTAGCCCAGAGCTTTGCTGGTCCTATCCTACCATCCCTTGCTTGCTCAGCATGCTCAGTTCCCCTCAGCATGCAGTCAGCACCCTGCAGCCCAAGGGTGCTCTGGGGCAAGGTGCCAGGCTGTGGGTCCCCATGGGTGGCTCCTGAGCAGGGGCTGTGCTGGGGGCTGAGTGTTCTGCCCCAGTGCCAGGCTGTGCCCACTGGCCCCAGGGACATTTGTGCCACCCTGGGTCCTGCCAAGCATCTCTGGTTGCAGCCAGGCTCTGTTTACTTCTCTCTGCAACAGCAGTGAGGCAGAGCACTCTGTGGGCACAGAGCCTCCAAGGAAGGAGGGCAGTGGTGGGCACTGGTGCCTCAGTTTCCCCTTTGGGCTGCAGGGCAGGAGGCCAGGGGTGAGGAGTGCTGCTCTCAGTTGCTGTGTGCACTAGCATCAGGAGAGGGATTTGGGGATGCAGGGCCCAAGGGGCAGTGTCCTGGGGCTGGAGGCCACTGGATCCAGGCAGCTCCTCAGGGCCTAGCTGCAGGTGCTGCTCTTAACGGAGCAGTGAGCTTTGCTGGGGCTCAGCCTGCGTGGGAGCAGAGGGTGCAGGTCTCTCCAGGCTTTTCCTCCAGGATCGCTGTCCTGCCTGCTTGAATCCAGCCCCTTTCAGCTCCATCCTGCCCAGCTCAGCCAAACACCCCTGTGCACAGAGGCGAATGGACGAGTGTCCCCGGGGATGCTACAGCCCTTCAAGGCTGTCATCCTCAGGGGAAGACCGGGTTCCCCTGGTTTCTGCCACCCTCGGGGGGGATGAAGGAACCGAAGCGCATAGCTGTGCCTGTCCCGCGTGCTGGCAGCTCCCGCAGCCTCCTACCCCTCACCCCGACACCCTCCCTGCCAGGCACAGCCCCCCATCCCGGCATCACCCCGTTACCCCCGAGGGCAGCCTGGAGACCCTGGCCGTGGTGGAGCCGGGCAGCTCCCGCGCCGCTCCGCAGCTGTCAGCCCTTCTCCGCAGGCAGGCACAAGGGGCGGGCGGCCGGGGCGGGCCGGGCCGGTGAGGAGGGGCTGCCCGTGGACTCGGCGGCTCCGGGGTGGGCTCCAACCGGTACAGCATGTGTTGCAGGAGAGAGGAGCTGCGAGTTGAGCAGGGACACATAGCCCTGCCCCGCGTCTGTGGGGCGCAGGAAAGCGTGAGTGTGTCTGTGTGTGTGTACGTATTGGTGTGCATGCCTATGTGCATGCTTCTGTGCATGCATGTTCACATGGGCACGCGTGCATGTGTGTGCACGCATGTTTGCGTGGGTCTGCGTGCGGCTACAGAGCAGAAACGTTGCCCTGCGACCAGGGGGGATGAGGAGGACGGGGTGCGAGCGCAGACAGACACACACACTCTGGGCACAAGGAGAGAGCAGACGAGGAGAGATGGGAGCTGAGAGCACAGCAACTTCCTCGCACCAAAGTGTGACCGGAGCCACCTGATCCATGGGGAAGTGATTCGGGTGACCCAGGGGTTGCACATCTGGAAGTAGGGAGACAATAGGAAGCTGCTGAGTTTGTCTGTATCTTCCCAGGATGAATCTGGACAATCGGGCACTGCATGCGTCCCATGCCTAGCCGGGTCAGGATAACAGCAGGGGCTGATTGATGCCTTTAGCACGGAGGCCATGCAAATGGCAAATCCCTGCATTGTGTAGGCTGCTGGTGGGGCTGGAGACGTCTGCACTGCCCTCCCCCAGGGCTCTCTTAGAGTCAATGGAGTTTATTACGCTAATGTTATTTCCTCTCTCTGAAGAGCATCTTTTCGGCACTGCTGCTTTGCAGTTGAGGAGCCAGCCCCTGGCAGGGGTAGGGTCTCAGCAATGGCCTTTACTTGCACGGTGGTGGGAGAGGAAGTCCCCAGCATCCTCCCTGCTCGCCCACCTGCCTCTCCATTGACGGAAGATAAAAGGGAGAAGGTGGGTAAGGGCAGGCAGCTTCTCTGAGCTCATCTCTGAGAGGAGAGTGGCAGCAGGATTTCAGTAGCCTGCCTCTTAAGGCAGTGAAGTCTCCATCCCCTCCCACGTTCCCTCCCCAGCCTGACCCTGTCTGGCGCAGGGGTGGTGGGACTCAGCCTTCATCTGGAGCTTCCCAGCAAGCCGTAAGTCCTTCTTGGATTGGAAAATCAATGTTCTCTCTGACTGTTTTATGGTCACCCCATCAGCCCCTCTGCACGGCTGATAGAGTTGGAGCTGGGATCAATTTTTGGAGTTGGCTTTGGGACTGTATCCTGCTCTGCTTTGGGAACAGGGAGAAGGGGCAGCCCTGCTGATATTCCCCCTACAATGTAGTGAAGGGACCAAGGTGGGATGGGGAGCTACCAGGCTTGTTGTTAGATGGGAAATGGGGCAAGGAGAGCCTGGGAACCTTGAAGGGAGTCTGTGTGGGGGGGGAGATTTGGAGTGGTTTCCCAAAGAAAATGCTGTAGCTGGGACAAGATGGGTGCAAGGGTGGAGAGCCATGATGATCGGCAGAGAGAGGCAGGGGCAGCAGAGGGGCTGGGAAAGCATCCTGCAAACCTTCCCATCTCTTCATAGCCATGAATCCCTATGTCAACTGCTCCAGCCCCCTGCTCCAGCAAGAATTCCCCGTGGAGCCCATCAGCCCTGGTCTCTGCAACAGGACGCACCCAGGGACCTTGTTTGACCCCAAGGATGCCAACCTGACAGAGGAGCAACTGCGGGATAAGTACCTGGGTCCTCGACGGTCTAGCTTCTTTGTCCCAGTCTGTGTCATCTACCTGCTGATCTTTGTGGTGGGAGCTGTGGGCAACACACTTACCTGCATCGTCATCCTCCGGCACCGCTTCATGAGGACACCCACCAACTACTACCTGGTCAGCCTGGCTGTGTCTGACCTTCTGGTGCTGCTGCTGGGTATGCCACTAGAGCTCTATGACTTGTGGAGCAACTACCCCTTCCTGCTGGGTGCCAGTGGCTGCTATTTCAAGACCCTGCTCTTTGAGGCTGTCTGCTTTGCCTCCATCCTCAATGTCACAGCCCTGAGTGTGGAGCGCTACATCGCTGTAGTGCACCCACTCAAGGCCAAGTACGTGGTGACGAGGAACCATGCCAAAAGGGTCATCATCACCATCTGGGTATTGTCAGTCATCTGCTCCATCCCCAACACCAGCCTCCATGGACTGCAGCCTCTCTACGTGCCTGGCCGAGGCCAGGTGCCTGATTCAGAGATCTGCACCCTGGTGAAGCCACGCTTGACCTACAACCTCATCATCCAGGTCACCACCATTGTCTTCTTCTTCTTGCCTATGGGGACCATCAGTGTCCTCTACCTGCTCATTGGCTTGCAACTCAAGAAAGAAAAGATGCTGGAGGCCTTGGGAACCAAGTCCAGTGGTGGCCACAACCACCACAATGCCCGGGGACGCAAGGAAGTCAAGAGGAGGCAGGTCACAAAGATGCTGTGTGAGTCCAGTGCTGGGGATTCCAATGCTGGGGGATGGGCAGAGCCAGGGATATCTCCCAAGGTTGTGTTGAGAGGGTGCTGGGGGGGACCACCCACCTGGATGAGACCTCCCCTCATCCAGGAAAATGAGAAAAGCAAAGGAGCTAGGATGAGATGAAAGAACCTAACCCCCAGCCCCAAGCCCAGACATGGCATGCTGGTGGTGGTTGTGAGATTTCCCAAAGAGGGACCAGCTCCTACCCAGCCCTATAGCTACCATCCCAGGACACTGATGCACTGACCCAAGGCTAGACTGGAGGATCCCTCTGTGCCACTGCTCTGTGCCCTTGTTCCCCTCCCCAGCCCCAGCCCTGCAGCCTCTGGCCCCCTTCCCAGCAGCAGGAGCTGGCTGCCCTTTGGTAGCCATCTGTCCTCAGTACACTGACCTCTGTGTGCTCCCAGCCCCGTGACAGCACAGCAATGGCAGGTTGCCCAGCCCAATCCATCAGCAGGTCCAGGGCTGCTTCTCTGCTGCATCCCAGACAAGTGGTAGCTCTGCTTCCCCCACACTGGGGCTGGGAGGGGGACAAAGGGAAACCTGTCCCCATGTGCCACAGAGATACAGCATGGCGCCAGTAGGGCAGGGCAGGGGACCCCAGGACAAAGTATTCATCACTGCCTTGCCTTTCCACCAGCAGAGCTGGGTTATAAAAAAACTCCAAAAACAGGGCACAAGGAAAGGACACAAATAGCTCTTGCTCCTTAGACTTGGCCGTGAAGGTGACAGGGTGCCCAGAGGCTGGGTGCCCACAGGGGCATGTCCCAGCCACACTGCATGGTGATGGGGCTGTGGCAGGGACAGCTGCCTGCTGATGGGGAGCGGAGCTATGTGGTGCAGCAGCACCTGGAGCTACCTAGAATCCTAGAATGGTTTGGGTTGGAAGGGACCTCTGGAGCTCATCTAGTCCAACCCCCCTGCAGTGGCCAGGGACATCCCCAACTAGAGCAGCTTGCCCAGAGCCCTGGCAAGCCTCACCTGCAATGCCTCCAGGGATGGGAACTCAACCACCTCCCTGGGCAACCTGGAGGGAGATTCTGTCCAGCCCTCCACCCCTCCACAAGATGTGGTATTGTGGCCTAGTTTGCCGTGTGAAAGAAATGTAGGTTGATTTAGTGCCAAAATCAAAATCCCCTTTGGGGAAAGGGAGGGCTTATCTGCTCCCTCTTCCTCTCTCCCATGCTTTTTTGGGTTTTCTTTGCTGTGACCGAAGCTGAAACATAAAATCATAGAACAGTTCCAGCTGGAAGAGACCTTGGAGATCATCAAGTCCAGCCTTTGTCCTAGCCCTAGCAACCTGCTAAATGATGCCCCCCCCAAATGCA
Source organism: Bucco capensis (assembly GCA_013396975.1). Lineage (NCBI taxonomy): Eukaryota > Metazoa > Chordata > Aves > Piciformes > Bucconidae > Bucco > Bucco capensis. Next base: position 165,729 of record VWZO01009783.1, read on the forward strand.
ACATCTACAGGACAGAGCTTGGCCAGGTTCTGGAGGTCCCCAGGTGAGTGAGCTGTGTTCCCCCAGTAACATGAGCTCCTTGGCTCCCCACAGTTGTGCTGGTGGTGGTGTTTGGGATCTGCTGGGCTCCCTTCCACACTGACCGCCTCGTCTGGAGTTTCATCTCCACCTGGACCAGCCACATGCTCTCCATGTTCCAGTACATCCACATCATCTCTGGGGTCTTCTTCTACCTGAGCTCAGCTGCCAACCCCATCCTCTACAACCTGATGTCCACTCGCTTCCGGGAGATGTTCAAGGAGGCCATGTGCCACCCTGGCCACCGGCCACTGCCCTCCCGCACATCGTCCCGCAGTGCCACCCACGTCCCCTCCCGCAGCACCGAGTGTGAGCACCTGCCTGCTGACGACGGGCTGCCCCTCTCCAACAGGCAGGAGGAGGAGCCAGAGGAGGGGGACGAAGGCCAGGCCACCAGCCGTGTGACATCCCTCTGCTGAAGAGTGGGAGAACGTGAGGAGACTGGGACTAGCTTTCCCTTCCCATGGTGTGGAATGGGGCTGGAGTGATGGCGCAGTCTCTGCCTCTCCATACCATCCTGCTGGGATGTGAAGGCTGCTTTACATGGCACCACTGCTCTGGGGACATGGCAACAGTGGCCATGCTGTGCTCAGCACCAGGGCTGGCCAAGGGCATGCTTTGTGGTGTGGGGATGGCTGGTTTCTATGTCAGGGATGTGCCAGTAATCCCCCAGAACATCCCATCCCTCCCAGCCCAGCAGGGTGAGCTTGCAGTTGTGCATATTGGGGGTGGCAGGCACCCTGGGCTGTTTTGGGACATCCAGGCTGAGAGCCATGGGGGCAGGAGAGGTTTGCATGTGATGGAGTGAGAAAGAAAAGGTCTGTGGGTACCTTCTCCTTGAGACATTGCCAGACCTTCTGGCACTAATGTTCCCCTAATTTTCTGCACATCCCTTTGGTACTACCAGCCAGTGTCTAGCTGTAGGGTGCCAGTATGGCTCCTTGCTCCCAGCCTTCTTCCTATCCTGCACCTCCAGCCCTGTGAGGGGAAGGGAAGAATCACAGCTGCTCGCTCCAGAGCTGGAGCCTGAGCAGGAAGATATGCAGCAATGGGATCCCCCAGGCTGCCTGCAGTGTCAGGGCACAGCTCCATGCCTGTTCCTATGCCTCATGAATATGCCATGCTCTCCCCTCTCTGACCTGCATCTGGTGGGTGCCACCATCCTCTTCCTCAGCCCACTGCAGGCCCCTGCATCCCTGGGGAATGTGGGGATCCCTCCTCATCTCTACCCTACATGGGCTGAGCTTCACTGAGAAGTTTCAAAAGAGCTGTTGGCCTGATTTGTGCCCTGGTTGTGTCACCCAGGACCCAGCTCTGCTCGCAGCATGGAACTGAACCTGGACCATCCTCATGGCTGTGACAGGCAGGCCATGTGCCAGGGTGTCAGGGGTGTCTCACAGGCTTTCCTGCTGTGGTGTGTCTTTGGGGCCAGGCAGGCTCAGGACATGGCAAGGAAGGCCTGAGTGGTCTCCAGGATGCTGAGGATGAGCTGAGGCTGGGGCCATTGCAGAGGGGGAGCTGACTCCAGAGCAGTGATGATTGATCTCTCCCTAGGCAGGTGGCTCAGGAAATGTCATGCAAAGAGCAGCGAGCATGGGCTGGCTGGGCACGCTGCCCCAGGCTGGCAGGACACTTCGATTTGCTGTCTGAGATCGATGATGCTGCCTTCCCAGTGCACACCCAGGCCTCTCATGGACAGACAATAGCTAGCTCTGAAATGCCACCTGAGGAGCTGTCTGAGCAGCTTGAGCTCTTGTCTTGCATGACTTCCCCAGCCCCTCAGCCAGCTGTGGAGGCTCCTCTGCCTTAGTGTGCCTCTAGGCAGGGTGGATGTGCTAGTGGGGCTCACCTGGGCACCCCAGAACAAATACCAGAGGAGCAAGCCCCAGGCACAGTGTTGGCAGAGAATCACTGCATGCTGCTGCTCTGCTTCCAGCCAATGTGCCCTTGTGGCCAAGAGGCCAATGGCATCCTAGGATGCATTAAGAGGAGCATGGCCAGCAGAGCCAGAGAGGTTCTTCTCCTCTCTCCTCTGCCCNCCTAAGCACATCCCATGGGTCATGGCCAGGCCAGCAACTGAGAATGGGCAGGATGTGGGGCTTGTCAACTCCCTCCTGCCTAGGTTGATGAAACTTGGTGCCTGGGTTGGGGCCAGTGCAGCCAGACACTGGCCTCACACCTCATCCCCACAGCAGAGTCTGTCATGGGCAAACTCCTCTCTTGGCCTTTGTGGGGTCCTGCTGGGTGTGGGTGGGAGTGGGGCTTCGGTAACTTTACACTTCAGGGGTACTGCTGGGTACTTGGAGCCTCTCTCCAGAGGATGTCAGCCTGGCCAAGGGCATTGTCATCCATCTATTTCCTTCCATCTACAGCTCCCACTGCTGATGGTCCTGGCAAGGGACAGCACACTGGCAGCCATGTGGGGCCTCTCCTCACTGCTGTGCTGGTAGGCATGATTGATACCTCCTTGATGGCCATTAGTGCCCCATTTCACTTCACCTGGCAGCTTCCCTGGCCACACATCTCCAGGGAATGGCTTTTGAATAGGTGGTTGATACAAGACCCTCATGCTATGAGTTGGGAGGATGCATGCCCCACACTGGGCAGTGATGCTGGGGGCTGCCCCTCACAAACAGCTGGGCCATGGATCACCCTGGAAAGCATCCTGAAGGCTTCCTAAAGCTGCACCTGCAGCAGAGCCAGTGGCACCTCCTGGCTGGAGATGTGCAGGCAAACTCTGCTCCCCTGGCTGGGGTTTTGGGACAGCAGGTGGAGACAACTCCAAGTCCATGGCAGCTCACCAGAGATGCTGCAGTCATAGGCTCCCAGGCAAGTCCTTTAATCCCTAATTAAGTTTAGTAAAAGCTGCAGTCAGGGCATGGAGCCTAATGAAAAAAAGGAACTGACCTCCCGAGGGAGAATGGTTCCACAAACATTGTTTTACACCTCTTCATCACCAGGAAGGCAGTGGCTGCTGCCTCCTGCCTTCCTCAGGCTTGCTCCAGCCCCCAGGAGGGGAATTATGGAACCAGTTTACCCCAAGGATGATGCTCTCCACTGCCCTGTGCCCTCAGGCTTGGCCTGATCCCCTGCCACATTCCTGGTGTGAACTAGAGGGATTATTGCTGCCAGGGAGATGGTGTAGAAGCAAAGAGCCCTGCAGCAGGGGAGGCAGCAAAAGCTAGGGATAGGCCAGCTTGCTCCCACCTGTGTGGGATCAAGCAGTGCCTCAGGGTGGCTCTGGGGGAAGGAGGAGCCCAAAACATTGCCTGGCATTGCTCACCAAATGTCTGATCCTTTCAGGACCCAGGAGAGCCTGGAGGGGACAGAGCAGAGGGACATCAGGGGGCTGGGAGCTGAGGGGAGCATGCAGATGCTGTTGCTCCAAGTCTTTGCTTGGAGCTGGGAGAAGCATTTCTCTGTCCCTGCAACATGGAGCCAGCTTGGGCTCTGTAGCACCATCTCATCTCCAAATGCTTTGTTTCCAAAGAGCCAGCATCTGTTAGGCATGTTCCTGCTTAACCATCCACTCCCAGGCCTGGGGAACCCTCCTGGAGCTCTCCTGGCCACTCAGCACCCCTCTGGTGAGCACTCATCCCTCCTCCATCACCTCCAGCCCCACTCCAGCAGGCTCTGGCCCAGCAGCTTGTGGAGCAGTTCTCTCCTCGTGCTGCTGCATGCACTGACTGACACAGTCTCTCTGGGGCTTCCAATAAAAAGATTTATCACCCTAGCTTTGGGGATTAAAAAGTCATCCATCTCTGAGGCTGCCTCAGCCTTGTAAGGCTTTATTTTGTGCTGGGCTTGTTTGCAACAGGCATGGGGGGGGTGGGGTGTGGTTTTTTTCTTTTACAGAGCCAAACCTCAAGTTTTGCAGAGATTGCCTTGTGTATTTGCAGCTGATAGATGGCTCCAGGGAGTGCCAGTGGATTTTTTTCTACCTCTCTTCAATAAGCCAAGGGAAGGGTTGTTTTTTTTCTTCCTTTGCACAGCCATGGTATGGGGAAAACTCAGCCCTTGTGTGCCTGGGAGTGAATGCTCCTTGTCTGGTGCTGAGCACTGGGCTGGATTCAGGCTGCCTGGCCATGGATGCAGCACAGCATCCTTTCCCACCAAGATCCTAGCCTTTGGGAGGGGAGCAGGGAAGCAGAACGATGTAAATGGCAGGGAACCACAGCAATGTGCTGGGTTTGGCACTGATTTTGAGCTGCTTTTTGAACCATGCTTCAAACATTCCTCTTCCTCCAGGATAGTGGTGGCTGTGATAAGCTAACACCTAGTGTCTACAGACCAGTGATGGGCAGCACAGAGGAGACAAACAGCCAGCAAGAGAAATAGCTGTATAGAATAGTTACAGTTCCAGCTGGAATAGACCTTGGAGATCATGAGCCCAGCCTTTGTCCGAGCCCTAGCAACCTGCTAAATGATGCCTCCCAATGCAACATCCACCTGGCTCTTAAACACCTCCAGGGATGGGGACTCAAGCACCTCCCTGGGCAGCCTGGTCCAATGGCTCACAACCCTTGCAGCAAAGAAATTCCTCCTCATGTCTAGCCTGAACCTCCCCTGGGGCAATTTCCATCCATTTCCCCTTGTCCTATCACTCTCCACTAGGGAGAACAGACCAGTCCCTGCCTCTCTACAACCTCCCTTCAGATAGTTCTAGAGAACAATGAGGTCTCCCCTCAACCTTCTCTTTTCCAGGCTAAACAGGCCCAGATCCCTCAGTCTTTCCTCCTCAGGCTTATGTTCTAAGCCCTTTAGCAGCTTGGGAGCCTCTGTCCCCTCTCCAGCACCTCCATGTCCCTCTTGGAGTGANCCTTCTCTTCAGTTTTTAACCCAGCAAAGTGTATGC
>VWZO01009786.1:0-64859 GCA_013396975.1 Bucco capensis
GGTTAGGTTGGATATTAGGCAAAGGTTCTTCTAGCCTTCTTGATGGAAGAGGAAGACTTAAAACCATCAACTGAGTACACCTTGAAGCACAGCAAAAAGGCAGTAAGACCCCTAACATTTCTTTGAGTAAAAAAAAAGCATGGTTATTAAATAAATCCAATAACTCACAGAACCATTTCTCCATGGGTGGCTTTGGCATTTCTGATTAATCACAGTATGTTAGGGGTTGGAAGGGCCCTAGAAAGATCATCTAGTGCAACCCCCCTGGCAGAGCAGGAGCACCTAGACCAGCTCACACAGCAATGTGTCCAGGCAGCTCTGCAATGGCTCCAGACAAGGAGACTCCACAGCCTCCTGGGCAGCCTTAAGGTTATACCACCATGCCTCCATAACTCCTACAGCATCAGTCAAACTCAAGAGAGGAGAAACTCCTCCAAAGGCTAAATCAGCTCTCCAGTCAGCTGAGTCATTCTGGGAGATGTCCTCCTGTCTCTGTTAATTAAAGCAGGAGCCTCAAATGCCACTGCTCAGTGAGGTGCCTCAGGCTGAGATGAAACCAGGCTCTAACTGCTGAGGGCTAAAAGCTATTTTCCTCATAGCTATATATTACTTCATTTTTACCCCTGAAAACCTAATACCAACTCATAGTGAGCAGGATGAGGCAGCATGCCCTGGAAAGTCATCCTATTTGTAAATCTCTCCTTGAATGAATTTTAACTCCCTGACTAAAAGTACCAAATGATAAAATATTGAAATGGTAGGTGCTTTTCATTTCTATGTGTGTTTCCATTATTGTGCAGGTGCAGCAGATTGAAACTAAAGAAAACTAATATAAATTAAGGTGGAGAGAGAAGAGTGATTAAGGAGGAGCTCCACCAGGTATACTTAGTGGTGCCAGGTTACCTGTAGAGAGTAAAGCAAGCTAAAAGCACACTCCTTGACACCTCTAAGAGAAGGCTCAGTGATACCATGGAGACAACAGAGCAATCACCTGTCATTCTGCCTTCCTCCCTTCCCACCCCTGCCTCTCTCCGCAGGCACTGCAAACCCCTGAGCTGTCAGCACAGAGAAGAATGAGGAACAGAAGCCAAGCCTCACTTCAAGGGATTGCCAAGGGAAAAAAGATTTCCTGGGTTTGTGTGCTCCCACACGAGCTTGCTGGCTCTGCAGGACCTGCTGCAGTCAGGCACACAATTAGGAAGCAGTACAAAAGGATTGCTACTAATTAAAAAGCAGTGCTGCAGAGCTCTTGCTTCTCTTTCAGACAACCTGGAGGAAGCATGGCAGGGAGCAACGGGCAAAAATAGCACAGGCTGGTTTCCCTCTTCAGGATCATCTAATTTGGCTGATTTGTTCCATCTTCACAATAAAATAGGATTTATTTTTTTGTATTATGTTCTATTACATTGTATGATAATTTCCTGAGGCAAGGAAATATACTCTTCAAGGAGGTATAACCTTCCCTGAGCTAAAAAGCACTTTGTAGGCAGTTTTTTGACTAGGTCATATGGAGAAAAGGCATATAAGGATATTGCCAGCCACAGATGTAACAGGCCCAAACATTGAGGCCTCTTTTTCACTGCAGAAACAAGGGGGGTTTTTCCCCTCATGTTCACAAATGTTGCATCCAGAAAAGATTAGGCATTTCTGCCATGAAATTAGCTCAAAGGTCTGGGTAAGGCCTTGGTAGCTTCTCACTTACGTAAGCTACAAGTTGCCTCACTCAGTTGCCTTGCACAAGGATCTTAGCCAACATGAATGAGGGAAAAACTTGTCCTTCTCCTGATGAAAATGTGTCTAGAAAGCTATGATCCCAAGATCACGGAACATCCATATATTCCAGAAGAAAATCCCCAGCACAACAAACTTGGAAAAGGATGATGCAACTCCAACTATTTGAGTGGAAAATTGCCTATTGAGGGCTGCAGATAGCTGACTTGGAAGAATCTTCTTGCCAACTACATTAGAAAAAAAGGTGTTTTTCCAGAGCTGGGAACTTCATATCTAGTCTAGGTCAGGAGAAGAACCACATCTGATTCTGCTTCTTTCCTATGGTTTTCTTCTTCAAGAAGAGCAGGGCTCCCTAGGATATCAGGAACATGAAAGCAGCAAGTATCATGTTTCAAAAGCACATAGAAGAGAGAACATCTTTCCAGGTGCAACAGTTGAAAATCACTGGAGAACATTCTGATCTGGCAACAGCCATAACCCCATGTACATGTTCAGCCCTAGAATCCAGCTCTCAATCCAATGCAAACTCAGGCTACTCTTTAAAATACTTGTTTCTCTGATGCAGAAAACAGTGTTGCTAAGACTCAGAACAGCATAGAAACATAGAACAGTTACAGCTGGAAGAGACCTTGAAGAGCATCTCTAAAAGATTTGAGTCTGTGAAGCATGAGCCTTGTTAGAAGGTAGTAAAGGAAGGAGATTTTCTTACTGAAGCAGCAGGAGTTTTCCTGTCTTAAAGTTAGGCTCATTTATCAGCCTTGTGTTTATTTTGTTCTTAATTCATTTATTCCTTTTCCATCAGGATACAGCACTAAATAGAGAGCAAAATCAGAACATCTCTTTTCTTAGCACGTGACTAAACCGTGCCAAAGGTAGGAGCTGTGTTGTGATCTGAATGAAGGTCATGGATCAAAGCAGGTAGTCCATGGATTTTTTTTACAAGGCAAACAAAGGTTCAAGTATTGATTTTTAATATACTTGTACTTATGCATGGTGCATAAAGTCACTTGGGTGATAATAAACCAGCAGGATGCTGATGCAGAACAAATTAACAAAATAATCAATTGACTGCAATAGTGCTCCAGGAGAAGCAGAAAGCAGAGCACTCTAACTGTGCTCTCTGCTCCTCTGATTGCCAAGATAATCAGCTCTTCATTTTGACAGAACAGGGTTAATTGTAACTGGGGAGCTCCTGCAGTCAAACAACTCTGTTATACTGAGCAAAAAGGATAGATTTACTAAATTATACCAACAGAGAACAGAAGTGGAACAGTATACACAGCCCCAACCTCAAGAACTTCAGAAGTGGAGAAATCAGGCCAAATTCCAGAGGGAAATGGCAGTCCCACTGGTGAGATGATCAACCAAAGGAAGCAGTGGTTCTTTTTTCTCTAAAGCCTCAGAGTCAACACAGGTCTGTTCCTGAAGGTAAAAGTAAGAAGTTGGAAACTGATAGGCTGTATTTTGGAACAAGTCAGGTGAGGTGGTTGGACTGGGGCCCTAGGAATTGTAGGGAAGATTAGGCTCTCAGGAGTGGCCTTCCCTGCCATCTCTAAGCAAAGGACACAAAAGAAAAACGGCATCAAAGTAAAAATGCATCTCTTTCCAGCAGAATATTTGTATTACTCCTGTTTTATACATTTTTAAATGGCTCTTTTCACAGTGACAAGCACAGACAGCATGAGAAATACTTTGATATCTAGGAAGAGTTATGACCACTCTAAGATATGTGCACTTTTCATTATTCTTAGCCATTCCTCTACCTTGCTATTACTTTTTTGTTACTAGCTGAAACACTGACATTGGATATCAAGGATCTGCTGCTTTTTTCACTTATTAAACTTAGTCAGGTGTTCTGGACCAGTTCTGGGTTTCCACTTTCTCTAACCAGCCACATTTGGCTATCCAAGCACTTGTAAGCTTACACAGACCAACAGCAGATATTTCTGGACACTTCAGCTGTCCCCATCACCCCCCTCTTGGGGTGTCTTCCCAGTTTTACTTGACTCCAGCTTGTGCTCTTGGAACTTTCTTCCCTCCTCTCCCTGCACATGGTATTGTGAAGTGTCACACTCCCCTTAGAACAAGAGAGAGACAAAATGCTGCACCATTAAACTCAGACAAAAAGCTGCTACTAATTGCCTTGCACAGCAAATCCTGACTAACAGCCCTGCAAAAATCACAACAGCAAAGCTATGGCCATTTGGGAAACTGCCCCAGAAGTTCAGCATCAATCAGACAGTAGGTGAATAGCTTGAACTCCAAGGTTCCACTCAGGCAATTAAGCTTGCTTGATGGAAACACAATTTAAAGAACTCATGTTTCGACCCAGTTCATATTTTTTTTCAGTAAGGTATGTAAGAACTGACTTGTTTCTGCCTTATTTTGTGACCTTTTGTTTTCCTGATATTAGTTCAGTGCTTGGTAAATAAGGAGCTTTCAAAAATACAAGGAGGACAAAAAAGAAATCAATATTTTTGTCCATTTAGCAGGCCTCTCACAGTTCAGTGACATTCAGGAAGCAGTGAGTAAAGAGACAAGGAATCAATGTGTAAGAGAGGCTGCAGATCATACTCAACCTGCTCAGCCAAGCAATCAATAGTGCTCCTCTAGCTTCTACTTGCAAATGCAAGTGAGCTGCTTGGGCTGCAATGGAAAATGAATGTTGAGCATGGATGAGCTGCAACAGAAAATGCCACTTGCGTAAAAAAGATATTTTCCAGGGATTGTGCCCTCTTGGACCAAGTTTTTTTTTAACTCTAGGACAGACTTTATTAAGGGGAAAGGTTGACACAGGCAAAGCCTTGGATATGAGCTCCAACAAGACCAAGTGCAGGGTCCTGCACCTGGGTCAGAACAATCCCCACTATCAATCCAGGCTAGGGGATGAGATGATGGAGAGCAGCCCTGCAGAAAAGGCCTTGGGGTGCTGGTGGCTGAGAAGCTGGCCATGAGCAAACAGTGCACGCTGGCAGCCCAGAAGCACAATGGCATCCTGGGCTGCAGCAAGAGAAGCGTGGCCAGCAGAGCCAGAGAGGTGATTCTGCCACTGCACTCTGCTCTGCTCACACCTCCTCTGCAATACTGGGTCCAGCTCTGGAGCCCTCAACACAGAAAGGACATGGAGCTGATGGAGCAGGTGCAGAGGAGGCCACGAGAATGCTCAGGGGCTGGAACACCTCTGCTCTGAGGACAGGCTGAGGGAGCTGGGATTGTTCAGCCTGGAGAAGAGAAGGCTTCAGGGGAACTACTAGTGACCTTCCAGTACCTAAAGGGAACTTCCAAGCAGGCTGCAGAGGGCCTGTTTGCAAAGGCCTGCAGTGAAAGGACAAGGGGCAATGGTTTTAAATTGGAGAGGAGTAGATTTAAACTGGACATTAGAAAGAAGTTCCTCCCCACGAGGGTGGTGGAACACTGGCCCAGGTTGCCCAGGGAGGTGGTTGAGTTCCCATCCCTGGAGGCATTGCAGGTGAGGCTTGCCAGGGCTCTGGGCAAGCTGCTCTAGTTGGGGATGTCCTTGCCCACTGCAGGGGGGTTGGACTAGATGAGCTCCAGAGGTCCCTTCCAACCCAAACCATTCTAGGATGCTATTAAAAATTGCTTCTTATTCTACACAAAGCAGCTAACATTATACTTTATGGTATATAATAACTAAAAAGTCCAAGTAATTGATATTGCAAACAATGCTTTCCTGTAAGACAGCAGGACAGTCACTTCAGTTATAAAAATCAAAGATGTCTGTAAGAAAGAAATTCCCTGGAGATGGACTACAACTGCATGTATAACTGCAAACCACAGGGACACCTTTCTCAGCAGCTTGTAGGTAAATGTTGCACTCTGCTGTCTCATCAGTTACACACTGGGCCACAGAAATGCTCAGCCTCTCCAAATCAAGCAGAATAACCTCCTGCCAGTGCAGATGTAAACAACTTCTTTCCTGTCTCCTAAGAGCTGCATGCATGTAGGGCACTATTGACTGCAGATCTTCCCTTCTTAACTGCAAAATTAGTTGCTACAAGTCATGGTTTTCCCTTTGCCAAGTGCTGCAGATACACCTTTCTAAAACATCATCCTTGGGAAAAACCAAGCAAAAACCAACACCAGTCCTTCTTTTTCTTCTTCCAGTAAATGTTTTCATGGCATGGTTTTCCTTCATCAACCTTTGAGGTGATACCCAAAGGAGGTCTAAGTGATATTTGCAGTCTCTCTGTGCTGTAAAAGGGGTTTAGTTTAAAAGGGAATCAGGCCCAACTCATCTTTAAGCCTGCAAATCTTTTGGCATTGAGACTATGTTTTGGATCTATCTATGCAGTAGGAACAGGAGAGGTGCTCCAATGATGCTGAATCTTCTGATTTAACAATTCTCTCTTTGTTGTTACTTGTTCATTTCTAACTTTGGACTGTTCTTATATTCCTGGGCAGTCTTCCAGCAAAAGTCTTTCCCAGAGTAGTCCTAACAAGGAGCGAGGTACTACAGAGTCCAGCTTTATATCATCTCCTTGGAAGATTCCATTAGGACAGTTGCTGTATCCACACAAGTGATGCATATCTGATCCCTCTCAAGAGAACTGGAGTGCTCAGAGGCTAAAGGTTCCTCTAACTCTGTTGAAGTTCATTTATTTCATACAACAAGTCTCCAGCTAAGTGGGGACTGAAAGAAAATATCACTTGGAGAAAAATCTGTTCAATTTACTTTGTATGGGAGGACTCAACTGACAGAGGAAGTTATTCTCTTTGTTGATGTGTACCCTTGACTCACCCTGATGCAGAAGAGACTTCCTGTAAGTGTCTGAATATTTGTTCTAATGCCCAAATATAAAGTCATAAAGCACCACCTGGAGCAGCTTTACCTCTAACTTCATCTATTTCCTTTATAAAGATGCCAGTCTGCTTTACAAACCTCAATTTGAAGTGTAGTCCATATGGCCAGAGTATGTCTGAGTAGGTATGCATCACCAGTTAGGGAAACTGAGTCAGCAGAGGAGGAGACCTTAAAGTCAAGTCTGCAACATGTGCTGCAAATAGGCTCTCTGGTCTCCAAAGTGATTCTGCACTTAAAAGCTGGCTTCTGACCTGTGTGGTAACTCATCATAATTCCACTTCATTCTCTACAGCCTCTTTCCCCCTCACATTTCATCTAATAGCTCTGCATTCGCCTTGAAACATCTCCTTGGGAAAATATAACACACATTTTCTCTCATGGAATTCCTGGCACAGCTCAGCCCCTTCCTACATTAACAGTAAATAGGCCATAATGGCATATTGGTTGAAGAGCTGCTTCTTGCTCTGTCCTTGATGTCATTTCTTTTCTTTTCTCTGGGTAATCCTTTTCTAAGCACCTTCTAAGGCAAAAAAGCAAACATATTTCTATAGCTGCCTCCCAAACTCAATGATTTGGGAGGTGGTGGGAGCTGCTTGGGGTTCTTCTTGTCCACTAGGACTTAAAGTTTACTTCAGTTTCCTCTGTCCTTTCTGAGCAGATGAGTCCCCACTGGATCTAGTGGCAGTGAAACATACACATACAACACTGCTGCCAGAATCCCAGCTTCCCAGAATAAATATTGAATATTGTGGTATTAGGAAGGAAGGGAGGCAGACTAATGGCAGCACATGAACCAAGCTGAAAATCAGTTTCATTAAAATTGATTTCAGAAAGGCTGAATTAAAATAGTTCCTTGAGATGAGCTGTGGGTCCCCAAAGCCTTGACTCATGGGGTGACAGAGACAAAAAGGTTAGCTCCACCATGGAGAATCCAGGCTTTCCATTTAGCTCTAACAAAACCCCAAAGCTTATTTTTACAAAGCTGCCTGCCTGAAGTGATATAACAACAACTGCCCAAAAGCCTAAGCTTATTCTAATATTTCAAACCTGTAATGCTTAAACTTCAAGGTTCACACAAGCAGTAGAGATACATCAGTGAGCCTTTCTTGTCCATTTTTAATGCCTTCAGAGCTCTGCTGCTATCTCAGTGGAGAGAGAAAATTGCAAACCACTGATCTTCCTCAAGTGCTGCCTTGTGGGAATTACATGGGCTGGACAATATCTGCTCTCAGGAAATTTCATAACTGGAAGCCAGACACAAACCAGAAGCCAATCTTATGAGGAAGGAAAAACCCCAACCATGCTGCTGTTCACATGCACATATCTGCTCATGCAATCAGCAGCAGAGTAGTTGTTTATAGCACAGCTACTGCTTTATTCTATTACTATTGCTTTATTCTATTAGCATAAATACCCAGGATAGAAAAGACAAGACCTTGCTCCCATGCTTTGCCTTTCCCTGCCCAGAAGGAAGCAACTGATGGTTTTTATTGATCAGGTTGTACACTGTAAAGGTTGCAATTGCACTTCTAGAGCTTCAGAGGTTTATGGATCCCTATCACAAAGCATGTTAATAAAATCAGCAGAGGTTTATGTGTCTGTGCTGCACAGCACTGGGTTAGCAGAGTGTAGTTGCCAGGGACAGGCCATCTGCCACTGAGGAAGCATCAAAACAGAACTGTTTCCAGAGACCAGTTTCTCTGTTGAGAGGGAAGGTAGGAAAAGCTGGGAAATAAGAGATTGGCTTGCAAAAAAAGGAAACAAACAGCTGATGCTCTATTGCTCTGGCCCTTACTCAAATCAAAGGACTGACCTTGATCCTTGTCAAGATTATGCTGTACATCAAAAGGTTTTCTTATAATCTTCCAATGTTCTCCTCCAGTTGCTGCCTTGGAGCCTGCCGAGAGCACAGTGGCTGAGCTCCCTGGTGCCTGGCACCATGGCAGAGGTATCCACATCAGGGCACTTTTCCCACCTCATCCCAAAAATCTGGCTGCCATTATATAGAAGAAAACTACCTTTCTGCCCCCCAACTCATCAGCTGCCTACCATCTAGCTTGAGCAGTATATTCAATCCACATTCACTCAGGTAAAGTCTACAGGTCTTTTCTTGACAAGAAAGTCAGCAGGACACCAAAGGGATCACATCTAGTCTGAGACTGGAGGCAGGAGATCTAACACAGAGCAGTAGTGAGGCCAACAAAGCAGGGAAGAGACAGCATGCTGGGGCAGAGAGCCAAGTCCAGCACAAGAGAGCACACAGAGAATGAACAGGGAAGGAAAATCTTGTGGAACCCAGACAAGTATTACTACAGTCAGAGTTTCTCCCAGCTGAAACTCTCATCTGGCTTGTCACTGAGGCAGGGAAATGTGGTCTGAATATTCTTTAAGCATTTTCTCCAGGATCCCCCTTAGCAGAGAGGCTTTTTACACCCAGCAGCCTGTCCTGCTGGCTCCTGGCCAAGCTTCTCTCCACAGCATATCTGCACAATTCCAATTATTGCAACAGTCTTAGAAAACAAAGAGGTTTCTGCCTTGATGGCAAGGGACAAGGATATCCAACTGGTTCAGATTTGTCATAAGCCCCACCATTTATCCACTGCCTAAAGCAATGAAAAGTGGTCCCCAAAGACTTACAACTCATTATTAATTGGGATTTCAGTGCCAGTATTTTCCCTTGCCCCCACTGGGTCAGAGCACAAGCTGCTTTAAATGAAGGGATGAAATGATCCCCCTGCTGCAAATTCTTTGAACTATTGCTGCTTTTTTGGCCAGGAATGAGGGAGTATCTTTTCAGTTCAGTTATTAGCATAAAATAATTAGACTTTGGGGTCTATTTTCTTCCCAATGCACATCCATAGCTTTGCATTAATATTAATAGGGACCTCTCTATTCACACTCATTGAAAGGAGGCTGTATCCCAAGGGACTGAGAAAGGCTAAACAACAAACATGCTTTTGCTTATCACCCAAGATTCCCATAGACTCCTGTAAACTGCTATCCTCATGAGATCCCTTCTTGCTCTTCCTAGTTTATTCCCTTTGAGACAAATGTTTAGCAAATGATGGAATAAATCACTTGCTCAGGCTGCACACAGCAGGCAATCACAAATGATGCATGCAAATGCTATGGAAATTGCTCCGTGGCCAAACTTTGAGACCAAATTCATGTTATGCTTTCTACAGAATCCAACTTGAACAGCAGCTTCCCTCTTTGAATGACATTTCTTGAGGAGGAAAAAGTGATGAATCTCTGGTTAATACCTAACAGTGCCTGCTGCATGCAGATTTAGGGGCTCTTTGTATTGCCCAAATGCAGCATTAACCTGTGTGATGGCAAAGCACTGAAGAAGCAGCTTGAGACTAGCACAACTTCATAGCAACAAAAGGAAGATCTGGGCAAATAAACAACTACAGCAGAAGGATTGACTTTGAACAGATGCCTAGACTGGGAGATGAAGTCCCACATGTCTTGAAGAAGTATTAAACTTTCAGTGCTAAATGACAGAATCCTGGACTTGGCAAGCTGTTGACAACACAATGACATCAGAGATGATGTCCTTTGTTCTGGGCCTTGCCTTGAAGAGGTGAGCTGTGCCTAGGAGTGATCATCACCAAAGGAAAATGACAAACCATGAAGTGCTGCCAAAGATCCAGTGGAATTATATAAGGGATGAAACTGCCAAAGTCTTGGCTCAAAATAACAGTTCAGGAGACTGAGGGTAACAACCAAATGTAGAAACCTGAACAAAAGGATAAAGAAATAAACCCTAAGGTCCTTGAAAAGGACTGAAAATTACTACTGGGTAAGGCTTCTCATCCTTCCTCACTTCTCTTTCAGGACAGGTCAACCCAGTTTAAGTTATTCCCTTATTTCATCTCATCACATGCCACCCCAGACTGAATTGCAAATGAGATCAGGGACATGCTGTAGCTTAGAAACATTTTAAATGCAATCCTATTCCCTTTTCCAACATCAGCTATCCCTGTAACAAAAAAAGGGGGAATGACAGAGGAGCAAACAGTGAGGACAGAGGAGGCAGGAATAACCCTAACTCAGGGCCACCATCAAGAAAAACATCAGGTGAAAGCACCACAGAGGACCAAGTGTACATTGGTATTAGCTGCTTGGCTTGAGATTCAGTTCTCCACAAGTGCAAAGACCTAGGTTCTACCTCCTCTTGCCCAAGGATAAATAGAGACTCACTCCATTTCAGCCAAATTACTTCAGTTTTTCACTGCTGCAAATGGAAGAAATGTCTCTTTTGTTTTCAACACCTTCCCTGTGGGGAGAAAAAAACCCCAACTATTAAAAGCCTCCTCTGGTTGAACTCAAGTTCAAACTTGCTGGGCTGAACCTGGGAGGATGTGAATTATTGTGCTTTGCCTCAGGGATGAACACCTGCTTCCAAAGAAGGAAGCAAAGCAGAATACACAACCCACTGGTGAGGAAAGGATGCTGAGAGGGAAGGAGCAAGAAGGGATGCCCAGAGAAGGTGCATGCTATGAAGCCAGAGCAGCTTGCACATGACTTAGTGACCTTGTAGTAGGAGGTCCACCAGCAGTGTACCTCTAAGTGGTGGCTCCTCTCCAGAATTCCCATCTTGGAGCTTCTGGAAGGATCAGCACAAGCTCCTGGGACTATTTGCAAACAAATACAGCAAAAATCCCAGTGTGATCCAGACCTGAAGTGTGTATTGTTCCTCCCCCACAGCCTAGAGGTGATGAAAACTGTCCAGGGGAAATTTTCTTCTCTTTATCCTAACTCACATAGCAGACATTTAGAGAGGAAGGAAGCACAAGCTCCTCCTACCTTACACAAGCATCTAAGTGAGGTCTTGTTTTGCTCAGGGGTGAAGGAAGCAGATGGCTATTCTGTTTTTCCTTGAGATTTATTATGAAAACAAGAGTCTTGGAAAGCTGTGTTGTCCAGTCTTCATGGAAGCTATGGCTGAAAAGAAAAAAAACCTCTTCCCTGTAAACAACAACAAAGAAAGGCAGAACTGAGAAAAGTTCTCTCCTATTCCCCTCTCAATTTAACTCAGGACTTGCCCAAGACCTCACATAAATCTCAAGGAAATCATTCATCATGTCTTTCATCAAAATGACACTAAGTTCCTCCTCTAGTCAAGCAGGGGGAAGAGCTGCTATTCCAATCTAGTAAAACATAGGAAAAGAGGTTTCAAATCACCTCACAAAGGGGACAAAATCCATTTACCATTTCATTCCAAATCCCCACCTGAGGGTAATGCACTCAAAGAAGAGAGAATCTCAGCTTGGAGGCAGTGCTGCAGTTTGGGATCAGAGCCAAGAAGATGCCTTGCCCTAGTGTCCTACTGATGCTCCTGGTAGCTGGGGCAGGAGAACTGAAAGGAGCTGAATGTCAGCTTCCTATCTGCAGAGACCCAAGAGAGCTCCAATTGCCATCAGCAAATACTAGAATCAAAGCTGTGCAACACCTACACAACCCTAACTGCTAAGAAACCAGATGCATCTCCCTGACAAACCAGACCTTCTCCAAGCTGATCACCACACATTTTTGGTCAGTAGCAGAGTCTGAAGCAGCACAAAGACACACAATTCCTTGCCTTTCTGCTTTTTTCCATCTGAAAATGGAAAAAAATGGATTTTACCTCCTGGGAAATGTTGCACCTCTTCATTTGAAATAGATAAACCACAGCATGTTCAGTCAAATAACTTATGCAAAAAAATTAGTTGCTTACTGAACAGTAAAGAATGAAACAGTAAATGAAAAAATGTTACTGAGGTTACTGTCTCCTGAGCACAAAATCTCTCAGTCAAATCCCTGTTAACTCTAGAGAGGCAAATGTGTTTTCTCCATCTGCTGCTGTTCCCCAAGAGGAAGAGGTGCCATCCTGGGAAAAGTTGGAATGAGCCATGGGGAAGCAAGGAGAGGAGTAGAGGCAGGATTGCTAGTGCTGCATAATACCCAGGGATAAATGCCTCCATACAATCCTGCTATTATTTTATGCCTAGATAGCCTCTAGCACAGTAATTTCCCCTGAGCCTCCAGCTCATGCATGTGGAAACACTAAATGACAACAGTAATTACAGTCTAAGGTCACTGCCCTTTGTCTAAGTCTTTTGGGCTTCAGAGGATCTGTGCTAATCTCTCTGCTTTCATTTTCTCCCCACTGTCCTCATCTCAGTTGTCTTATTGCCCAGGTGCTGTTTGATTTGAGCCACAAATGGCTCTAATCCAAACTCTTCTTTTCCCCCCTTCCAGAACAGTAGGAGTGGGCATCTGGAATTGCAATGTACTATTACTTTTGTTCTGCTTCACTCTATGACCTTTGAGCCAATTTAAAGCATCCTCTCTCTGCAGCATTTATGAACTGTGCACAATTCATCTTGGCAACATGCTTGGAAACATGGAGTTAGGGATTATTTCATTACAAACTCTTTCAGGTGGATAGACAGATCATTTCAGGAGGAGATTTGCAGGTATTAAATCACCAGAGCAGTCCCTTGCTCACTGATAGAAAACACTGGGGAAGATTTAGCTGACTTTCTAGCTTACACTGAGTTGTTCATTGTTTGCAAGGCAGATAGGTAATTCACCTTGTACACAAGTATGGTGCTAATAAGAAAACCCTGATGAGGAGATTTTTCTGACAACAACATCCAGCTATCTTGACAGAAATACATCTTTTCACCACCCAAAAATGCTCAGTATTCCACAGTGAATGGCAGGACAACAGTAGAAGTCAGTTTGACTCATAATCCTAAAAGCAGTGTCTTTTTCATACCTTCCAATCTCCATCTGCAATTTGCATTTCTTTCACACACTCAAAACTTTCTTCCAAACCTCACTGACACATGAAAGTGAAAACATCTCAGCATTAAATTCAATTCTACTGAGACTGCATAAAGCAACTCTGAAATGAAACAAAAAACATCTTTTTTTTTTTTTTTGCTGAGTTGTTCACTGCAGAAAAAGTTCTCTCTAAGGAAGAGAACTAACCAAACCAAATCATTTCTATCCCTTTTGCCAGGTTTTTCTCCAACTAGCTTCCTGGAAGTAACAAAAATAACTATATTCTATGAGCAAAAACTGCTTCCCTTTTGGAGGACTCAGCACAGGGTTTAAGAAGCCACCAAGTATGCTCCACTGAGGAATATCTCAGCCTCCTTAGATGTTGAGTTGAGCTGCCCTGGATTTGTACAAGGTAAACTCTTCAGGCACTTTTGGATAACCATGGCATCCTAAACTAACATCCAAACAGGACTTAAACCCCACTTTTGATGCAGATGTTCAGCAAATTGTTACTGCTGAACAGAAACAGAAACAGTTAGCCTGTGCCAAGCTCCTTGGCCTCAGTTCTTCAAAATGCATCTGAACCAAAGCCCCAGTGGAGGTTTGCTGGAGTTAACTGGCACCAGAAAGGAAGAGCTTTGCCCAGCTGTGAGAGGCTCTAACCCTCACACTGCTGCCTTGATTTTCTTCTTAGGCATTTAGATTCAATTAAGAGCAGTGAAATGAGCAGGGAGTTACCCATTCCTAGAAGCAGGAGAAGGCTCGAGTGTTGCCTGCTAATCAGGTCCTTGCTTCTGAGTTTGTTCCCCTCTAGCTATTTTTCCTTGGATAAAACATGCTTTTCACATGGTGGAAACTAGAGTAGGACCTATGGATGTCTGGGAAGATGATGTTCAAGTGGAAAAAAAATCATGAAACTGAAGAAAACAGTCAAAAATTAGAATGAAATAAGACCTTACAGAGGTTCCAATCAGAAATGTTGGAAGAAAATGAAACTTGGGTTTGTTGTTTTTTGGGTTTTTTGTTTGTTTTGTTTTTTTGCTAATGGACACATTTTGGGTCAATACAATATTTTTTGCCCTGATTCAGTATTTCAAATATGAAAAGGTAGATTCTGTTTCTGTTAGAGATTTAGGAGATATGAATATGGTTAGATGTGCAAACAAGGGGAGACAAGTTTAACATGGAGGTTTCCCTTCCTTCTTCAGACAATAAGCAGTCCACACAGAAATCCTCTTCCTATAGTAATCAAGGCAATTATTCCAAGAAAAACTCATGGTTCAAAACAAATAAAATAGATTCCAATGACATTTTTCCCTGGAGAGCTTCACAGCTGAGAAAAGAAAACAGAGCAAGCACTGTTCAGTTCTGTCAGTATCTCCTGGCCTAAGAGAATCAGCAGTTTTGCCCAAGATTGCCTGTTGCCCCATGGTGTCAGATCCATACGAGTGATGCAGGCAATTACAGGAAGAGTTCAGCTTATTCCAACAGTACCTAGAAGGTATGGCACATTTTGAAGACCCTGGAATTCAGCCTTTCCAAGGAGCAGAGGGACTGGCACAGCAGCTGCCAATTAGAGGTGACAGCTCCTTCTTTCACCTCTAGACATAACAGCACTGACTTTGGTGGAACCACAAGCAAGACAAGAGTGAGCCAGTGCAGGGGAAGGCTGCCTGAGTGCCAGGGCAATCAGTAGCCAAAAAGCTGGGCTCAGCATTGAACTCATCCTGTTTGCCAGCTGACAATGCCAAGTTAGAGTGGAACAAATGTAAGCAATCATTCAGCCTCAAACTCCAAAACAAAACACAGGGCCATCTCCTCACCCCAGTGGCTTGTTTGTTCAGGTTCTTGAAGAGGATACAATCCATGCACTTGGATCTGCTCCAAAGAGAAGGAATAGGAGAGAGTGTGCAAAGCTGGGGAGGAAGAAGAGAGGCAGCATAGCACTGCAGTGTTACATAAGCTAGAGCCCAGCAGTCATCAGCATCCTGATACTGCTGTGAGACCAGGAGCACCAAAAGAATCATCAGAGCTGGTAATTTTGCTGCTTCTGTGAAGATTGCATGTTTGCAAGGCTCACAGAACATAAAGCTATCTTCACAGAACTGTGGTCATTCAGCTACTACTTCATATAAGCAAAACTGGAATATTCACTTGAGTCCATTTACAATACTATGGAACTAATAATATACAACTAATTAAGAAAACTAGGTACCATAGAGATGTTAAGGTATTTCTTAGTCTTTCCACAATGCTTTATTCTACCCAATCCTGCTCTCCCCCTCAATATGGAAGTTTACAAGGCCAAGAAGCATTATTCAACTTCACCAACCCATGACATACTTATTAGCATTTTAATTACTATTGGCTATTTGCAGCAGCTAGAGGCACTCATTTTGCTCAAAAGCCTTGTTCCAAGTCAGCATCAAACAGTTACTGCAGAAAGCTATTCAGAGACTATTTAAATCCAAACCTTTAATTCAGTTCCATTGTATCTCCAAATACTGCAACCAACCTTTCTCTGACCTTTGTAAACCCCTTTTTGTATCCCTGGAACACATCATGCACACAAGCAACAATTTCACAAGGGTATTTATGAACAGACTCCTTGTTGGATGTTGAGTTAATGCCCAAAAATGAATTAATATTACACTTAAGAAACTGCACACACACTTGGAAAATGTGGAAACACAAAATGCTGATAGCAAGAGTGGTTTAGAACAGATTGCAAGAGAACAAAATGCTCTTCATCAAGAAAATTCTCATCCAAAAAACCCTCAGTAAAGCATGTTAAATGCTAGGAGTGGATGTACTACCTAATCCAGTTATTTTGTGGTATAACAACATACCATTCTCTCTTAGTAAAAAGGTGGTGTGGGTTTTTAACACCAAAGCCCTGTGACACAAGCCTTGGCACAGCATGCTCAGATAGCCCAGATAACTACCCCCAAAAATGTTCCAGTCTTATGTTATTGATTGAACTGTGCACCCTGAGCTGCACTGCCTTTTGTTCATGGCCAATGTCACATACAGTAAATGCTTCTGGTCAGCTGTAAGCACAAGAAACCCAGACACTGTTCTAAAAGCTGATTTTCTGAAGTCAAGCAAGTAGAAATAAACTGTTACAAATCTATTTTGTTTCATTCTAAATCTATTATGCCACAGTCTAAACTACACAGGCATCATATACTATCAAGTTGAATATATTAACTAACTCTAGATTCTTCCCAAAGTATATATATCAACCAACATATTTCCAATCTTGCAAAAGGCTTTAACTCAAAGGCACTTTTTCATTCTCCACATTTTCTCTTAGGCCAAAAGAAAGCAGGCTCCAAGATGATTTGCATTGTTCCTGAGGAAGTTTTTCTAGTCATATTGAAAACAAGGAAGTACAGCTGAAGACAGAAGCTTTCTAAATTGGAAGGGAAGATGAGCTTACACTTGGCAGCCTGGATTCTGTTGTGCTTCTAATGCTGGTGACTTGCAAAAGGAAAGCACTTTTGCACCTCCACATATTTTGCCATCAACAAGCACAAGTGCTCCCAGGCCATGTCTGACTCTTCCAAATCAACCCCAGCTGTCCAGAAGTGAGTCCTGGCAAGAGGAAAGGAAAGGTCTACCACGTGGGGCCAGGAGATGCTGGGATGATGACAGCCAAGAGAAAGCTTTCCTTCACCTCACCAGCAGAGACTGCAGCATCCCAAGGGAGAAAGGTATGATACAGCTATGGAATGCAGAGATATTCATCACCTTCAGTGACTTAGCTCTCCACATCAAAGCACTCAGTTTCTTATCCAAAGCCAAGCCTAACTTGTCCTAGACCAAAGCAAACTTGTGGAGGACGCTAGGCTCCATGTTGATCCAAAGTCAGTGGCTCACAGTGTCCATTCTTCCCAACATCCTACTAATAAAAACTGCCACTGCTTCTGTTCTAATATTACACAGACCCCACTGAAGACTCCAGGCTGGAAATTGCACAGACATAAAGCAAAGGCAAGGTCTGCTCCACAAAATAGACTCTATTCCTCAGGCAGGAAACAAGAGGGAGAGAGGAAAAAGCAGAGAGAGGCTGAGGAGTGATGCTGCAGTCAGGAGAGCAGGCTGTGGAATCTCCTTTTCTGGAGCCATTGCAGAGCTGCCTGGACACATTGCTGTGTGAGCTGGTCTAGGTGATCCTGCTGTGGCAGGGGGGTTGCACTAGATGATCTTTCTAGGGCCCTTCCAACCCCTGACATACTGGGATACACGAGCAATCAAGCAGCAAGTTGATTGCCAGTTCAGCAATTCCCAGGCAAAGTGGAGGCTGAATGTGGTCAACTGTATCAACAGCTTTTTATGAAGGTCCTGAACTTCTATGTGGTTACAAGTATTTTGGAAGTAGATAGCTCATTTTATTCCCTTATACCACAAGTACCATGCTCAGCAGTATAACACATGACTGGAACCAACTTCAGGAGGCAATCTGGCCCATCCCAGGGCCTTAGGGAGGAAACAGCCACTCCTGAGGCAGGTATAATCACTATCTAAGCTTGCTTTAAAGCCACTGCCCACCTGGACTCCACAGCCCCTGTGGCACCAGGAGTGCAGTGCAGCACTACTTTTATTTTTGGAAGATTCTAGTTGAATCTGCACAGCTTTGGCTTCACTTAGAAGTCTATTATCTGGCAGTACATTCATTTATATTTTTTTTCCAAATAGAAATAGGTTTAGCCTACCCTATAATTTTAGTTATACACTATTTCTATAAAGACACATGTAATGTTTGAGTTTGATGTCATTTTGATAGTCTGTTATTTTATTAGGTGCAGCTAATGGTGCTTTTTCATATTCTCCAGCTATAAAAGACTTCCAACATCTTTAACATTGATGCTGATGGATTGGGTTTTTTCCTCCCTGAAGCTGTCTTTCTAGATCCAAATAGAAATAATAGATCAATTCAACTGAGCTTTTACATTGTGCTGCACAGAAATGCTTTTGCTCCAGTAGCAAATGGGTTGAAATATTTAATATTCCATACTCGAGTGTTGTGATATTTTACATGAGAAGTGTATTGCACATCACAAATACAATATACACAGGAAAAACAGGAGCTAGGACTCCCATACAATAGGAGGGATTCAGGCTTAGAAACTGGGGGAATTCTTCAGCATGTGCTTGATATACTCTGCAGGGAAGGGGATTAGTGTGTCCACCTTGGTGACAGCTTAAATACTTGAGGGACTCTAGGCTTCCTTATTTCTTATAGTAGAAAGGGAGAGTTGTTATTCTTGTTACAGCAGCTATACTAAGCAATAACCTGTGCTATCTCAGCTAAAGAGCTAAGTGCTTTACAGTTGGTCAACTCTACAAAAGAGCTGCACAGAGCTTTCTGTGAGCACTTCAGCTCCATCATCTGAGTGCCAAATTCACTCACTTTCAGTGGAAGATTTTCATTTTGCCTTCACCCCTCCACACATATATATTTATTCCCCCAACACCAACACAGATGTACTTGCATATAGATATCAGCAATGGGACTCAGTTCTTCTCTGGATATTAAAGCCTTGAGTGGGATTAATCTTGGCAGCTGTCTGACAGGAGAGACAGTGTGGGAGGAAAATGGCTTTATCTAAAACTTGAAAGAAAGCAAACTAAGCTTGGAGAGAACAGACTGTGTTTCAACTCTTGCTCTTTCAGTGCAAGACTATTTACTAATAGAAAATATCCAACAGCAAAAATACTGAAGTATTGCTCTGAAAGGTAAAATCACTATTTTTTTCTTGCATTTTATTTCTGTGGCCACTTCTGAAAACAATTACTAATATCATCATCATGGCCAGGCTTCACGAATGAAGCTCCGGGGAGGGCTCCATCCACGCTCTTCCCAAGCGCTTTTTCCAAGCACTGCTGGCTGCAAAGGCCAATGCAGGACACACAAGAGCGGTTGCAAAAGGCACAGCACAAGGAGCACATGGCTTCAAGTCCTCCTAAGCAGGGCAATCATTAACAAAATGGAAAGAAACAGCAAAAGCTCCAGATCTCCCACAGAATCATAGAATGTTAGGGGTTGGAAGGGCCCTAGAAAGATCATCTAGTGCAACCCCCCTGCCAGAGCAGGATCACCTAGACCAGCTCACACAGCAATGTGTCCAGGCAGCTCTGCAATGGCTCCAGACAAGGAGACTCCACAGCCTCCTGGGCAGCCTGGGCCAGTGCTCTGGCACCTGCACTGCAAACAAGTTCCTCCTCGTGTTAATGCTAAACCTCCTGTGGTCCAATTTGCTCCCATTCCCTCTTGTCCTAACATTGGATGCCATTGAGAAGAGCCTGGCTCTCTCCCCCTCACACTCACCCTTCACATATTTCTAACCATTCCTGAGCTCTCCTCTCAGTCTCCTCTTGTCCAGCCTGAAGAGACCCAGCTCTCTCAGCCTGTCCTCCTAGGGCACATGCTCCACTCCTTTCAGGATCTTGCTGGCCCTGTGCTGGACTCTCTCCAGCAGCTCCCTATCCTTCTGGAGCTGAGGGGCCCACAACTGGACACAGGATTCCAGGGGAGGCCTCCCCAGGGCACAGGAGAGGGGAGAAGAACCTCTCTGGCTCTGCTGGCCACGCTCCTCTTCATGCATCCTAGGATGCCATTGGCCTCTTGGCCACAAGGGCACATTGCTGCCTCATGGGCATCCTCCTAGCCACCAGCACTCCTAGAGCTTTTTCCCCAGGGCTGTTCTCCAACAGATCAGTTCCCAGTCTGTACTGATCCATGGGGTTGTTCTTTCCCAGATGCAGTACTTTACACTTCCCCTTGTTAAATTTCATTAAGTTTCTCCCTGCCCATGTCTCTAGCCTGTCCAGGTCACTCTGGATGGCAGCACAGCTCCTGGTGTGCCAGCCACTGCTCCAAGCTTGGGATCATCTGCAAACTTGCTGAGGGTACATTCTACCCCTTCAGAACAAAGATTCAGTTCTTGCTGGATCTTTAGGAACATGCACCTTAATAACGCTTCTTTCCCCCTCCCCTGAGAGTGATGATGTTTACCACAAAAATGCTGCATATGTTTAGCATCTCTCCAAATGATTGTGATGAAAACAGAGAGAAAATTTGACACAAAGGGTTTTTCTGAGCATGAGAAAGATGCAGTAACCTCTCTGCACAGTGCTCTGCCATGTATCTCCCAGGACTCCTGAAAAACAGACGTGGTTCCTCAAGGGACTTCCTTCATTAATTCAGTGACTCTCTGTGCTGGTTTTCAACTAATAATTAAAATTAGCTAGGATTTGTAGTCTCCTTCAAAGTGAAAAGTAGACAGAATACATGCAGCTCACTTCCTCACAACGTTTGGGGAAGGCTAAGCAGCTACAACACTTAGCAGAATGGTTCCTGGGAGATTTGTAAGGCCTTGTGGTGGTGGAAATTTGCTTCCTGGTTAGCCTGACAACAGGAACATTTTCTTCTTGGCTTCATGCTTTAACATATTAACCATGACAGTGCTGACATTTGTTGCTAAGTAAAATTGACTGTAAATGGTCTAGAAAAGCTGCCATTAAATTTAGACATTATTTTTGGAGCCTGAAATTAAGTACTGTCACCACAACTCATGTTGCCACTTACAAGCAAATATGACAGGAATTTTAATGACTTCTCCAAACTCCACATATAAAAGAAGGAAGAGTAATGTTTTTAATTGCTCTCAAACTATTACAAGAAGCAGCTGACCTATATGGCATCATAAGAGCTCAAATCCAACAAGACAGGCTAAGTAGGAGCTCCTCCAATGTGAGCCATGAGGTTGAGATACATCCAGGATCATCCTTTTCCTCCCATGAGAGATTCTTAGTTATTAGTTATTATTATTCTAGTTATTTGGACACAAGACTTGGTCAACAACAGGAAGGAAACATGAGAATACTTATTCAAGGCAAGCTGAGCATACCTGTGTGGTTCACATCCCAGTTGGACCTTGGCCCAGAATCACTTCCAATTTCTGCAGAAGTAGGAAAACCATGCTGGGAATTGATCAGATCTTGCTTGTTCTAGTGTCAGTTACTATCTTATTTAACCTATTTTTCTTTTCTTCATCCTCAGTTTTTCATTTCCATAGGTGTTCCAGCACCACATAATATCTAACAATAACATTCTGCCTGGAATAAAATTGTTCTCCCTCTCTTTTTGCTACAGTGTAGAGAGGTGAAATCCTAGTGAAGGATTACAAGCAATCTATTTGCTGTCTTGATATCATTCCTCAGGCTTATCTACTCTTTTGGGGCAGCAAATACACTTTTTCTGTTAACTGGCCCCACTCCAGCCCAGTATTATACTGGTGTAAGGACTCCAGAGAAAAGGAAAAAGGATTTGCTAGTCCCAGCTCATAGTCTTCTGGAAAAGGAGCTTTTCTCTCCTGTCTGAGGGATTTATGCTTCTGAAAACCAAACACATGTGCAGACTGTGAGCAACAGCCTCTATAAGAAGTGCTGAAGTCTGACAGCATCAAACCACGGGTAGGGGACAAAATACAACTGGACAGTCCCTCCCCACAGTACACAGTGCAGAGATGTCCTGGAGACTAGGGCATCACTGAGTCTTAGTGGAGAGAGGAGACATCTCCTAGAATGTCAGAGTGAGATAGTAATGGTTTGGGAGGTGTGTGCATAGGCAATCAGCAAGCTTAAAACAAGCATGTAGCCATAACCACTGATTTGATCATTACCCTGACCTCATAAAGAATAATCTGTGTCACAAAGAAAACATGCTAGGTGCACATAAGGATGAAAAACTTACCCTGGAATCCTTTTCCAGATGAAGCTTGTGTTGGAGACTGCGTCTTCTCCTGGCCTTGGCAATGCCATTGTGATAAAAGAAGTAGCCACTGTCTAAAAAGGGGAGCTAAGGAGAGACAGAAAAAAACTAATAAGGATGACATGGAAAAAAACTTTTAGCTGTGAAGTGACTCAGGAATCTGTAACAAGACTTGTGAAGAGTTATGCCAGAGAGCCCTAGTGTCACATCTCAGTTACTGTGCACAGTATGCCCCAGCAGCAGTCCTGTTATTTGCTACAAGTTTACAAGGTGTAACTTCCCCTGGATACACTTGCTATTACTTTCCCCTTACGTTTAAGGTCAACAGTGCCAGTATTTCTGAAGGGCTTCCCAAATCACATCAGGATTATTTCCTGCTTCCTGAAACAAAGGCCAGAATAAAAGAACAAAGAGAACTGCCAATGATTTGAAACTACCACAAGCAATAAGGTGGTAGACAAGTGCTTTTCTGAGCCATTATAATACACCCAAGCTGATGCTGTAAGCAGGAAGGCAGAGAGAAGAGTGATTTCCACTCAAAGTAAAATGTATTTGGAATTTCTTCTGAACACCAGGAAATGGAACATATGAAGAATATTGAGAAACAGAGAGCTGACAGCATCCTGGTGGGAACAAGTCTTGTACAGCTTTCCTGTCTAAGACATTTAGGCAGCAAGCAAATATCTCCTGAGAGCTTTCCAGCCCTACCTAGGGCAGGGCCAGGGAAGAAAGATCTATGTCCATTATTAAATGCTCCATTTGCATTTCAAATTCTATAGTTTTTTCCCCATTCCAACTTAACAGGGAGGTTCCAATTAAACATTTAAATCTAAGCAAGGAACTGTGTATTTTTAAACTAAGCTTCTCTTTGCACAAGTTGGGGGAAATAAAAGGCTCTTGTTGGCAAGTTATAAGTTAATGCTGTGAACATTTCAGCTTCAGAGGTTACACTACACTGTATGTAAAATAACTTTACAATAGAGATATTCCAGAAGAGCTATGACAGCCTTGTTTCTCTCCATTTTATTATGTGTACTTCCCAATAATGTAAACCTCTTAGCAAGAGTTCAAAGTTCTTTACTGAAAAATTGACATCTAGAGAGAATATTCCTTGGGGAAAGCTGGGCTGAATCAGGGTAGCAGGATCTTGCTTCCATAAAACAGAACCTGGTCCTGTACACAGGTAGATAGATTTCACCAATGTCATTTTCCTTCCATGAAATGATCTCCTGTTTCATTAAATCTATCACTGTTTTGCACCAGCTGCACACACATATGAAGAACACCACAGCTGAGGCAGAAGGAGAAATGAGGTTAGGAAAGCTCATGGCAGTGGCCACAGAAGTCTCCTACACTTCAAATCCATCCTCAGAGTTGCAGCTTGGATACATTACTCTCTGTCTCAAAACCATGCAGGGAAAAAGCCCTAAATAGCCAGATCAGTTACAGCTTGAAATCCATCTTGCTGTGCTGACAATTACCCCTCTAATTCTCTCCAGGAAATCAGGCTCTTTTCCTTCTTTTTATCTTAGTACCACCCACCACTCCAATTAATTCCAGTCAAATACTGACCTCGATGTTCTTCCATTAAGGAAGATTCTCAGCAAATATGAAGATGTCTGGAAATATATATGTTTCCTGATCATTTGCTGTGTAGGGTTAGTTTCTAGTGACACTTAGAATGAAGCAATCTATTATAGAGCAAACATTTCAAGCTGGTGTATTCAAGTCTAACCACAAGCAAAAGCAATTAGAGTTAGTACAACAGTGACCAGATTTATGGACAAAATCATGATTAAGTTTGACTGAGACTATTCATAGAATCATTATGGTTGGAAAAGACCTCTGAGGTCATCAAGTTCAACCTCTCCACCCAACACTACTACATTCACCATTAAACCACAGCTACAGTGTTTTTTGAACACTTCCAGGGATGATGATTCCACCACATTCCTGGGTAACACCTCTTCCAATGCCTGACAACCCTCTCAGCAAAAAAATTCTTCCTAATACCCAATCTGAACCTTGTCAGGAATTGCAAAGGGACCTGGAATAAGATGCATGGCTTACTCTTCCTCTTCCCAAGCTAGAGTTGTTAATTAATCTCATCTGAGTATTTATAGAAAAGGAGGGAACTATATTAACTTTTGTTGGGCCAATAAAGTGCTGCAATTCTTACAGCCAAACATGGTAAGAAATCTGTACTACACACACACTTCTTCATGTATTCCTGTGTATGGAAGTATGGAAGGTCCACCTTTTCCACAGATATCCTAATAATCTTTGAGAGACTCAGATTTTAGTTTGCATGGTTTTCACACTCATTTAGTGAAACTGGGAAGGGGAGACATTGAGGAAGCTAAGTGAGGCAATACCCAAAATATGACATGATCAAGCACCATGGATTGTGAAGAATAAATAGCAGAAACCAAGCAATTGGCAGGAACAATCTAAACCCTGTAGTAAATCCTTAAAATTAATGAATGTACACACACAGGAGGAGGCAGAAGGCAGCAAAGGGCCTCAAATGCCTCCTGCTTTGATGTGGCTTTGGCATTGAGATCTGTGAATACCACAAGCAAGCACTGAAGTGCTCCCTTTCTGATGAACTCCTGCTATGGAGTCACTAACTCCTCCACAGCTACCAAATGGCAGGATGCAGGTAGCTCCCAGCAGGCTTTACATTCCCACTATTAGCTTCTCCAGGAGGTCCACTCTGATTTGAAGCTAGAGCAAAACAGCAAATAGCAAAATGAACAGTGCATGTAATGAAGTGAAATGGAAAACAGAAGGGCTCCTATACATAAAAACCTCCAAAAAGTGCTACCAGCAGCAGCTACTCTGTAATATTCTTGTTGGGAAATGTTAATGCACTGGAGTAAGATTCCTGTTTCTCGAGCAGCAGGCTCTGCATGTAACAGGGAGGAATACTGCACTCAGCCTGCTGGCTCAGGTTCCTTCTGTAAGACAAAAGCTTCCTGGCCTCAGAGATAAATTAGCAGTTATGTAAGATAATGAACTACTGGAAAGCACTTGAATATTCAAGTGAGGAGGGTTATTTGGAGTTAGAAAAGGGGCTGCTATTGCCTTGATGGTGCAATATATAGTAGGATTCTGAGAACCTCAGGAATTAGAGATATTTGGTGACCTGCAATATTTGTATAAAATTACTAGTGAAAGACAAACAAGCAAAACCAGAATCACAAATCCAACCCAGCAGGTAGAGCAAAACCTTATCTATCCTCTTGTCTCTTCCTTTCTTTCAGATTTGCAACCTTTATCATAGAATCCTAGAATGGTTTGGGTTGGAAGGGACCTCTGGAGCTCATCTAGTCCAACCCCCCTGCAGTGGCCAGGGACATCCCCAACTAGAGCAGCTTGCCCAGAGCCCTGGCAAGCCTCACCTGCAATGCCTCCAGGGATGGGAACTCAACCACCTCCCTGGGCAACCTGGGCCAGTGTTCCACCACCCTCGTGGGGAGGAACTTCTTTCTAATATCCAGTCTAAATCGACTCCTCTCCAATTTAAAACCATTGCCCCTTGTCCTTTCACTGCAGGCCTTTGCAAACAGGCCCTCTGCAGCCTGCTTGGAAGTTCCCTTTAGGTACTGGAAGGTCACTAGTAGGTCCCCTGAAGCCTTCTCTTCTCCAGGCTGAACAATCCCAGCTCCCTCAGCCTGTCCTCAGAGCAGAGGTGTTCCAGCCCCTGAGCATTCTCGTGGCCTCCTCTGCACCTGCTCCATCAGCTCCATGTCCTTTCTGTGTTGAGGGGTCAACAATACCATCTCAAGTAAAGTTGAAACATTCTTTAACCTCCTTCCTAAAAAGCACAGGAACCAGAAAATAACTTTAAAACCCCCCAACAGCATTCAGTTAAATGAAGAGAAGGAAAACTCTTTAAATGGAAGAGGCTTATCTAGAAAGCCAAATGGCTAGGATGTACCATTCAGTATAGAAGGAAGCAGGAAACACTTCATATCATGCACAGTTCCAGCACCAATACCTCTGACCCTGAGGTATCTTGGCTGTTCTCAAACTACTGCTCCACCAGAGATGTTCAGGTGTAATTACTATTGGAGTAAGTTAGGGAAAATCATAGTTCTCATCCTTCCTGCACTCTCCTCCCTCCTTACATCTAACAATCTTTCCCCAGCAAGAAAAGAGAACAAGAAGTTTACTCTGTGCTGCTCTAGATGCCACTCCTGGGAAGAAAGGCTGTAAGTAGGTGTTAAGGCTGTCAGAAAGTGCAGTTAGAGGCAAAGTGATGCAGAGGTTTAAAGAAAAGAAGCCACAGAAAGACTAAATTCAGACACTCTTGCCCATACAAAACCAGCAGCTCTGGGGACAGCTTGAGCAGAGCTAATAGTAAAAGCAAGCATAAAACCATCAGCATCATCTGACCAGAAGAGCTTATCTGTAGCAATGTGATTATGAAGCTAAAATAAATGTTAAAATACTAAAAAAAAAAACAAACCCAAAGGCAAAATTAATTTAAAGAAAGATTTTGACTAAATCTCCCAGTGGCATCAGGGTTTTAGGTGGCTCTCAGTGAGAGGTGCTGCATTCACAGCCTGTCACCAATTTTAAGAGGTAACAAAAATAAAGAGGAGCTTCAGCTCCCAGGCTTATCTTTACCACTCAATTTTATGAATTCCTTGTCTTAAACATTAAGTCTTACTGACTGCCTTCAGGGCTCCATATCTACATACATCTCATAAGCAAATTAAGGCACCCAAAGAAAGCTTAAGAACAGATTGGGTGGCCCCCTCCTATTTTAGTGAGACTGATCTCTGCCCAGTCTTCCTGTGTAGTCTATCATGTTGTAGCACATACGCAGTCTAGAACAACTTTCTTTTGAGCAAAACCATTTAAAAATGCAAGCAAAGGGTGATTTATAACAAATTACTGCAGGGTCACCTTCTTCACTCACCAACGAAATCAGCATGAATAGATGTATCAGTGAAGGAGAGTCACAGAAAGTCCTCAAGCTGATAAAGATCCTCCTCAGGGCTCCTTGCCTGCCTTTATACGAATACAAGGCCAAGCATACAAAGGTTCAAATATTAGTGCTAAAGAAACTCTTTGGCTGGAAAAAAACCCACAATATCAGTCCCCCAAATAAAATAAAATAAGATTTTTCAGTATACTACAAAACATCTCCTCCCTATAAAGCCCAAGCACAGCTCCTGACTTTAAGAGGAGCCATAAATCTGCCCAGGTGAGCTCTTTCATCCCATTACTGCTCAGTAATTACAGCAATGGAAAATACAACCTAAACCTGGCACGAGGAAATGTGTTGGAGCCTTCATAGCCCCCACAGGCCTCACTCCTTCAGTTGCCATTAGAGTTGAAGCACAACAAAGTGCCTCCCAGCAGAAATTAGAAACCTTTTAATCCCAGTTTCACCAAATGCACTGAGGATGCTTATAAATATTCAATATGAATTTTTAAGCTCTTTCTCTCATTTTCCCCTCACTCCAATTAGCATTAGAAATCATTTTCAATACACAGATGGGAACCAAGTCTGAAGTCAAAGGCTCTCACTCACTCTAGTGGCAAGGGTCATGGAAGAGCAGAGCCAGCTAGAAACACAGGCAGCCCCAGGCACTGAAATAACCCAGAACACAGCACTAACAAGAAGGGATTCATTCAAACACTAGTGGAGAAATGTGAAATAACAAGAGAATTAAAGCTGTACCAGACCTTACCCAACATGCAATCCACTCCACTGTGTCCCCACAGCCCCAGAGAAGGATTTCACACTTGCTCATCTGAAGGCTCAGCAGAAGAACCTACATAAGCTACAGGCAGGTCTGGGGCTGGGTGTTAGGACTCAGTGTTCCTGGCTCCTTTCTCACTGCACCTGTGTCTTATTTAGCTGTCTCCACCACAGCCTCATCTCCTTATCTGAGCAAATCTAGCAGGTGGAGGTGTTAGCCATAGCTTTAACACTCTCAAAATATAAATCTCCTACTAAAACACCAGCAGAGGTGAAACCCAACTGATTTACACACAGTACAACATTTCTCCTACAAAATCATTCAGAAATGCCTGACTTAGTAGATATTTACACATGCTTTTAGCTCTGTTTCATGCACATATTCACCACCTCTTTAGGGAGTCAGCAACAGGTGGTGGTAGTAAGAAAGGATTGTGACTATTTGGCAGGGAGATCCACAAGTCAGTGGAAAGACTGTAATCCACATGGTAACAAGGCTGCTTAGGATACTGGTTTTCCAGTAAGAACATGGCAACCCTGCTTCAAAAGGTCTATTAGGTCTCTCAAGCATGCAGCAACCACAAGGTTAAAGTCTTCCCAATAGCTGGACAGGAGGGATTCAGGAAATACAGGGAAGTAAAGGGAAGAAAAGGAACCAGCTGTGGCCTGCTTACATGTCCAGTCTGTCCATATAGAATCTACCCAAGTTCTCCATACAATCCATGGCAATAAAAAGAGGCACTTGCAGAGCATCATTCACCTGACCTATTTTAGGTGAGCAGAGCTGAGCCCCAGGAGTACTTCTTTCACTCCAGAGACTGTAAGAGGAGCACAGCTGTCCACATTCAGGTGGATCAATTCTGATGCTAAATGTCTAATGCTTATTCTCTCATCACTTTTGTTCTTACATTATCACATAGGGTGCTTCCAAACCACTGCTCTGTTGGTTTGGTTTCAAGTTTGCAATAGCTGGAATTTGATTTGCAATAGAATGAATCACACAGGTTTAACCTTTTACTGTATGTACACCTCTGTTAAGTTTGTCACTGAAGAGCTTCATCCTGCAAGCACCTAACACTCATATAAGTCATCAGTGACAAGGCTGTGGATTTGCTGATAGTTTTATCAGTGAATTGGAGAAGCCATTTCAGGCTTTTAAAGAGAGTTATTCTAGTTTATGTGAATGGATCTCTGCATTTGAGAGAGTTTTATACATGACTCCTCAGTAACCATAAAACCTATTATGGATTCTACCACATGCACTGTTGAAAGCAGGATACATTCCAGGTTTGGAGAAGAATGTTCTTGCTTATACATTAGCACTTACACTGGATTAATCCAGATTGTCATTACCTGGAGTAAATGATTATTACTATTTGGCTAACAGCCTGAGGTGAAGGCTTAGTTATCATCAGTATGTCCTTTTACAGAGATGGATAGATAGTGAAGATCCTGCAAGAGCAGCACCTCAGTCAAGCCCTGGACACCAGGAAGAATCATGGAGCTCAGCACCCAGAAAGTCACTGGGAGCATCTCATAGTTGTGTTGTCATTTGTAACAGCAACAAATGGCTACTGGGAGAATGAGACTGTATGCCCAAATCACTAAGCTACACAGCTCCACAACCACCACACTCAACAGATAAACATACATGTCATTTAGAATAATAAGTAAAATGGGATGCCAAAGAGCTGAATCAAATTCTCTTAAAACAGGTTATTAGTAGCACAAAATGAATTTTACTTATCCTGTTAAAAAAAACAACCTAAAACAAAACCACACAGAAACAAATAACACTCAATCCCCTCCCAAAAGCCCCACAAAACCCCCAGATGATCTCATACAAATTAGACTCTAGACATTCTTGCAGGAACACTTGCCTCTAAGTTTAACTTTCCTAACTTTCACATGTTAGGCATGACTTCAAGGAATTGCTCTTCAACTGTGCAGTGTAAATGACATCAGAGCAACAGACCCAATCAGTATTTGACTCAGATAATTAACTGCAATTCATTTAGCCTGTGACAGCTTTAAGAATATAGGGGTGGGGAAAATAAGTGTCTTTGTCAGTTCTACATTACCAAAGTCAAAAAGCCCTTTTGCTGTAAGTGCCTGTCTGCTGCTTGGAGCAATGGGGCTCCCTCTGGGTATCCTGCAACTCTTTCAGAGGCTCTTCTGTGCTTTCAAGGCCATCTCCCAAGGTGATAATATTCTGTGACAGTTTTCACACCTCAAAGAACCTTCTCACCAAGATCTTTCTATCCAGGACTGTTTCATTTCCTTCCCCCCCTTCTCTGCTGTTAATTCACATGGTAGCATCCTGCTGAAGGACAGAGCCAGGACTAAAACTTCCAAGACATGAATTTGAGCATCTTTAAAGCTGCTGGGTAACCCCAGTGCCTACTGATATCAGAACAATCTCAGGCAATTGCAGCTGGACTATTCTTGTTTCAGTTGCCTTGCATGTGAAATGATATAGTCTAATAAGTACTTGTTTATTTATTGATAGCATTCACTTAAATGTTTGCACAGCACTATAAAACCAACTATAAAATGCCAAGTGCCACTGTAAACATATTAATGGTCATATCTACGCACATATATATATATATATGCATGCAATCAGGTACTGCCTTAGCAACAAATATTGGGAAAATAATGTGTTTAAATAACACATGATGGAAACCTCTTCTTCCTATCAGCCTGACTTAAAGTCTGCAAATTGAAGTGCATTTCTAACTGAGCTGGATCAATACTGCTGACAGTAATTAGCACTGCTAACAAAGGCTGCTTGGCCCCACTCCTGATCTACAACCCATCTCTCTCCTTTTAAGCATGTAACCAAACAGGTTGACTGCTATTGCCACACAGGAAACTGGTGTCACATCAGCTCTAAAAAACACTGGAGAGAAAAGCCAGGAGATAAAGCTTGCTATTTTTAAAACATCATTAAGATATAGTGTGTCCCAGCCATGAATTACTAGTACTTAGAGCTCAGGGATGGAGAGGGAGCAAGACATAGCTGCTTGCTGACATTTCAGCAGGGCAGCTCAGCATTATTTTTGCTATCTCCATCCCCAGAGCAAAGTGAGTAGGATATAAACCTGTGTGCCAGTGCTCAGCTAATAGGGCACCTCAAAGCAGCATCATGAACTCAAGCTCTAATGAAGTAGTGCTCAGCTCAGACCAAAATTAGTTGGTTACTGACAAGAGCTACTCAAGAAAGCACAGAGAAGGTGAATTGCACTAATGCAAAGATGTGAGCTCTTACCAACACTTCAGGAAGATGTGTAGCTCTTTCTATTCAAAACCTTGATTCTTTCCCTGTCCATTTAATGCTAGGGCTGCAAAGCAGCAGCCAATTGACAGAAAGTACTTCTCAGGGAGGTTTCTGAACAAGACACTGAACAAGTCCTCCAGTTCCCAGAGCAGCAGTCAATTCCTGGAGGAAAATGTGTGCTTTAAAGGACAGAAGCTGGTCCCTAACAAAGAGAAACAACACTGTGACATTTGGGGGGACACATACATGCTGTTGCATCATTTGTGTCTTTTAAACTGAAGATAGGAGGCTTAATAAGAGCTGGACAAGGAAGCCTAAAGATAAAGGAAAAGAGACATCTAGGACACTGCTATTTTCCTTATTTTTGTATAGTTACTTGACACTGCTAAAAGAAAGTCATGGGCATTCATTTCCAGTACTATAAGACGAGGTCAGAGGCAAAATCTGCCATTATTTATGCCCTTACCAAGTGGAGACTCAGCTTTGGTACAGAACAGCATCATTGTCACTTCACAAGAGACTAACTGCTCTGAGTGGGCTCAAGAGCTTCAGATCAGATGGAAGAAAAAAGGATGACCCAAATCTGCTTCAGTGTTAGCAATAGTGATGAGAAAAAGAAAACATCATCATCACCTCTTGCCCTTCCTCCCAGACCCTGCCTCATTGACCTTGCAGGGAGCTGTGAAATAAGTCTTTTTACTGTTTGTTACTACCAATTAATAAATAAAAAAGTTGATTGCTGGCAGAAAGTGTGGCCAATGCAGTATGTGCTGACAGGTTATCTTGCTTCATCAGTTCATCAGCTTCATCTTAACATCAGTTAAGCAAGGCAAATGAGGGGTTTTTAATTAATCACCAGCATGCTTCAGCCTTTAGAGTCTGGAATACTGGTTTTCCTACCAAGGTATGTTATATTAAATGTGTGTAAAAATATATCCAGTTAGAAGGGGCAAAAAGGGATTTTACAGGACAAAATTGAGTATTTTAGTCATCAGAAGAAATAAGGAAAAAACTGAACACTTGCTGTTCTGTCTAGGTTTTATTCTGAAGTGCATCTAAATTATAAGAGAAATGAAATGGTTTTACAGTTGAGAGAAGAGCATTTCCCTGTGAAGGTTTGGGGTTTAAATGGTAATGTAAAAATTAACAGATAGAAATGCTTCAAGGACCAAAATTCAGATTGATGATGTCCTGAGTCCACAACCATCATTCTCTCAATGTTTAACAACGTATTTTTTCCCATTCTCCAAATGTGTTCCAATTCTGATTTTTGATACATCTTCCAACTCAGAAGTGACAGTTCTCCTTTACAACCAGTTCAGAGTCATTTTTAAATTGCTAAGTTAAAACACAGTTCTAAAATTAATTGACACAGGGAAGCACAAGGTTCCAATGGGAATCCACTAGCCATGGTCACAGCTAACTCACTGTATCCTAGCTGCTGCTAAAAGCCTTCAGCAGAAGATTCTGCTGCATTTGGTGTACAGTGCTCATCCATAGAGAGGACTTCATAGTCCCATTCCTTCATTTCCCTGGTGTTTCAGAATGAATAAGAACATAGGAAGGAAGAGCCCCTGTCATTAGAAGAGGGGATGCTATATCCTACCTCTTTTACCACATGCACAAGGAAGAGATTCACCTGTTGGGTTGTAGTTTGACACCCACCACCTGTCTAGGAACATATTAAGTAGAGAATCTGGTAATTAAATCTCTATTTGTTGGGTTTCAGGTTTTCACAGTTTGGTAGAAGGAAGCAGCTCTGACACATTACCCTTCTGCTCATCAGGTAAGCAAATAACCTAGTTCAAATCATGAGTACCTGGGCCACACTTGCCAACTGGTTTGAGGTAAACACTGAGGTCACTCTTTCCATTTGGTTTTTGTGAACAAAGAACTTAAGAATGTAACATTTACACAGGAGTTTTGTTTGAGAAGGTAGGTAAAACATGACAAAGAACATTATGTCCCAGTTCACTCCTTGAGTGAGTAAAGTAGAGCTATCACTACCTAATTTATTTGCTTATAATCCCAATGTATAAATGGTAAGATTGGGCTAGCTTGTAATTCCCTATTTTAAGTCCAAGCTGCCACTGCTTGCTGCACTCAGCTGAGGGAGACTTTTGAGCTACTAGCATAAATCCATGACCAAACTGAATTACATGCCAGCTGATAAACTGTGTGTGGTGTGATGGCCATGCAGAATTTCACACAAGCAGCTACCCAACTCAGCTCTCTGGGACAGTGCTCCCTGTTCCAAAGCATGGCCCAGGACCACTGAGCTGAAATTCAATCTCCATTTCAGTAGGAAAGGGTTAGCTTCTCAGTGAACTTCTGAGAGTTAAAGGCAGAGCTCACCTGGATTTACCTGAGTAGCACACCAGACTGCTTCAGGTTACTTAGAGAAAGCCTGGCTGGGACAAACAGTCGAGCAGTTCAGCTTCCTCCCACCAGAGGCCAGTGAGGGCTGGAAGCTGTAGGCTGCTCACTGCAGTATTTACAGCCAAGCACTCTGTAGAGATCTGACCCATTTAATTGTTTGAAAAAGTTGAAAGGTAAAAGAACAGTTTCTGATGACTAAGGTAGCATGATAAGACAAAGGGAAGCACAGCACTGAGATAGCCACTAGAGCTCTCACAGAAACTAGCCCCCCATGCTACAGACTGGAACTGCACAGAAGAGTTTCCCAGGTAGAACACTTTAGTTAGAACTGGCAAAATTTATTGTGCATTTTGGATTGATTTCCTGCTCACAGAATTTTCCATAAGCATGAACATTTCTCAGGACTTACTAACTGAAACTATCTAACAACTCAAGGGGCAATGGTTTTAAATTGGAGAGGAATAGATTTAAACTGGATACTAGAAAGAAGTTCCTCCCCACGAGGGTGGTGGAACACTAGCCCAGGTTGCCCAGGGAGGTGGTTGAGTTCCCATCCCTGGAGGCATTGCAGCTGAGGCTTGCCAGGGCTCTGGGCAAGCTGATCTAGTTGGGGATGTCCCTGCCCACTGCAGGGGGGTTGGACTAGATGAGCTCCAGAGGTCCCTTCCAACCCTAACCATTCTAGGATTCTATGATAACTCAGTTCTACATATGTTTCAGCAACTACTTTATTCCAAGCATTTGAAACTTGAAGTGCAGGGATTAATTTTAATTGGAATAATTCCATAGGTGGAATTAAGCTGGGGAGCTGAAGCCACTACATGCAATACTCTTAAGGGACTTCACATGAGTAGGAAAAAGAGCATTACCAGGGTTAGCAGACACAGCACAGGGCAACAAGGTGTTCCCTGAAACAAAATGTCAGCAAAGACTTGTAGCTGCTTTGCCAGTGATTCCCCAACCTCACAAGGACTCTCCAGAGCACAGGGACTCTAGAAAACAGGGCAGAGAACCACTGGGTGCTTCTGGTTTCTATGGTGCCACAGCACCCTGGCCCTGCTGGCCTGGGAGGCTGTCTCTGGTCTTGTGGTGTGCAGTCAGCCTCTGGCAGAGAGGAGCCTGGAGCTGTGTCTGCTCCATCAGCTTTTGCTACATAGGGAAAGGAGCAGGTGGCACTGCCCAGCATCCATGCTTTGAGCACTGACACTTCTCAGCTGCTTAAAGGCCTTCAGACCTGGAGCAGAAAGCTGTCCCTGCTGCCTTCACACCACACTGCAACAAGCTTGCATCAGGCAAGCACTCGGGGCTAGGCTGCAGGAGATAGGCTAGGACACACACCATGTGCTAGGATCATAGCATCCTGCAAATGCTGTTCACTTCTTCAGATGTTTTCTCTTTCTATTTTTCTCCTTGACACTGGCAAAATTAAATATCACTTCAATGAAAACAAATAACTGCACATCCCCAGTTAGGCTGCTGCATCAAAAAAACCCCAAACAAGTGAAGAAAGAATTCCTCCCAGCACATTCCCTGGGTCTCTACCACATGTTCCATTTTAACAATGAGGTGAAGCAATCTGGAATAAACAAAACTATAAATGCAGGCAGCTTTCTAAATAGCCAGAATTTTGTATCTTCTCTTGTAAAGGTAAGGTCTGAAGTGCATGCTCTGCCAAGAAACAGAACTATACTGTGTATTCAAAACATTAATAGAGCAATTACATCAGGGATCTATAGCAGGGGAGTCTGACCTTCTTGTTTTACACTCACAATAAATGCTATAAACATCTGACAAGGTAATTATTTCATACCTCAAACAGAACACTCAATGCCAACAAGCAGTTGGTTTGAGTCTGGTGGAGAAGGAACTCTACAGAAACAGGGTTAGGGATGTACTTGAGCTCGTGGTTTATGTTGTTCTTGTTGATGGTTTACAGCTTTCACATGCCTAATGAGTGCATTTAAGTAATAGCAGATGATTTTGCTGTTGTTCTGAGTTAGGCAGTGATAGTGCTTGTTCCTGGGGTAAGAAAATACTCTTTTGAAAGACAGATAGTATTTCCATCTGTGAGGCAAACTCCTAGCACAGAAAAACTCTTAACTCCACTAACATTTCTCTCAAGTGTAAATAGGAGCAAATAGGATTTGATAGTCTGTGCCCAGTGATATGCCTGGGCCCCACTTGAGCACAGCTGCCAAGGGTCCCTCCAGACACAGATGGCTGCTCTCTCTGGGTCTCCTCAGTTACTTTCTTCCAAGGCTTTTCTGGAAAAGAAGAGCTCTCCATCACCACCCAGCAGTGTCCTTTCCCACAGCAGGGTCCAACTTTTACTGTTATTTCCTGCTAGTTAATTGCTTCTTCCTCCTATTTTAAATACATCAGCTCAGACTATCTCTTGGAAAGTGATGTTATGGTGAGATAACCTATTGAAATCTCACTAGCTGCACAATTAGCATTTGCATGGAATTTCCTTTTTCTTATCTTAGTAATACAAAATTGCAATAGTGAAATCTAGGAAATGAAAGCTCTTGGCTCCTCAAAGAATTTACACTGTAGCTTCCATTTCTAAGAGGTTTTCCTGTATCCCTAATAAAGGATTACTTTTGCAAACAAACATCCTTTCCTCTAGGGCAGCATAAGACACAAAGCTAATCAATTAAAGATGTATTAGTGCATGGAAACACTGCAGTCTGAGGCTTGATCTTAAGTCCTTGAACTCCAGTGGACCCATGCAGGGAGATCTGGGCTGTCTGCCTCTTCTTGGCATGGGATGCTCTGTTGCTTCAGCATCTGCTTCCCCAGTAGAGCACATCTGCCCCTTCAACTAGACACAACTAACACTTTCATGAGTGTTTGGCTTAGCAGCATGTGTGAGGGCAACACAGATAAGTTTATCTGTAAAGCATGGACCACCATGTACATGCACAAATTGACTAGTTAATATATATATATATGCACACAAGGTCTGCTAGGAGCCTGGCTAAGAATTCACCTTTCTTCTTCAGTGCTCTGTGCACAGGTATTAGTGGGAAAGGAACAGGAAACATCTGTCTGTGTCTATATGAACACAGATACAATCCCACAGCTGCAAGCAGCATCTCTTATGTGCCCAGAATCCCATCTGTCCATCACTGCATTCTGGGCATGCAGAAGCATATCCTGGCTCCTTAAAGAACAAGCTAGGCAAACACCTCTTCTCCAGATTTAGGGGCTGATCCACACAGGAAGGGTCTTTCAGGCCTTTAGTACAAGAAACCCAAGCTGAAATTTTCAGGATTACTGAAGGAGATCCCAAAGAGCTCCCAAAGCTGCAAACCTGTTATTCTGCCTCCTGTTCTGCCTTCCACACTACAGCTCCCAGCCTAGATGCAGAAGTGGGCTACTGCAGCAAGAAATCTAGCTTATCTGTTAAGTTTTGCTTTCAAAAAGTCCTTATTTATATGATGTAAAAAAAACCAACAACAAACAACCCCAAGCTTCCATGTTTAAGTCTGAGGCCACTGAACTCTAATTGTTCAAGATCCCCCAGTGCTACCAGAAGTGGAATATTTAGCTATAAGTAGCATTCTGTAGATTATTTCAGCCTCAATGTTCTTAATGAAATGGAAAGAGATGTCTGAACTCTGATCTCCAATTAGGAGACCTTTCCAAATGCTTCTTCCAACTCCTTTTGTTAGAAATGAATTAAGAATTGCAAGGCAAGGTCAGAAAGCAGTTTGCCTCACCCTGCAGTACCAAATGTTTTCTGGCAGCAACCATGCTAGGAGACAAATAAAATGAAAGGCAACAAAATAAAGTTGCTCCTTTTGCAGTTCTCCCAATTTAAGATGTAGCTTTTAGGGAGCCATCTTCAGATCTCCTGAATGCTCCAAGATAGTGAGGCTAATGGTTTTAAGACAAGAATATGCTTTATCACAGTACCTGTTTTACCAGGAATATATAGAATTAATTTTGGCAGTTAGAAATAGACTGAAAAATTGTAAATGTTAACAAACCAACCTCAAAGTACAGAGTTACAAAGAGATCTGTATTTGGGATTAATTCAGAGAAGGTTAAAGAAAGTGACCAGTGTTTTTGAGACTCTCTCATGTAAGGATCCTAGACCTAAACATCATCACCTCTTTATGTAAGTACCCAGCCCTTCTTAATCAACTCCTCAAGCACTGAATTTAAAGCACACATTTTAACCCACCTGATATGTTTTAGTCCTTCCAGAATAATAGTAGGAAGCACGGCCAAAGAATCAATTAGAGAGCACACTGCACAGCTCTTAACATTAATCTTCAAGGCAATGCTTTCTCTTGTATTTCTACAGAAATCTGCTGTTAAGTAAATGTAATATGCACTTGCTTAGAGATTGTTTGTTATCAGGAAGAAAACATGGGCACTAAAAAAGATGTACTTTAAAAATCAGCCCCCATAAAGTCATGTTACAAGAGGTCTGTGCTACGTAGCATGCACGGAAGAAATCCCTCTGCTATGTGTCTTAAATCCCCCCCCCCCCCCCCCCAAAATGAATCTGCTCTTGTGTTTCTACTGGGAAAGCCCCTGCACTGAAATAAAGGGGATTATTTTCAGACAACAGCTCTTCTCCAACATGGGTAAAGGTAACTGGATTTCTTCTATGTAACTAACTCATTACATTACCCAAACAGCAGATCTATGCAAAGATCACTCCTCCTTCTGCTATCATTTGGGCTATTTCTGGTATTTTTTTGACTATTTATTTCATTAGACAGCATATCTCCACCTGGTACTTCCTCCCTCCAGAGTTTACCACCAGCAGCTCTGTTTCCCTAAACACACATGGCCACCTTCAACTTTCTGCACTGTCGCTACCACCATGAGAGCTGAGGCTGCAA
The DNA here is from genome assembly GCA_013396975.1 of Bucco capensis. Classification (NCBI taxonomy): domain Eukaryota; kingdom Metazoa; phylum Chordata; class Aves; order Piciformes; family Bucconidae; genus Bucco; species Bucco capensis. The sequence goes on from VWZO01009786.1 coordinate 38,350, forward strand.
ACTGTGAGCAGAGATGCCAGACAAGCTGAAGAGATGAGGAGACTGTGCAGTGACTGAAGACACACTGGAGGAGATAGCACAAGCTCCTTACTAATGGCTGACTATCACCATCCAAGCCCTGCTACACATCTCCCCCTGCAGAAGGGAGATTGCTATCAGCCTCTCACAGATAATCCTCTGACACAGGCAGCTAAATGTCAAACCCCATGAACTTTTTCTGTTCCCTTACAATTACTGCTTCACAGACAGTAGGGTGCTATTCCTGCCTTTGTGAAGGAGGGGTGGGAGCCTTTCTGCCTTTTCAGGGACAGGAATGATGTAACCCAGAAAGCTCCTGGGACAGCATGTGCTGGGTATAGGAGCCGCTGCCACCACCTGCCCCCCTCCGAGCACACACACATCTCACCACAGCTCTGCTAGGCTTCCTTCCTAGACACTCATGTCCACAGGGGACAGTCCCATCACAGCAGGTACTGGAGAGCAGGTCCTCTCCTCTCACACACCCAAGGGACTTCCCATCTGCCAAGATAAGCTTCAAGATTTATTTCTATGAAGAATGTGTTTGTCTCCTAAGGTGCCTGAAGCACACTGGGGAGAAACATAATAGAGAACAGAGGATTGTAACAGCCCCAAAGCTGCATTTCTTCACCCTGCAAAACCCTGCCTCTTCCCCATGTGGGTCATAGGATCATATGAAAGCATCTAGTAAAAGTAGTAAGAAATTCAGCTATGCAAAAAGTACCCTTGGCTCCTCAGAAGGCCTTATCACTCAGATATCCCCAGGACAGAAAAGAGAAAGTGCAAATAGGAGAGAAATAAAAAGGAAAATCTGTTGACCAAAGAGCTGTATCTAAGTTTCATGTAACAAGACCTAATCACCACAATGGCTCCTCTCCCAAGGGCATCAGCAGCCAAGCTCAGTAACTATCAGGACAAGACAGTGAACCCAAAACAAAAGCATCTTATCAGCAGCAGGAGTTGGCTGTGGTCAAAGTAACAATGATCTTGTCCTCATTTCTTTAACGACCTCCCACTGGAGTTGAGACAAGAAAGTCCCAGGGAGAAAGACTCACTTCCCATGCTTAATTTTATTTTAAATTAAGGTCTTAAACTATTTCACTCATCCAAATTCAAGGTGCCATTCTCATTCATTTCCTTGCAAGTAGGATCAGGCTCTCATTGCATAACTACCATGGAAAGAAAAAAAACCCAACAAGCAGCAGCAACGCTCACAGCTCTCTTGCCCTCCACGCTCCTCCAAGCCAAGTGCTGCCTAGGCACTAAGTCTGCCAGAAACTATATTGATCAGGGCACTCTATTAATCAATCTCTGTCTTCACCCCAGATCCATCTGTACCCTAAAATATTCAGAGGTCTGATTATTTGCATGGTAAATATTTCTAGCAGAGCTGGGCATCCTGGCAGCCAGAAAGACTCCCTGCTACTGTGGCTACCTCGGATTTCCTAGGACCTCAGGAGAGAGCACAGCCTTCAACGGTACTTGAAGTTTCTGAACTTACTTCCATTATCGATAAGCACTAATTGCTTATTATGCTTAATACTGAGTAGCTTCTTCAGCCTAGGGGCAACCTGTTTCTCTACAACAACAGAGGTATTAAGAAGCAAACAGCCTCACAAACTTGATTATCAGAACCCCTATTAAATCTTAAATCATTAAACTGTGTGCGAGCTTCTCCATGGAGATATAGCTTTAATTATCTGTTAAATGTTTGGGAGCGGTTCCAATCGCAGCCGTGCCCAGGAAACCCTGGGCGGCCCCAGCCCCGACCCCGCCGGATGGGAGCTCCACCGGAGGACGTGCACACCGTGAGTCAAAAGGCATCGAGATACCATGTGGAAAACTCTTGTGCTTCCCAGCCCGAGACAATCACCCTTCTGGGCTGCTGCTGAGGAGCGCCAACAATAGTCCTTGGCACCGCTACTCCTAAAACCCCCTTGGGAATGGGAGGTAAGGCGGGGACAAGCCAGGACGCGCCCCAGGTTAAGTGGCGGGGGCCATCCCCCCCGCCGCCGGGCTGCTGTCAGGAGGACACCGCATGTCCTCAGCCTAACGTGAAGGGCACCCACCGCCCTGAGCCTGCGCGGGGGCTTACCTTCCGCACCCCGCCGAAGCCGTGATCCGCCGCCACTCGCTCGGCCTCCGCCTGGTCTCCGCCGTGCAGCTGCACCAAGAAATGGTTGGTGTAGACAGCTCCCCGGGCCGGGGCGCCGAGGAAGAAGAGAAGGCAGATGAGGAAGGAGCCCCGCAGCAGCGGCGGCCCCGCCGGCATGGCCCCGCGTTGCGCGCCCGCGGAGGCAGCCCGCCGCGCCGCGGCGAGGGCGCCGGGCGGGCAAAGCGCCCAAAAAGATAGGAGGGCGGGGGAANCGCGCTGCCAGCTCTGCATTCCCAGCTCCTCCTCGTCTCCAGTTCAGCAGCGGCCGGAGGGAAAACACCAGCCGGGAGGGGAAGATTGCCGCGCTGCCAATCATGGGCGAGGAGGATCGCCCCGGCCCCCCCTTCCCCAGCACACCTCAGGGCTCTCGCAACACCCCGAACGCCTCCCTCTCCTCTGCACATCCCACCCACACCGCGCACACCTTTCACAGTTCCCCTCTTACAGAGCTCTTGCCCCCTCCCCTCCCACCCCTATAAATTATACTCCTACACCACACACCAACCCCAGCACAGCAGCCCTCCGGAGAATCATAGAATCACTTGGGTTGGAAGAGACCTTTCAGATTATCAAGTCCAACCGTTAACCCAGCACTGCCAGGTCACCACTAAGCCATGTCCCTCAGTCCCATCTTTTAACCCTCTCCAGGGATGGTGACTCCACCACTGCCCTGGGCAGCCTATTCCAAGCCTTAACAACCTTTTCAGGGAAGAAATTATTCCCACATTCAACCCAAACCCAGCCTAGCCATAGACCTGCCTCAATCCCTCCAGTTCTTCTTGTAGGGTTTGGGGTAAAGGGGCAAATAGAGCCAGACATCCCAGAGCAGGAGCTGATATGCAGGAGGCTCTAAGGGTGAAAGCCAAACACCTTGGCACAACCCACACAGCTAGGACCAGAATCTGGCTTCTCTTTTGAGCCCAGCAGACACAAAGTGCACCCCTTTCTAGCTCACACACTGCACCAGCCACTCATGGAGCAATCAGCAACATGTCATCATCCTTCTTTCTGCAGCAGCCCAGGGAGATGGGCAGGCAGTCCCAGGAGCAAGCCTCAGGCCTGAGGGTCTGCATGCTGCTCTGACCACTGACTTGCATTACCTGGCACACAAGTCTGCAGGGAAATCACTGGCAGAAAAGCACCTGAACATTCCCAGTGATGAGACAGCCAAGGAAGGGGAGCATCTAGTGCAGTGGTGGGATTGCAGAGGTGGCAGCACCCAAGGGGCCTAGAAAGATCTCCTGTAAAAAAGAAATCTGCCATCTGCAAAACTCCAAGTGGAAATGAAAAGTACAGAATATGCAAACTTACATCAAGGTACACTTTAGCTTGTTCCTACAGCTAGATTTACTTTGTCACATTAAAGGTTAATCCTTTGATGGATCCCCGGAAAAGACTAAGGGCACCAAAAGCATGGAAAGTCACTACTGCCTTCCAAACAAACAAAATGATAGCTTTACTGTAATCCATTCTACAAATGGCCAAATGGAATAGAGAACTTCAATCAATCTAGGAAAACAACAGGGATCACATGTGAGGCTCTTCTTTCCATTATCCTAAAATGCTTTAGAAAATGCTGGAAGACCTCACCCCATGACTGTGAATCCAAATGAGCATTGGTTTGCTATGACAAATTATTGATTTCCTTCCTCTGTATTAAAGAAAATCCCTGTTCAAACAGAAGGGAAATGGTAACTTGGAGCCTGATCCAAAGCCCATTGAAATCAACAGAAGTGCTGCAAATGAATGACTGACATTGGAATAAAAAAAGTGGGGAAAATGTAGAACACTCAAAATGGCACAGTAAAAGAGGAAAACATCTTTGCAGCCTCATTAAGAGACAATGTCAATAGAATTCAGCTTTCAGATGAGATGCCTGTTTGAAGCCCAGACAGTTATTAAAAACAACATTATACATGATTTCTTTAAGCCAGGTTGTTTGTTTTCATCGGTATTCAGCAACACTTCTCCTTACAGCATCTTTCCCAGTATTAAAGCAGATCCTGCAGGACATGTTTCCAGGTGACTTGGGGCCCATGGGACTCTCAGGTCAGTAACATCTGCTGGAGACTGCTTGACAGCTTATGAAACCTTACTGGTTTTCACCAGAGGGAATGAACAGACCTATGTGAAGTGAAGGAAGAACTAGAGCCTTATATTCTCTGTATATCAAGAATGTCAGAGAATGTGTAATAAAATGTACAGTATAAAAAAATACAATGAAATGCTACCAGGAACTGACCCAGCACTTGAATGGACAAACTCACTGCTAGGAGTAGGCCCACTTTAGCAACAGGATAAAAGTCACTTCAGTAAGATTCCAGGACAAGTACTGTAAAGGTACATCTATTTACCAACCTTGCTGCACATCATCTTCTGACAGTGTGTAAGAGGAAGCTTCAAACTGCTTCGTTTTGATACTGAGCAGCATGGGTGTGAGGAAAGCAAAGTAGAACCAACAGGAAATGAGCTTACAGAGCACAGCTACTATTGCTCCACTTTAGGCTGATTGCAAAATCAGCTATGACTGTCTTAGAAGGGTTTCACAAAACACAGGTAGGCCATCTGAGCACGAGAGTAAAAGGAATTATTGTAGCAAACTGATAAAGCCAAGCAAAACCAAGGTTTCTGTACAGAGGCTCTAGATTAAAGAGCTTGGGATACAGTTATCTTTGATGATTTCAAGATCATTTGACCTAACTCAAAAATTCATCTGAATATTTTCATAGCTTTATGCTATTTCCTTACTGTTACAACAGTACTAACAATGGCAGCATTATTTACAGGCACACGACTGCTATATATGTTAAATGCTACAAGCTTTTAGTGAAGAGAGAGGTACCACTTTGTATGTGAACTCAGGAAGGTTAGCAGTTACCATGCACAGGATATAAGAACCAAGATGAAGTATTTCATGCCATCAGTGTGTAGTACTGCATGAACCTTTCAAACTTAAAGGACTCCAAGACTACAAGCATCATCCCCAGTGTTTAGTTTAAGCTGCAGGCAGAATCCTCTCAACACACATTTATCCATCTAAGTGTGCTACTGCCAAGTGTCAGAGAACAAGAACTGTAGGTGCTAGTTTAGTGACATGATAATGCAAATAGTAAAGAAAAAGAGTACAAGAAGTGGTTTTCAGCATCTGTTAACTGCAGGCCAGTAGGGCTGAGCAAAAAAAAGAGATGGGAGAACCTCCTCCTCAAACACTTTTGGTTTTCTTTCCTTGATTACCTCCAGACATCAGGAACGTAAGCAACATGGGGTCTGACAAGCAGAAGGTGAAAACTGTTGGTATAACCAATGAAAGCAATGATCTTCACAGTATGTCAGGGGTTGGAAGGGACCTAGAAAGATCATCTAGTCCAACCCCCCTGCCAGAGCAGGATCACCTAGACAAGCAATCCCCATGCTCACTTCTCAAGTTTATGATCTGAAATAGACAGAGAGAAAAGTAGCTTACCTATAAAATACATGTTCACAAGCCAGAAAAATAAAGCCCTTGAAAGAAGGGAGTTGTTTAACTGAGCATTTGAATATGCTTGAACTCAGGCCCATGCTGAAAGCCTCATGGATTGCACTGGGACTACAGCATGGATGTGTCTGCTAAATGGGAATATGATTACCCATGTGCTGAAATCATTTCCTGAAGCTGATTCTTAGCCACTGCTTTAATAGCCACCTAGACAAATGTTCAGCTGAGGCAGCCATGGCAGAGAGGTACTAAAAGTCATGAAAATATGTGGTTCATTTATATTAAAAGGATATGCTTGTCACATTTACTAGGCTTGTTTGGGTTTTATGCTACTGAGTTGTTCTGCCTGGAAAGAAGATCTGTGCAAATGATATTAGAGATCCAGAATTGCTTAGAGTCAGTTTGGTGCAGATGGTCTCAGTGACATTTTAAAAGAGAACAATGGGTGAACGCAAGCTCCTGAGCAAGACTAGGAAATACTAGCAGAAAGGACACAAAACCACAGAAACCTGATTGCACAGGAGAAAAATACTGGAGCACAAAACTCAGAGGGTGCTACAGATAACCTTCTGCAGATAGTTTGGGCCATCAGCAGGGTCAGTGTGCCACATGCTGCCATGGTGGCACTCAGTGCAGCTGCCACCAATCATGCCACAGAGAGCTGTTTGCTAAAAACCACAGCAGGCACAGAGGAGACAGGTTGGCAGTAGGGAAGGCATAGGGAGAAATAAAAACTGGGAATTTTTCCCCTCTCTCTCACATACAATCTGTATAATAATTACTAAGACCATTCACACAATAAAACCTCCTTCCAGTCTGAGGTTCAGAAGTGTTGGGCTGTAGATAACAATAAACAGCCCTTTGTAAAGAAAAAAAAAAAGAGGATTTTCTAAAAGGCAGCCCCATACACAGCCTACTGAAGTGGGAGATGAGTGACAAAGCCTGTCTGTTCTTTGAACTTTTTCCCTGGCAGAAATAATGGAATCTGGATTTTTGGCATGAAAACAAACACATCTATTCCTACACTTACTTTTCTGTAGTGTCATCCTTCTCAAAATCATTATGAAGTGGATATACACATTGTCACACCAAAAAGGATCATGGTTTCCTAAACAATTTACCAAAAGTCACTGAATACTCATAATTAAGAAAGAAAAAGTCAACTCAGACAGTGTAAGAAAAAGGGAAAAACAATGAAATCATTAAAGAATACGTGTTGATTGTTCCCTAAATTGCTCTCACACTGTTCTCTTAATAAAGTAATGTGGTACCTGTTATTCCTTCTGCTATGTGATGACTATAACAAACAGCACAAAACCATTTGCAGGTGTTCACGTCTAAACCACTGCAAAAACCTTGTGTTTGGTGCTCTCAGTTTTACTTGTTAAAGATAAAGCAGCCATGAGGAGCAGATAAGAGCTCAAGTCTTCAATAACCATCTTGATCTGGCAAAATTCAAGTTTAGTTTCTTTTGGGTTTGGTTTTCACTTGGCAACACACTCAGGGTTTAAGGATTTGGCATCGGAACTACTATGGAGGCTTCCAAGGGAATGAGCCTGCAAGAGACTTCTCAATGGGAGCAAAGCTGCATCAGCATCCAAAGTTTCAAAGTAAAGACAAAGGAATTAAGATGTTTAGAAAGAAACAAAAGATCTATTCTTTACCACAAGTTTGCCTTTGTGTCTCACCTCATATATATGATAGGACACCAGAACTGGAGTCAGACTGCTATTTTAAAGACACAAGCAAAGAAAAAGCAACTGGCTCCCCAAAAGTGCACTGATGTTTTGCCCAAAGGTTTGTTTTGACAAGTTTTTATCTATATGCTGTTCTCTCAGGAGCTATCCCTTTGAACTGTGATGAGAAGCAGCAGGATCACCAACATCATGAAGGGCATCACAAGACAAAATAAAATCATCTCAGGGGAAATGTATTGATTCAATTTTCTTATGAAAGTGGAAAATACAGAACAGTCCAAATAATTTTGGCTGCTAAAAGATACAGGAAGGCATCAAAGATATTGAATAATTTTTTTAACCAAACATAATACTGAAAAGAAATATGAAACTAGAAAAAATGAACCCTAGAATATTCCATTTGCCATGCAACAATCTGGATCTAATCAAATCATGCCATTGTATCTTCATCTAGACTCCTCTGGGTGATTATTGCTGAGATGTGGTACAAAGCACAGTCTAGATGCAGTTGATACAGGCTGCACAATACCAAGTACCAAATAAAGGATTTTGTTGTTAATAAGGAACAGATGGTCACCTTTCTCAAGCAGCTGTTGGGGGGGTGGGAAAAGTGATTCACTATCAGGCATCAAAGGCTAAAAATGGTCAGATTCAGATGCATTCCTTCCTACTAAGTAGCAGCATCAGCCTTCAGCCAGTAACTGGTTTAAGACAGGAGAGGGAAGCAGGATCCTCCTGGTCAGGTCTGCCTGCTGCTCTCAGTGGGATATGAGCCATACCTGCTAGTGCCCAGCAAAAGCTCTAAACAAGCTTTAAGGCATTTTTTGATGTCCATGTTCAATGCTAACAAGTGGAATTGCCAAGAAGTATAGTAGAGAAATAAGCATCTCAAAGCCTGTTAAGTTAAAATGTAGTTCTTAAAGGAGATATTTTATCACTAGGTGGCATTGCTCTAAATCTTTCAGTGCTTCTCTTCTGAGCATTTTACTGTGTGGGTAATACTCTAACAGCTGGTGAAACACAGGTTTCACCAACCACACAATATGTGGATACAACACTTCAGTGAAGCTATCTGCCAAGAGATTTCATTCTAACTTTGGCCTCAGCTCTTCTGTTTACTACTCTGACCCTTCCCTTACTCATCCTTGCGAAGCACTTGAGCTCTAGGGATGTGAAGGCAGCTTAGCACCGGTAGTAACTATGGTCTTTAACCTACAAAAGCCTTGAACACACTCTGGAAAAATTTTAGTTGTTGAACTGAATCTCTTCAGAAATATCCCTAAGGTGCTTTCTGAACAATTTTGTGGGAGCAGGAAGAGCTGTGTGCTGTGTTTTTAGCAATGCTGCTGTGCTGCTTGCCCTAGGACTCAGTGGTGTCTCTAATACCACAGATTCTCTGACAGGTACAACCAAAAACCAGCTCCTTCCTTTAAGGAAACAAAACTGGACAGTTTTTCCTCTTTCATCCAATCTAGAAGATTCCAAGCACTGGTTAACCTCTGATTTCTTCTCCTGCTCCCTTGTAAGTATCATTTCTTGCTGAGCTAGCCCCGTGCAGCTGGACTAGGATCATTCATGTGTATGTACATGGTTAACAGGTGACTATCACAGCTTGGCACTGCTGTATAGACAGGGGCTGAGTGGACCTGTTATGCCATTGAGGGAGAGTTAAGTAGTCTGTTAATCTTCACAAAGGAACAGTGATTGCTATTAATACATTAGTCATCTTAAAACTACCCACATCGACATGATAGATGATGATGATACTAATAATAGTATGTAACAAGGCAAACCTGTGTGATAACATGTCCTCAGAGAGAAGGGAGCTCTGTGGGTCAAATACATGCATTCAGACACTCAATTCCCACCTGGATCTGCCACTGACTTCCAGTGTGGCACTCATCTACAAATTAGTATAAATGAGGCATTTCTAATCGAATCAGACATGAAAGATGAAGAGGAAGTGCAAAACCCCATATTTTCTCCCTCCAGAAGCAACTGACTGGACTCTACAGGGACTTGAACTTTTTGGCAGAGCAAGAAGCTTTGCCATCTCAAGAACAGACCATTCTTAGAGTCATTTATTCCCTGCCTTTCCCAGCTGCCTGCTTAAGGTCTGGCATTTCTCTGCTCAGGAAGAGATTCCTTTTTATTTCTGTAGCATCCCTCAGGAGTCTCAAACAGGGCTGGGCACTGAAAGAAAAGGTCACCAGGAAATCAAAGCAGGAGTGGGCTGTGAGCTGGCACTCACACCAGCAGCAGAGAGGGATGGCTTGGCAACTACAAGCACATGGGCTTATTGCAGTTTTCTTGACCTCCAAGGATTTGGCTAAGATGTCAGGGCTGAATTTCTTTTATTAAACGTACAAAGAAAAGTCAGGTAAATGATAGAAGGAAGAATGCTTTCTGGAAAGGAGAAATTATAACATCACAGGAACTACTCACACATAGCTAAAGGAAATTGTATCTTATAATCAGTATTTGCTGCAAGGTTAAAGAATATCTGAGACTGAAGCATTTATTAGCTACCTTTCTGCTTATAGTTATTGCTAATTAGTTCCCTAACATTTCCTTACTCAAGAATTTGATGAGCTACACTGAATACATGAAATAATGTGAACAATTCTGATCACTCAGAAGGAAAACTGCTGCAGGTAAAAAAAACCCCAACACCAATGAGGACAGTCATGAGATCCAAGAGGCAGCTCAAAGGTTGCAAAGGCTAGCTAGGTTTTTTTCAACCAACCAAAGCAACAGTAGAGAAAGGATAGGACTGCTCTGAAAAATCACAGAATCACCCAAAAAAGGGAAAAATGGAAAAAACCAGACAATATACAAAAAGTTGAAAGAAAAGACACAAAGGATGGGGCCAAAATATGTGCAAAACACAAACAACATTGTAAGAAACTGCTGTAGGAAATTAAAGCTGAGAGTAGTAATAGGATTTATTTCTGTCACGGCAAACTCTGCCTCCTGTCTGCCTCTTTCCAGGCAGCATCCCTGCAACTACTTCTGGTACAGCTGCCCAGTAGCCTAAATATTGATCTCCATCTCTCTTAATACTAATATTTGACATAGAATCTTTAACACACCTAAACCCAGCTCTAATGAATCAGCTAGTGCACTCTCTGCACATCTGGAAGGACTGGAATGCAGCACCTTCTCAGCACAGCACCACTACAGTATGCCTTGAAGCCTCTGCAAACAAATCCAACTGGTGAGCAGTTGTTGATTTATCCTGCAGTTCCCTGGAGCCACAGGAAGGTTCCATCTGCCTACTACATTCACCACACAAATTCCTGAGAAGTGGCTTGAATTACATTGAATCTTTGCTGCAGTATGAAAATGTTGAAGTGTGAGAATGCTTCTATACCTTAAAATTAACTAAATCACCTCATTCCAGGAGAAAGGAAAGGTGCTGCTTCAGCCTCAGACAACATTCCTCCTGCTGACATCAACAGAAATGTCACCAGTGCAGTGGAGGCAGAACAGATTGCAGTTCTGCACTGGTTTTATTTGGCAGTAAAGATCTCTAAAGCAGACTGGGCCCCAAAGTATGCTTTCACACAAACCCAGAAGGATTGTTTATGTGAACAGAACTTGGCATCAGCTCTCTGGAGTATAAAGGTGCAAATTTATTACTCATAAGCCTGTACTATTTCTCCAACACTTATTTGCTCCTGGCTTCCAGAAGTTGCCATAAAAACTACAGGGTTGTTTTTTGTGAGATGACAGAAAAGCAGCAGTCCTCCTAGCTGCAAAGCTGTGAAAAGATGATGGCTGTTAAATATATTCTTTTTGACTGTATTTTTACAGGAGGAAGCCAGTGATTATACACAATCCACAGGACACTTGCTCAAAGACAGCAGGTGAAAGCAGCTTAGAAAACAGAGAAGTCACCAGGACAAGAGAGCTTCTCCTCTAAGTGAAGGTCTCCTTATCTCACACAAACCCTATAAAAGTCAGATGGTTGCAGATACCCCCAGAATGATTGGGTCTGTGGAACTACTGGGAAATACTGTGCTGCTCTTCCAGCAGTCATCCCTCTCTCCTGCTGTTCCATGGCTAAGGAAACAACCAAAACTCAGGTGTCTGCCCTGGGAAGCTCTTCACCCAGTGCAGCTGTACACACTGAGCTGTTAATACTTTGTCAAGGTTACAGGGATCTCCCAGCTCTAACTGCTTCTGCCTGACACATTCTTTGAAGAGCTTCTAGAACCTGTTTCAGAATTAGCTGTCTGAAAGGAAGGAACCATCTGAAGATGTTAGTGACACCTTAATCCTTAGCTCTTCCTTGGGCTGGGGCAGCATCAGTGATGTTTTTATCTAAGGATGTAATGGAAAGAAGCTTGGTTTAGCAACAGAACTAGTGCAATGACAAACAAAATTCAGGCATGTACATTAAAAAACCAACTTGCTCAAATTTGTCAAAATGACATTGAGAGTTTCTGTCCTTACTTTGTTAATCTCAATCATGAAAAAAAGCTATGACTTGGAGCACTTCCCAGACTCAGGGACCAAGGTTCATGAGCAGCTTGTCTTTCAAGAGGACCAAGTGAGTGAGAGCAGAGATTCCCTCTACATTCTGGAGTTGTTTAATGAGCTGATATGTGTAACAAATAATCCCATTTTAAAACCACAGCAGATACCTCAAAGCATACTACGTTCTCTTTTCTAAGTGATCTTTCAGTCTTCCAGTTTACTAACTTGCTTTTCACCTCCATCACTTCTGAGCAAAGAACAGCCTTTTAAAACCAATCTGTGTCCTAATATTAATCTGCAAGAAAAATATCCATGGGCATGGGATAGGAGGCTGGCCAGAAGTGTTCAAATCTGGCTTTAGGGTCCCAAAACAGAAACAAAATTTCTCTCAGCAAATTTTCCCAAGCTTGGAGNGAGGACAGGCTGAGAGAGCTGGGTCTCTTCAGCCTGGAGAAGAGGAGACTGAGAGGAGACCTCAGGAATGGTTAGAAATATGTTCAGGGTGAGTGTGAGGAGGAGAGAGCCAGGCTCTGCTCCATGGCATCCAATGGTAGGACAAGAGGGAATGGGAGCAAATTGGACCACAGGAGGTTTAGCATTAACACGAGGAGGAACTTGTTTGCAGTGCAGGTGCCAGAGCACTGGCCCAGGCTGCCCAGGAGGCTGTGGAGTCTCCTTGTCTGGAGCCATTGCAGAGCTGCCTGGACACATTGCTGTGTGAGCTGGTCTAGGTGATCCTGCTCTGGCAGGGGGGTTGCACTAGATGATCTTTCTAGGTCCCTTCCAACCCCTGTGACACTGTGATACTGGTTTTGGCTCCAGGATTGCTAGCACTGGTAAACTCTAGTGCTCCATTGCATTTAAATATGCAACTAACACTCAGCTTTTACAACCATTTCTGAGGAGTCCCTTGAGTAAGGAAGAAGGCTGACTCCAGAGCTCAAGGCATTGTCCAAGACATCATTGCCTAGGTGAAAGCTGGGACCACTGGTGGCTCCACCACAGGGCAAGAAATGACTAGATTTTGCCGTAAGTCACCTTACAACACCTAGCACCATTAAAGGCATCTTTTATGTGAGAACTGCTGATGACATAAGGAATGCTAGAGAAGAAAGGAGAAAGCATTGTTCACCTTTTTTTCCTTCACCCAATTTAGGTAGCCTCTAATGTTTCATGCCATGTAATTTAAGTCATTGGACACAGCAGGAGGTATTTGACATTTCCCTCTTTAGAGATTAGCACTTTGCAGGTATTGATTTAAAGAAGGATTTATAGCATGACTGTTATTTTTATGAAGGGCACAATAAGAGATTAGCAAGAAATTGCCAGGCACACCATCCTTGATCAGCTGCAAACTCTCTTCACCCTAAATCAGCAGGTTTGCCACTAAAAGCAAAATGTGCACAACTAAGTGGGGTAACAGGAAAAGAGCATTTAGAGCAACAGGATAAAAATAGCTATTGGGAAAGGTGCCACAAGAGAGCTTTTTATTTTGAGTCTGGAAGAGTTACAATTCATGTCATTTGTTTTGAAAATTATCTAGTTTGGATTAGAATTAAAAGTACCTTCCCAAACAGCAAGCTCTCCTCATGCTCCTTACTAAACCTAAGTCCCACACCTGAATATGTCAGGATGCTGCCAGGCTAACTTCTCCTTACCCCAATCCCTTGCTGGATGCAGCCTCATGCATCCCTTTCTCAACTCAGAAGCCTTCCTTTGAGAAGCAGCAGGATTAAAACCACAATGCATAAGGAAGAAAATCCCACCCAGCTCTTTGTGAATGAGACCTGCAGGTGAATATATCATCAAGAAGGACTTGGCTTTGGCACAAATAGAAGGCAAAGCCTTGCTCTTTTCCATTTGCACTAAGAGTTCAGCACCTACCTTGATCTCACAGCAATTTGCCCAAGCGCCTTTCAACATGCCATGTCTCTCTAATCCATTCTGAAAATCCCATTTTTACCTGCTTGGCAGTTACAGAAACTTATACTACAGCTGGGTGTATTTCAATTACAAAGGAGAAAAATTGGAAAGAAAAATATTACCTTTTCTGCCTCTCTCCTAGTTACCCAACTTCTAAATTAAAAGCAGGAAAATGGGTGCCTTTTTCACTGCTGAAGTCTGCTTGAAAATTGGTTTCCTGTTTAGCTTGCACCAGAGGATTGAAATTCTTTTATTCTAAAAGTTAAAGTTCTTGCCTCTGAGTGAAATGGATTAATACTTAGAAGAATTATATCTTTATTGATAAGGTTTATCCTGCATAGCCTTTTATTAATGGTTCCCTGATATGTCAGAGCTGTTTCTGGTAGAATTAGGTTCAGGCAATGAGCATAGCAAGTTTTTTTTCCACTTGCTGTCTGGATGAAGCTTAGGTAAAGCACACTGCTGCTCCCTATGAGATAGAATTAACCTCCTCAAGAGTAAAAACCTTTTGTATCTTTTCTGCTGTGCCTACAACTAAAGACAATTTCACAAGTGCCTGGTTAAGGGAGAACTATGTTGAAGCAGCTCCCTGTCACTGATACTAGTAGAGTTTGAGAGGACCTCTTCCCTCATCTGCTCCTGTCCAGTGGGAAGCTCTCAGAGGAACCATGTCACAACAAAAAGCTTCTGGAATAGGGAAAACATTTTTATGTTTATTTCAGTAGGGCTTCAATTACTATCTTGGACTTTGAAAAGAAGATAATACAGAAAATCATCCTGGCTATATAACTCTTAAGTTTATATTAAAGAGTTCAAGGTTTCATTTTAGGTCCAAACTAATTCTTATGCAGAAGTTGTTTTAGTTCACCATTAGGAGAAGAAAATTCCTACCTTATCAAGCCTCTCCCTGCAACATATTAAATATTTCCTTGATGTCTTGTTTTTAGGATTCATCTCTCAGCTCACAGAAAGTTTGCTCATAGTAGAAATACACTCAGTTTTGTGATGGAGGAAAGATCAATATAAACAAGAAAAAAACCTCTTCATAGATTTGGTTGTGATTTTTTCCCTTATAGAAGTTTACCCAATTACCAGTATCTGCTATGTTTTTATATTCTGACTTCAATCTAAGTTTTTCTGTCACAGAAATCTAACTCAAATAATATTTTACAATGAATTGACAACAGCTGTGTGCTCTTTTAGCACCAGCCTTTCTCCTGAAGGGTTAGCTAGCTTTTATGGGCTTGTTTTCCTTCATTTTGCTTTCCAAGTAAACAACCTCACCTGACACCTTATTCATCATCCACTAATGGTGGAGAAGGTGGACGTGCTTGCACTCCTGATTTGGTTCTCTTTTTGTCAGACAATATAAAGAGACTGAAGCCAAGAGTTTGCCAAGGGCCAAATGCTAATGAACATGTTAACCTGCAGTGATTTGTAAGTTAGAAATCCTCCTTGATTTGACACCTCTGATCAGCTACACCACATTTTTACTCCCTTGATGGCTGCATTGATCTACAAGTGAAAAAAATCAAGAGCCCCAAGCTACAAAAGTACAGAGTAACTAGGGAGGACAGAAGCTGAGCTGTAGTTCTGGTTACAGAAGCATTAAAAGTTCCTCACAAAACTGGAAGATAAATAGTTTGGATTTAAAGTTCCACTCTACCCTAACTACCAACATGCAGTATTTCCAAAAGGAATGTATTTCCATGATGCCTATAGCCCATAAACCAAAGGAAAACTGGACAGCATACTGAGCAACTACTGGAAAACACCCAGAAGGATCCCAGGAAGGACTGTTGCTTGGGGCTCAGGGAGTTCTTTCTCTAACAGGCAATTAGTAGTACTGACACCAATGAACTCTCTCCAACCAGAAAGCATCAACACATTTTGGTCCGAGGCCACATCTCTTCCAGAATTGGCAGTTCTTTCCTGAAATCAGAGAGGTTGAAAGAGCTACTCTGTCATGGAACTGAATATCTAGCAAACACCAGCTTGTAACAAGTCTTCCAGCTGCTGGACCATCCCTATAAATTCAGATGTCACCATTGACTTCAACCCAAACTTATCACACTCCAGGTACAAGGCCATATCCCCCTCTACTTGAGTAAGAAATACAATCAATGTTTTTCTTGTGCCCCATTTCTGTGCCAGGGAAGTGCTGAGCATTACCATTTCTCTGGTGTTTCCTGCAGCACTCTACCACCTTGCTCCAATGTAGTCTGAAATGTCCTTAAGTTAGAAGGCTACCTGAGTTTCCCTTCCCAGGCACATTCCTCCAAGGAGTGGATGACTGTACTTCAGTGTTTACTGGCCTTCAGTATCAACACTACAAGCTCTCTGCTATTCAGTGAAAACACTTGTTTTCTGTTGACATGCACAACAGCTTTTAGTTAATACTCCCCCAGACCAGAGAAACAATTAATGAAATATTAATTTGTTGTACTGCTTAAATTACAGTTCCTGGCTGGGCAAACTAAAAGGTCTTCTGTCACAGGAATGGGTTTGTTACACTTAATTGCATATCTTACTCAGAGTCATTAAAATATTTGAAGTCTCTGCATAACTTCAAAATATCTGAATCAAGAATGAAAGGCTAACAAGGAAAACAAAATCAAAAGCTGAATGCTGTCTCACACTGCTTCATATGATTAAAGAGAAGTACATAACAAGCAGAAAAGCCCTGGAGTCAGTGACATTGGCACTGGGCAGGAAGGAGTATCTAGGGAGCTGCTGAAACTGCTAGCATTTGGGAATCTTGTGCCGTTTCCCACTGTGGCAGATGAAGTCATTAACCTACAGTCAGCTCAAGAAAGGGGAGAGAGGATGAGCAGAAAGGTAGCCAGACCTGAAATTTATGACATTTGGGATATCTCAGGGGATCTGAGTCCAGCAGAGCAGTTCTTGAGGCAGAACACTGTGCTGGGATTTAGGACAAAGGGATTTCACTCCCATCTCTGTCCAAGCAGAGAAAAGGACATTTTACCTCCCTGTTCTCTTTCCTCTCCCTTTGCCTGCTCTATCAACTGAAATCAAAATGCTTTGTGTGCTTGCTATTTGGCACCCTGATCCTGAGCAAGACTCAAAGTGCAGCATGCTATAAATAGGCATTATGCTACCACAATGACATTGGTTTAGGAGGCCACTGTGCACATTGGGCCAGAGACCTCATTCCTGCCACGATTCACAACTCAGCCATTCCACAGGAGCTCTGCCTTCTTGCTGCAGTGGCCAAAGCAGACCTAGCTGAGGAGGAGGCAGGGGCAGCAGGGCTCAAAGCCTTCTTTTATTTGAAGCAGAGAACTAACTCATTTATAAAGTATCTCATTAAAGCATGTTCAATCTAAATGAAAAGTCTACACCTGCACAAGTTAGCCAATCCAAACATCAGATTTGGTCTAATCCAAACAAAAAGGGTCTCTTCAAACAAGATTATGAGAAATGTCTAGAAGGAGAAAGGCCACAATAATCACCAAGTGCACTCTCCACTTCAGAAGTACTTCTCAAATAAAACCCATAGAAGAACAAATCTTCCTGTAAACTAGGATTTTTCATTTCATCTTCAGTATAGGCAGAAATGACTCAAGATAAAGGAAAGAAGGGAAGCAATGGACTAGCTCCTTACAGTGTCTGTTGAGGCAGGCAGCAATCTGCAGCCCCTCAGGTGAGCACAAAACAGATTTAGACACTTTTCACCTCTCTCCTGAACTTCCCCCAAGGGAATTGCAGATCGGCAAACCCTGTTATTCAATCAAAGCCTTCATCCAGGAAATAGTACACTGCCCAAGCCCACACAGCACATAACATTGTCTCCCAGTAATGAACACTTAGCTCAGTTTGCTGTGAGTAGCCATTGGAAATCTCTTGGAAGAGAGTAAATCCCTAAAAAAAAAGCCAGTGTTGTACAGATGCCAGGGAAAATGTGTATTAAGTTCTTGCATACATCTAGGTATCTGTGTCTTGGCATCTTTCTAACAAACTCCTCCACTGGAGGTACTTCTCTGCTTTGACATTCTCAAACTAAGATGAACTGGCACACCTTTGCTTCCTGGGCTAGCCACAGGAGCATCTCTGTGTTACAGCAGCAAACAACTGCACCTCTTACATGGAAAAGCCATGGGATACTCCTGGTGCTGTGCTGCAGAAAAGTGGGAAGGTTCAACTCTGCCCAGCCCCAGGGGATGTGTAAACACCTTTTGTTCAATTAGATCAAGGTGTTTACATTTTATCTTTTAGTGAGGGAAGGAATTAATTCTCAGCTGAATTGAGGACTTGTGTTAAGATTAACCCTTTAAACTATCCTTGTCAGTTAACTTCGATTCCATCTCATTCTCTGATACCATGTTTTTATTCTCAGGCCTATCAGCTTTTACTATAGCTCCTTTCCCCATCTTTTCACAGAACACATCTCCTCTTGGAAATCCTACTCTTTTCTTGACATGACACAAAATGGTAAGTCAATATATTTTAGATGAAATTCAGTGCCCATATAACTGCAGTTGGTTCAGTAACTCCTCAATCAATTCAGAACAGTAACCACTAAAGATACAGGTTGAAAAGCATGCAAATATCTATTAAACCATTTACCCAGATCATTACAAATGCTGCAAGATTAATAGAAAGCTGACTTGCACAACCAAAACTCATCCCCCCTCTCTCTCTCTCACTACAAGAGCAAGCCACATTAAATTTAAAGCTAACCTGATCCAAGCTTTGCTGTCCCTCTGTAAGGGTGAAGAATTAGATGACATTTGGAGATGGCAGCTAGTTACACACCATGCATTTTTCAGTAGCATTCATTTCCAAGGGATCTCATTAGAAGAGACCAAGCTCTACTCAGTACTTGTGCAGAGATTTGCCTGCTCTGGGATTACTTTTTTCTCCTTTGCAAGTGACTGTGTAATACAAAGTTCTGACTAACATACATTTATGAACCTGAGCATAAAAATGCTGCTATTTTCACAAGTAAGCTGTCATTATAAACACAGCTAGCACAGGGCCTCATGGCACTCACATTCAGAAGACAATTGGTTTTATGGAGCAAATAGCAGCAGCTGCATTATCAAATAACCTGAAGACTGTGCTGGATAAATCATAAAATAAACCTGATCTCTGTGTCAGATGCAGGAGATGGAAAGGTATTCATCTTTGGAACTGATTTCAGAACATCAGCTAATATACCTAAGCCAGGAAAATCCAAACTGAAGATCTTAGAGCTGCACATACAGAGAGCACTTGTGTTAGGAAACAATGTAAATGCACCCAAAAGAACTAGAAGATAGTTCTTACCTTGTAGGTTCTAGAAGCTGGTATTGAGCCCAAAATATTTTTAGGGGAATAAACAAATTTCACACATCAGATGTGGAGTTATCTGCAGAGAGGAAAGGAAAAAAAAAGACTGTAAATACACCAAAATTCAAGAAAAATGCAATACCCCCAACTGTATAGATATTTAATCAGCAACACAAAAAGCTTTGATGCATCCTATAGAAAAAGAGATATCAGTTCCTTGCCCTTTCTACCATGAACATTCAGCCTAAATTGTTGCCCTCTGTAAAAGTTTTAAGCTTTGAAAAGCAGAAGATGAAAAAATGATTATCTTGAGACAATCAAGGTTCTTAACAGTGATTCTGCTGCTTTGCTTATAGCATGAACTCATCTCTTCTGCCAAGGGCTCATTTTTAGCCCATTGGTAACTTCTTAGCCATCAATCCTTCTTAATTACTTCTAGCTCAAAATAAACAAAGTGGTGATTTAGCATTAAACAAATTCATCTAGGAGTCTCCATGAAATTAAACATATTTATCCCTTTGTCTGCTAAGTGAACCATTAGCAATGCTTTCACCATATACTGCAGAAGGCTTCAGCTATTCTTCTAAGCAAATGAATTCAGGACAAAAATAGACTCAGCCATTAAAAGATAATGCTACTGGATAGTTCTTCCTTCCAGATCTGTCTACATATAAGTTTAAGATCTTCATGATAGTCCAATCCAGCTGAACTAAAATGCTTTCCAAGTCTAATTTTGTGCTATATAAGCTTGTCTTATTAAAAATTGGGAAGAAGGAAAAGCCAGCTTCATGCCTATGAACTGAAATCATGCTGAGAGTGCTTTTAGAGAGCCAAGCTCTCACATTCCTCGTCTTACAAGCGAAAGAAAACAGTAATCAAGATTCAGTACATTTAGCTGGAACCTCCAAAGCAGAACTTACAAGAAAATAATAAGGCATCAAGCTGGCCTTGCAGAAGCCTTTCATGCCCCCAACATAACAGCAGTGTGTGTAGTTCAAGGTGTCAGTGGCAGAAAGTGACCCTTCTCACATACCAGAGTTGCCTAACAGGACTGTTCTGACAGCAGCCCCTAAGGGATTACAAATAATGATCACCTCCAGGAAGGTTTTTCTCACGTTTCCCACTTAACCTCAACCTGATTAAGAGGACATGTGGTGGTTTTGCAAGCCTTGGTAATCTCAAACACTGCTCTGAATAAATAGGTTTCATTTCTCAGTTAAGGGAGCATAGCACAGTTACTCTGCTGCTCCTTTTCATTCCTTTGTGGGCATGGTGAGGTTACTAAGACTCTGTGAAAGGATCCAGCATATCAGTTTTCACATTACTACAGAAAGTCCCATGGCTACTCAAATAGAGCAAGCTCCTCAAAGCCATGTGTGGTTCATACCAGGAAGGGTTTTGCCTGCAGTGGTCCTGAAAGCAATCACACAGTGGCTGTAGAGGAAAAGGTATAATCTGCCCTGGCAGGCAGGACTGTCCTAACCTGCAGAGGCAGTCAAGAACATCATGGATTTGCACAAAAAAACCCTTGAAGCCACAGTATGAGAGAAGAAATCAAAAGAGGCTTTTTATTCCCAATTACAGAAGAACTGAGACCCAGCAGAGCTTTCTCCTGATCCTCAATGCTACAGCAGACCACTTGAACATGTTCTTTGTGAGGGAAAGTTGCTTCTTTAGTCATGGTTATGTCAAGAAAGGAGGCAGAGCAGTAAGCAGGGCTTTGAGCAAGCAGGGACACTTGATCCTCTCTTCTAATTAGCAGTAACACAAGAATAACAACATCATCTTGACTTCCTGCAATCCTCTCTGCAGTGCATCTAAAGTGGCTATGGCTGCCATTCTGTCTCAGGAGTTTCCACTTCTCTATTCCAAATGTCACAGCTGAGTCAAGACCCAGAGTCAGGAGAATATGTATGTAATCACCTGAAGAAGAGCTACCATTAACAGATATTCTCTGCCTATTCTCTCATCAAAACCATTTCTCAGCTCACCATTTCTCACCTCAGGGCTACAGTGACCTAGAAAACTGTCAGTTTCAGAGCAAAATATTTCTGAATAAAGTGTTCTGCCCAGATTGAATAAACTCCATCAGCCCATCATGTAATGGTGACAGCTTTGGGAGGTAGTGAGCAATGTCCTACATATCAAGGACTAAACACAGACTTATCTACAACTTGACTGGCCATTCTTAAAGTGGTTACAAGTCCGCTTGCTTTCTCTAAAATCTGTGTTAATCCTTGACAATCCACATGAATAGTAAGGAAATTATGGGGAAGCAAATGACTCATCAGAAATGGTGTCAGGTGAATGGTGCCAGTTAAATCGTAATCACACTGACTTCTGTTTAAGCAAGACAACAGACATCATAAGGAGCCAAAGGGCTGAGAGCTATGTTGGTATCAGGTTAATGGCCAAACAATTTGTGTATACTGATATCCAGATAGCTCCAAGTCAGTCTCCCGATTTTTCTAGTCCAGGCAGGGAGGCACATTGGCTGTCAGATACACAAAATCACTAAAAAGCAGGAAAATCATTTATGGAAGTGAGGTTACACCTCTTCATGCTGAACTGGGGAGCACACGTAGCATGTTTGGTTGGAACAGTGTTTAGACTAGCCAAAGGTCTGGTTCAAGAGTCCAATTTTGGTGACTTGTGTGGTCTCACTGTAATTGCCCAGAACTATGGTGGACTGGTGGTGTCTGATATTTGCTGTTAGGGGCACAAGGACATATCCCCATGAGCATACTGATGATAACATCACCTATGATAAAAGCATGATTAAACAGGTGCAGACAAGCTAGTTTCCTGGCACTGACTCCTCTTCCCTCATGAAAAAAAAAGCACTTGCTTCAGCCAATACCTTCAAAGAGAAAATTCATCATTTGCTTCTCACATGCTTTTCAATTTTCTTGACATTTAAAAACAAAAGTACCTTTGGCCTTACTACCTCTCCCCCCACTGTTAATACCTGACACATAGCTCTGCTGACTGGGCATCTGACCTTCTGCTCCTCTGAAATTGAATGAGAGCTCAGAGCTTTTGTTACCAAGGCAACTCCTTTGGATGTTTGCATGAAGTTACATGCTCTGGTTGGAACCTGCAAAGCTGCCACATCCCACAGGAAGGACACCTGCAGCTTTCTTTTAGGCTCCTGGACAAAGGACCAGATCAAGTACAGGTTGAAGCTCTACCAATATCTTGTAACACTCAGTGTATAAATCTGTCTAAAACAAAAAGAGCTCTGTTGTGTGAAAGTAGCAGCAGCTTGCATACTGCTGGAGAGGATGAGAACTGTTAAACATCATGCTTTCGAAGAGATGTAGCAAAAACAACAAACAAGCAGTTATTTCCACAACCCAAGTGACAGTATTGCCTGCAGTAACATGGAATGGCTTTACAAGAGCATAACACTGAAGTATGCAAGTATCTCTTGGCTGTACCAGATGTCCCAGTGGAAGAGCAAGTTTATTGAACACAATTCCAGAGAACCATGAACACATTTAGAGAGCATCTTTTAGTTCTCCATGGAAGAAAACCAACATGAATAAATTACAATGAGCTGGCAGAGCACCAGAGTGCTCAGGATTTAACAAAGGAAAATTGACTGCCAAAAAGAAATATTAAATAAGTAAAGCTCACGTAGAGCAAAGCTGGAAACTCCATGGTATGGCAAAGACAATGAGCCTCTCCAGCAAGGCTGAGAAGCAGCTACATCAAACATTGCTGTAGGTAATGGAAGTCATGAATATGAGAAAAGGCTGAGAATTGCCATTTCTGGTGGTCAAGTCCTTGCATAGATTTCATGGGCTGTCAACACTGAGGTCCTGCTCAAAATAAAATAATCTGTTCTGTGTCCAACAGCTTGCCCTGTTGTGAAACAAAACCTGTGATTTCCTAGTCTTGACCATGCTGCAGCCAGCAAGAAAGTCATAGGAACTTGCTGAAACCTGTTAGTGGGAAGGTCAAAAGCTACCAAAGCCACTTTGAGTGCTAGGTCTGATTGTTTTTTTTTCAGCCCCTAATTAGGGGAGACATAAAATAGCACATCTCTGACAAGTAGCAAACAGCAGAGACACAGGCTGGAACATACACACCTTGCTGCTTTTTCTTCTCAGTAATAAGACATACTGTCCTACTTCTTGAAATAGAATTGCATAAGTTGCCAAAATAATCACCAGCAAGACTGTTTCCAAGCATACAGCTCTACTCCATGCTGGAAAATACTTTAGTCATAATGAGACCTGCCCAGCTCACTTGAAATAAGTCATTTTAGAAAGGAGATGCTCTGAGTAAGTTCTTGCTTGGCAGATACAATCTTGAATGAAAAAAATCACTAAGAAAGTAGATAAAGATAGTTCATACAGATGCAGGTATTTACAATCTGTAGCAAGACCTGAACTCAGGTAAGTCTGTAAATATATTTTCAGAGAAAAGAATATCATGTTCCTTACTAGAGGTTTCTGACCTCAAGGGCATCTAGAAACAGAACTGAGTCATCTCAAGTTACTGTGAAATCTGTTGGTTTGATTTTGTTTAAGTTATTAGCATATATGTTCTATTCTTACATAGCCATTCAGGTGTTAGGTGACAAAGATGTGTAATTATAAAAGTAAATTGCCAAGCAAAATTAAATTAAATTGAGCCTATCCATTTTCTGCTGCTATTAGCAACCTTCAGTCATGCTTGCTTGTGGGTTTCCTGTTGTTTCTATCCCCTTCAAGGAACAAAGCCAGCACCTCTTGCCACCAAGGGAAAAATATTCAGCAAAGCAGTAGCCTCCAGCCTAACTAAATCCTCATTTAAGTTCCCCCCAGCAGCACACAAAGACCATCATCACTGCTCCTGGTGGACTGTTAATTGGGTTCTCTGTCTTATTATGCTCTATTACAGTAGTGACTGTAATCAAACAGCTGCATACAGAGAATACATCGGTGACCCACTGCATGCAATCCTTCCCGAGACATGGCTCTTGTTTTCCACCACCAGCCACCATTCCCTAGGGATAAGCACACAGAATCTGTGCCATCTATCAGACAGCATCTGAAGGAGAAACCTGGCTTATTGTCCCCCTTTTTTATTTAAACTCAAGCAAATATTTCTGAGGAAGGAAAGCAAACCAGGCAGAGGAAAAGATGATGCAAAATTAATCAGTGCTGCTTGCATAATGGATGGCATGACCTGTTAGAAATTTTAATTGCTTTTTGCCATTTAGTGCAAGTCTTTTCAGACACAACCAACCTCCTCAAGATTTCCCTTGAGAACTCCACAACAGAACACAGGATCTCTCTGCCACCCTAAAAGAGAGCTCTCCTTTACAGAAGCAGGCATACTTACAGTGTCAGAGATAATGATCAAGAACAAATATAATATTTAAAGCATGGATGCAGCCCCAGGTTTGTATAAAACCAGTTACTAGTACAACTGAAAGATCATCAGTTTTGATCCCTTTATAACCACATGGTTCAGAAAGTAGCAGCTTCAGCCCAAGCCTGAAATGATTTTTGACATTTTTGAGAGGCTTACCTTTCTTTTGCTAAGACTCAAAATTGCTTGGCAGCATGCTGCAAATAAAGATCTTTTCCTACCCTACAGAATGCTTAATTCCAGAGTTCTCCATAACACAATGTTGTGGAAGCCAAATTATAAATAGGTTTAAGAGGAAACTACCCATTCATCATTGGTGGATATTTATCAGGATGCCCCAGCCACAACCACCCTGTCTGGAAAACAGTACTCAGCAGATTACTGAAAGCTACGAAGAAATACAAGTGGAAAGATATTTTAGGCATGCATTGTTTCATATTCTTTTCATAAGTTTTTTCCCCAAGTAGCTACTGGTTGAGACTATTTACTGGGCTGGGGCCACTTCTGGACTGATGCAGAAGAATTTCATGTTTGCTCTAAGAAAGTGTCAGGAGAAGGAATCAGTTGTATCCCTTGAAATGCCCCCTAGGGAGGAACACATATCCAAATACAGAGGATGATTTTATACCCCAATTTCTGTTTCAGAGTATCAAAGCCAAAAATCATCCTGTCCCCTGCTTAGATCACGTAGCTGGCTCAGAACAAGATGAATTTCCTCCTGATACTATGTTTGAGGAAATTGCTCATTGCATGTTCCCTCAGGCTGGATGCCAAAAGGAAATTAAAGATCCATTGGCTAACTCAGCTGCTGTGCAGTAACAGCATCTGAAAAACACAGCTCATGATCTTTGCCATGCCAGGGCTACCTCTCTGCAAATAGAAGCTAATAAGACTTGGATTGAAAGGAGTAGTGATAAAGAATTTCTAATGCATGTAACAGACACCCAGTTGCTGGGACAGCAGTTAAAAGTCAGGATAGAGTACTTGCTGAGGACCAGAATCCCCAAGACTGTCAGATCTGTTGCCCTTCTTCCTACCAACTGATTTGTAACAGCAAAGGAAAATGCTGCAGCTCCCTGAGAAACAATTTTATCCTTCAGAGCAATGCTGATGTTTTCCAACAGGTACCAAACCAGACTTTTCTGTCACTGATTTCATTTCAGGAGGAGGAAGGGGTTTGAAAAAGAAGCAGCTTCCCCCTCCCATAAATGTAGTTATTCTTTAGGGAAACACCTCTGAGATACATATGACTGGCCAACAAGTACAAAGCTCTAAATAAAAATATCCCCTTAACCCAGCCAGCTGTTGAGGAGGCAGCACAGGCTGCCTCACACTCAATCATGCAGCCACTTAGAACAAGGACACCTGACTCTCACTGCTTTCACCTCACTGCATTCCTCTCACAGGTAAAACATTCTCAGTCACAAAGATACTGAGGGAAATACCTAGCCTTTGACACACCAGACACTGTCCCAACCCTGAACAACATTCAGACAGCAAAGCAATCCTATTAATTCATTCACATCTCCATCTCAATGGCTGAGAATGGCATAACATCCAGGATTGAGAACATTTCCTTACACCACTGAGGTGGATTGCAATTAAAGAACAATGAGGAAGACAGCCTCTCCACCCAAGGCTGCAGCTGGGACACTTATTGAACACTAAGGAAAGTACATTTGCCAACAACCTCCACAAAAAACTTTTTTGAATGCCAAAAATACCTTGCAAACTGGTTGCTAGGTGCTCTGCTCTTTGACATTTACATGCTTGAGCAAAACCACATCTGCTGTTTAGCAAAACATGATCATAAATATCATTTTTGAGCATTGTCTGCTGCAGTTCTGATTGGCTGGAAGCAAAACACCAGCAGCATTTCAGTTCTTAGAGGTAACTCTTGTTCTGTGACAACCAAATACAAACTGGCTTTTACAGTGCTGGAAGCTAGGGTAGCCACTTGTACAAAGCAAGTTAACAGAATTCAGGAGAAAAAAAATTTCTATTTTACTGGTAGTAATATCTCAATTTAAAGCCTTAAGCAAAATAAAGGCTTCTACAGGGATGTTCCCCCCCCCCCCACCCCCAAAGCCCCCCCCCCACACAC
>VWZO01009786.1:65001-88575 GCA_013396975.1 Bucco capensis
CCCCCCAAAAATAAAGGCTTCTACAGGGATGTTCCCCCCGCCAAAAAATAAAGGCTTCTACAGGGCTGTTCCTATTAATTTACCACTGCAAGCTAGAAAGAACATGAGCAGGTTCATGCAATTATATAACCTAAAAGAAAAAAGTATATATCTTTTAGTAGACATTAGACAGGACCTCAAAAAAGCATAAATCTGTTTGAGCTCTAGTTCTGGCTGATGCCTAGCATCTGGATTAGTGGCTTATTCTCCCCTCTAAGGTGTTAGAGAACAATGCTATTTTCATCTAGTTGAGGTGTTGCAGGGGCTGTCTCTTCCCTTGGGCAACTACTCTGGGGGCCTGCTGTGTCAGTCTGGAGGCTAACAGCTAAACAAACACTGCTAAGTGGCTTTCAAAGATTGAGTCCTATTAGTTTTGCTGGGCCAATAAAAATCATGACAGAAGGTTGCAAAATGGTTTTTCTCTTGCCAGCTCTTTGCATCAGCTTTGAATGGTTAAAGACATGATTTGCTGAGTGTCAGGGACTCACTGCTATCACAGCTGCCTGTAGCAGGAGCAGTGTGAGAAAAGTTGCACTGCAGCTGCACTCCATGGAGGAGCTGGACTGAGAATGGGTAGTCCACATCCCACCAACTCCTGCTGAGCTGCAAGAAGCTGTGAGGAGGGCAAATGGAAAAGCAGGTTCTTATTTCATTTCTACTGCTATTAGACAACTAAATCACTAGAGAGCAGAGGCTTTCAACCTCTACACCCAAGCCAAAGTGACAGTGATCAAAAGCCTTCACTGGGCTGGATGTTCAGGGAGAAGCACAAGGGAATGAGCTGGAGTAGTATGAGTCTGGCTCCCAGGAGGTCTACATCAGCATTGCAAGAGACTGACAGGCTCCAAAAGACAGCAAAATAATGAGCTATGACTACACAGTGATAGAGGAGTTGTGGGTACCTCACACATCCACAGCTTCTGCAGTGCCAGTTTGAGAACAGCACATTTGGGCTAGGCTTACAACTTTCAGCCACTAGAGAGGAGAAAGTGTTAGCTGATCTGTCTCCTGGGACAGCAAGGTGACACCAGGCAACCACTGCAGACTGATGTGACAAACTCCCAAAAGCTGTTAAATAATGCATTCTCTGCTAGTTTGCTTGACTTCAAAAGTCTGCTGCACCCACTGGGTGCATTAAATTACCTATTAGCTGATCCAATCTGATTTTAGTAACACTGAAGAAACTCAGCACAAGAGCCAGATTTGTCATGGTACATGGGTTAAGGAAGAACAAGAATTCTGCTATACACCAACGTGTAGGAATCTACATCTAGCCACAGCTTTGCAGTATGGAGTATGAAGTTGTACAACTTAGACGGAAAATATGAAGCGTGAGCTTGAGTTGAAATGGAAGGAGAAAAAATATACTTAAGCTAGGGATTCTGGGAAGCAGAGATGCTTACAGTTAACAAAGCTCATCTAAATATGAAAGCTGCTCACTTGCCACTGCAGACTTTCAGAATTCCACTGCATATCTTGCAATACTCAGTGCTTGATCAGACTTCTTGAGACAAGAGACAGTACAAGAATTCCAAACTGGTTTTTGAGCTTCTCCTTGCAAGACTTGGGCACACCCCAAGTGTAACCTGTAGGACACCCCCAAAAAGGAACCACCTGCAATATGCAGGACAGATAAAAGCAACCATAAACATAACTACATGGTGATAGACCAGGTACTGCAGACTCCATTGCCCTTGGTACCATACTTCTGGCTCAGATATTCTCTTGCAGCCAAGTCACTATCACAAATATAACACACAAAGCCAGCTTTCTGGTCATCAATGTCCAGCCCCAAGCAGGGAATCTCAAACATCTTTCATCCATCCTTTAGATGGATAGGCCTCATCCATGCTTAAAGATGCAAGACAGTGTTGCTCTGGCTTGGGAAATATGTACTTCTGCAAGAGGGAAAAGGGAGGATAAAGACTCCCCATGATCTTAAGACAGAGAGCCCTATTCTGGTGTTTGTAAGCAGGCACACACCACTAGTTATTGTTAAAAGTGATGTATTTGCCCTGAAACCTTATTGCTCCGTCTGCTGAAATGAACCTAACAGTCATCATAATGGAAAACTTCTGCTTCTGTCATAGCAGATGAAAACAGAGAAATGCTGACACTATGAGCAAAAGGTTTCCTGCTATACATCTGACAACACACATTTGTAAACAATATAGATAATACTAGCAGGCATTCAAATTCCCTAACTGTGCAAATTTGTCTTAATTAGAGCTGCAAACAGTTAGCAGGGGAGGTCTGTCTCACAGCATCTGATGTTTATGCATGTTTTGGGGACTATTTTTACAAAGCTGAAGGCAGAGTAAGGTTATTTCAGGAACATTTAAATGTGCTGTTTCTCACAAAGCCTAAATGATTAGTGCTAAGAGCAATTTGTGTGGAGCTGTTTATCACCTTTGTACCAGTATGGTTTTTTTACTCCAGTTTTTCTATCAATTCAGGAGTTTGATACCCAGCTGACACACTGAGGGCTGATACGACAGGAAAGCAGACAGAATGCTAGAAATAAAGACCAGCTCAGAATAGGGGCATTTGACTGACACTGAATCTATTCTTAATGAGAAAGGATAGCTTTTCTGACTGCTCTCTGGAAAAACAGCTATGTTAGAACAAGCACAACCAAGCAGACAAAAAAGTTCCATTTCTACAAGTTATTCAAGACCATGTATTTAATAACTGGATCTGGGAGGAATAGAAAACTGAGACTCAAGATCCTACCTCATGCTATAGTTTCTATATAAGTCAGTCATTGATAAATTAAACATTGATAGCTCTGTCTATACAGTAATAGGTTAGGAATCTAATTCATGTTTAAATATTAAGAAATGTGTATCCTGTTTGGAAGGAGAAGAATCCTCTGAATTTTGCTGCAGTGATCCCAAAGATGTCCTTATTTATGGGGAAAGGAGGATAATTAAAGGATACTAGCTGGTATGAAATACCTAACAGCCTACAAATTAGGACTAAAGGTCTAAATTGTAAAACAGCCTTTCATGAATCAAGATCCATTTTAAGCACTCCTCAGAGTTAATGGTAACCATATCAATCAACATGTTTTAATTCATTGGAAAGATCATTACAATAACCCTTTCAGACTCATGTCAAAACACCCTGTTCAGATGAAGCCCTTAAGGAGCTGAACTACACCAGAGAAGTTGACATTTGGATCACAGGAAAAAAGCCATAAACCAAATGCATCATCCCAAAGCACTTTTCTCAGGGGCACTCTGGAAATGAGCTCCATCATTTGCAGTAAGAGATAGATTTTGCAGGAAGCTGAGCCCTGTGGTGTACTGGGCTACAGTACTGATGATACCATAAACAGTGCTTGAGCAGAGCCTGGCTTNACATGGGGTTAGCATTTCATATTGACTATGAGACTATGACATATGTACCCTATTCTCCTTTTAGAGCTAAACTAGAGGTGGTCTCAGGACAAATGTCTGCACTACCACCCATCAGAACAGCTCTTCTGGCACTACAGTTCACCAAGTATCTATTACACTAGTCTCATTCAGTGGCACCTGTAAGGACTCAGAACAACTACACTCAATGATTCTATGATTCTAAGACCCAAGATCTCCCCAGCACTTAGCAATTAAATACAAAGACAAGGGACGCAGAAGATGCTTTGTTCCAAAAGCTCCAGAACTCCCTCTTCTAAGAGACACAGAAGTCAAAGCATTTCCATAAGCTCGTGAATGCTGACCAAGAGTCTCTGTTTACCAAGTCAGAACAGATAAAATTTGTTTTATATACTATAACAGATAAACCTGTGCTAGGGTAACAGTTGGACTTAGTCTTAAAGGTCTTTTCCTACTTAAACTACTCTGATTTTATTGAAATAAGGGAATTGTTCTCATCAGTTTTGCTACCAAACTATTCAATAAGCTGGTCAAGGTCTAAAAAAAGCACAGCAGTCTTACAGGACTAGGGAGGAGTAATTAAATATCTTATTTAACCTTAGGGACAAGAGATAGTGCTTTTGTCATGAGACTCAGTTTTACCTAGTGATATAGGTGCAAAGTAGTATTTCACAATCTCCAAAGAGCAGATCTTATTAGTCCAGTATCAGAAGCTAGCAGTACAATAATGAAGTATTATCCTAGAGGTATATGTTTCTTAATTCACTGGTCTCTGTCTAGATGAATACTAAACAAAGGAAGACCACTGCAGAGGATAAAGCATAGAAGTTCACTATAGCTGATGGCTGTCACAGACAAGCAAAGACACACCCAAATAAAACCCCAAATACCCAATCAGCATCCAATTACATAAAAACCTGTTTCTTTTAAGAGGTCTGGAACTGCTTTGCACCTGCTCTTTTAGGTGTAAATTGCACTCCTGTAAATTAACAGAGCTATTATACAAATTAAGCCTCCTTAATGCAATACGGTTGCATTCTAATCTATCAATATCAGTAACCATAACTGTCCCAAACGTGGTGCAGTTGAACGTTAACCTACTGCAACAGAAGGTTAGTTCTAAACGCCATCCTTCTGCCAGCTGTTCAGGAGAAAGCAGTGGGGAATAGGCGCCCTCTGAAGGGCATTTTTCATGAACAACCTTCCTTCAGTAGGAGAGGAATAAGTAGAGGGAGAATAAACTAACAGATGTAACCAAAACCAAAAAAATCTTCCTAATTACTCATTGCAGACATTGCTATGTTTTCTTGATCACAGGAATACATTCCAGTCTGATAGGAAGAGGAAAATGCAAAGTATCGTTTTTGTATTACTAATCAATACAAAAGCAGCATGTGTCAGGCATGAAGCTGCCTTCAGAAGCCATAGTAAAAGACCTAGAGGTAAAGGCCTACAGCCCTTCCAAAAAAGGCCTAGCTGACCCACACAGGATCCTAATTCCAGAATATATCCTACAGTAAAGAAGAAATAATAATCAACAGGAAAATCCTTTTCTTTCTGGTGAAGGATTCCAGATGCTAACAACTCATTTCAATACCCATCACCAACAGCAGAGTGAAAACAGGTTATGGGACACAGTATTTCTTTCCCTGTGAAGAGCTGGGAAGGTCTTCAGGAAGATAAAAATTCCTCTGCTTGTTCCTGTACCAAAGAGAACTTGGAGAGCTTATTATATCCAAAATGTGTTCCTTGAGCCTTCACAAGATAAACCATAGCAGGTTTGTTAAGTCTCTGTTAATAACAATGGATCCATTAGTGCACAGTTACGTCCATTTGCAGAGAGGAAGATAGCACATTTATTGCTTCCTCTTCTTTCGGAATCATGGATTAATTCCAATTAAGTGCTGTACTTCTCAGCAAGGCACTACTGCTGGCCTAAGTTTATCATTTTTACATTTACACACACAACGGAAAAATATTTAGGAGATGCAAGTGAGGAGATGAAAAGTAACTGGGAAAGCAGTAGGGGTGACTAATGGACAAACTTGTTCTGAATGTATTTCTCCAGGGAAACTTTCTATTCCTGCTCAAATTTGCTCTATAAGATGACATTCTCTCTCACTCCCCCCTCCATTTGCATTTCACACACAGGTCTGACCAAGGGTAACCAAGGAAGAGAAATACTCTTATAGACAAAAAATGTGCAAGCCTGACCTTTTCTCTAATTGGATAATGCTTCCTAAGACATTCCCAGGCTGATTTTTTTCCTCAGTTGCATGGATGTGAATCAGGATGAGTTTCTTCTGAGAGCAGAAGAATTATATTGTTAGCCTTTATGCCTTCTGGTGGTCTAGTGCACAAAAGCACATATGTCCTTTTGCCTTAAATAGCTGAGATTTGTCTGTAGCACATTGCCACTAGACCAAGATGAAGCAGCCTCCCCAATTAAGAGGCAGGGCAAGATCCAACCAATATCAACAGTAACAACTGATTTGGCCACTCCCTGAGTTACTAGTATGGTGTCTAACATCTAAACTGTGGCTTGGCCTTAGGTGAAATAGCAAATAATCATAGAATTGTCAGGGTTGGAAGGGACCTTCAAGCTCCTCTAGTCCCAACCCTTGTGCCTGCCATGGGCAGGGACACCTGGCACTAGAGCAGCTTGCTCCCAGCCCCAGCCAGCCTGGCCTGCAACACTGCCAGGGCTGGGGCTGCCACCACCTCTCTGGGCAACCTGGCACAGTGGCTCAGCACCATCCTAGGGAAGAACTTCTTCCTAACATCCAACCTAAATCTCCCCTCCTCAAACTTGTGTCCATTCCTCCTAGTCATTTCACTGCCTGACATCCTAAAAAGTCCTTCCCCAGCCCTCTCATAGGCTTCTCTAAAAAGATGGCAATTAGAGGCTAAGTCATCTGTACTGCTTAAAGTTTATGATCACTAGTCATAGAAATAGAGTAGCATGCTACTTTCAAACAGCATTCCCACAGTTTTCTTTTGGGAGGAGGCAACCTTCTGGCTGTAAAACTGACAGCCCACTAATGAGAGGCTTAGGATAGAATGTAGGAAAGTGAAAAAGCTCTCCTACCAGAATTTAGAAGTAGAATTTAGAAGTTTTTATCTTCAGGTTTAACCTTAAAAAAAGTTTCTGAAAAACTCTTCCAATTAATTTTAAGAAATCCACCAAACCAACCTTTTGATAAAACAGATGAACTCCATTATATAGAGAGCCAATCTTCCTAGGTAGTCAGAGGAAGTGTTGCAATAGTCACTTTTAATGACTGAAAAAGAAAAGACTTTGTGGGAGCAAACAAGCTACAGAAAAAATGCGGCATAGCTGAAGTGTTGCACAAGCTTATGGACAAGAATAAACATCAAAGCATTTTAGGGCATTAGCAAGTGAAGATGGATTTAGTCAAAAGATGATTATGTATGAATAATATAGCTTGTTACACATTTATAACCATCCATAGGAAAATGAAATCAATTTGCAATGCAAACCAACTGGGTCAGCTAATAAATGCCAAAGAATGATGAACACCACTAATGACAGAATTGTATCTAACTGGCTTTAAAAAAAGCTTTTCTTCATAAGCAATGTTTCACAGTTATACACTACAAATTTCCTAATGTTAGCCTGCACCTGCTAAAGAGACTAGTATGTGAAGGAAAAACCCAGATTAAGTTATCTTTTTATTTCCTTTTATACAAAAAATTAGTTTAACCAACAAATAAAAAACCTTAGAACATGTTTAAAAAGGTGTGGAAGTTGGACAAAACACTGCAGTCAGCTGCAGCTTATTCATATCTATTTTTAAAAGGACATCATTGTGTGGAGAAGGAATTTTCCTGGTAGCATTTCAATGCAGTAAGAGCAGCATAATGATATGAAGACGAGACTGAAGTTTTCATACTCCACCTTCCTGTCTTTCCCCATTTGTATGTTTAATGTATTTGAGAGCATCTTACTGAGGGTTTGTCCACTGGCATGTGATGGAGGACAAAGCATAGGGTACAAAGTGGCAGTAAAAAGTACAAGGTAGCTCAGTGAAGACATACAAGGGAGATAGAGGACCAAGAAACCAACTGAGTAAGCAATCAGGTAAATAGCTTACCATCCAAACACCTCAGAAAGTGCAATGAGAATTAGAGACACCAAGATTAATCACTTTCTGATCTCCCTCGTAATCTGAATGTTTGATAGATACAGGTCAAGAATATTTTCCACCAAATTTTGCCTTGAAGGTCACTCTTCCCATCTCAGGTACCCAACACCCTACAGAGCATGAGAATGCTAACAGCAGCACCTGTAAAAATGCTCAGTGACTGCATTCCCAAGCCTCACTGGTACAGAGGTGCCTAAATCAAAGACTGACCCTTCAGCCACCTTTGAAGCCCATTTGATGGTGGCACTCAGTCCAGGAGGCCAGCTAAATTGAAGTCCAAACAAATCTAACAATCAGCACACAGCACAGTTATAAGGGCTGCTGCTGTAGCTGTTTTCATCTCCTGGTTCACTACCAGTGCATCACATCACTAGCACTCATAGATATAGTCTAAGAGCAACAGACAAGTATCTCCTCTTCTAGAGGGCTTCCTGCTGGTTAAAACTATACACAAAAGCCACATAGAAGCTAGTTATTGAGACCAATGCCAATAACAGCTTGCTGGCTGCCAAACCAGTGCAGACACTGAAAACAATATACCTCATGAAACAAAGAGCAGGTCAATACCTTCAGATGCATTTGCTCAGAGTAATAACAATTTTTAACTAAACCAAACATCAACACTCCCTCCTTTCCCCATCAACCTCCCAAAACACACATGAATATTTCAGCATGCCTAGAAAACTATTGCATATTGCTTGAGACCAGTTCACAATGAAGGCAGCCCAAAATTACCCTTTCACTAACACTTATGTTAAGACTAATACCATAAAATAAATAGATCTATCAAACATCAGACTGCAGTTCATATTTTTCATACCCTAGAAGCAGATACTGGCCAAGAACCACTGTAGTAAACAGTTAATTAGTAGAAGGATTAGTATTTCTGGTCACAGCCCTTTGGGATTGTTACAACTGAAATGCTCTTTCAAAGAAATCCATCTTGAGGAATATTCTCCAAACAAAAGTTAAGGAACAACTCAGCATAAAGTATTACTAAGATGTGTCAAGTTTTGATCATTGTTTATTTGGTATTTGTTCATGAAGTCCTTTCTAGCCATTTTTGCAAGAAGGAAGTGAGTTACTGGTATGTTGGTGCAGAGCAATAAAAACTAAGATTTGAGGCACAGTTATGGAAAATAACTGAGCAGGCCAAGTAACTGAACAACAGAACTGTGCATAAGCTTCTACTCTCTCTGCCCAGAAAAATAATTCTTAAGGTAATATGAGCTGACACATCCAACTAGTGAAATATCACTCAGAACTGAAAACCACTTCCCCCCTCTAAATAATTATACTTTTCATTCATTAGTGACATGCAGTGGTTAGGATTCATAAGAGCAGATCATGAAGCTGTCTATTGCATATTCTGCCATCTGGAAGCTTGTAATATCACACACCTCCATTCCTTTTGGTTAGGAGGCCAAATAACATTTTGCTGCCATCTGTTATTTTGGAACTCCTCATGACTATTTCATGATCCTGCCAGGGTGCCACTTGGCTGTTTTGTTTATTGTGGGGGTGAACAGAGAGCTCTGACATCACTGTGTGTGTAGTTGCACATCCTCTGATATCTGACACATCTCCCTCCAGAAGCTCTTGTTAGAGGAGTGCAGGAGCTCACAAATGGAGTGTGCCGAAGTAAAATGCAATACAATCCTTCACAACAAATGGCACATGAACTTAAGGATACTGGTTCCACTCACTCCTGATTATTAGAAGCTGTAAGGAGGTTGCTGTGGAGGTCTCTCTGTCCAACTCTAGGACATTTAAGAGGCAATAACATTGCATTTTTTAACACAACCTAACAGCAGATAGTACCATTTTGTCAAGCCCCTCTTTAAGCAGGTAAAGTTCTGCTCAAAATTATGATTTAATCCCTTCTGGTTAAAAAACCAACAAGAAGATAGGCATTTAAGTATCTCAAGTGTGCCAGAACAGGTAAAAATGCAGGGAGGGTTTAGTAGTTCACATGAATCTCGATAGAAAAACAGTTGCCATAACAACAGCATAGTAGAAGGATAGGGGGAAATGCCAGAACCATATAACTTCAATAATGAAAAAAGAGCTAGTTTCAGGTCTTCTCTATTATGTGCTGCTATTCACTTACCACAGCCAAATAAGCATAGGCTGTATGCAATACATTTCAGACCAGCAAGCAGCTCTTTTTTCTTTGCTACTCCTCATTTTTATCATACCTAAATATCTCAGAGCGCATTGGTTATTATAGCATCATTGTGAGGAAAGTAGATTTATCACTGCTGTTGCGCATTAGGGGTAAGTGAGAGAGCACCAATCAACCTGCCTCAAGTCATATTAGAAACCTACCACAAAAGCAGAACTGTGTTCCAGACTAACCCAACATTACCTGACCCTACCTTCAGGATCTCTCTCATCCCAGCACTGCTGAGCAGGTGCTCAGCCCCTTCCCCATGGATATTTTGGTGAGAGAAGAAATGCTGTACTGAAGAACTAGTGTAGTAAGCATCACATATTCCCTCCTGCAGTTGTTCCAGTTAGACAACAGGTTCCCTAAGTTGCACTAAAATAAGTACAGATGAGGAAATCTTGGCTTATGTGGAAGGGAATGCCTGGAATGGGATCTCTCTTTCAAGGGACAATGGTCTCCAGAACAAATTATCATCTGCATGACATTGCCTGGGAGAGCTGCCCCTCAGGACAGATAGACAAAAAAGAGGGGAAAGAAGAAAAGAAAAATACTTTCTTTGGGGGGGTCAAATTATTGTAGTTCTTTATTTCCCTGGTGCTCCTAAATGCTATTATTATTCCTTAGATGCCTCTGACTCAGAGCCCTGTAACTTGGTTTCTGGCAAGTTACAGCCTAGCCTTTCTGATATAGGACAAATTTTTATAAAAGTTTATTGATTTTAAGGGATTTGTGTGTTGCATGTGTGGCACTAGGGCCACACACAGAAGGCTACAGGAGTGTTAAATCCTCTGGTTCTCCCTCAGTGAGGGATCAGTGGGAATCTCTAATGGCAGGTATAAGTGTCCAATCTCTATGAAAATCTGGATGATCCAAATGTGGGGGTTCATTGAGACTCACTCCAGGACACAGAACAATTTGTCAGAGCCAGCATGGTTTCCTTTTTCCAGGCTCCTGCTCTTCAAAGACTTCAAAGTGCCAGCTTCAATATTTGTGTTACTTCTAATAGTACAGTATTTTTTGGCCATCTGTTTGTCCTCTGTGTAAAATTTATCCCAGTGTAGTTTTCTTAGTTGTTGCAACTACACTTCAACATACATCATGTGCATTCCGTTTCTTCCTCTGAAGGGTGACAAATACCACCAAGAATCTGCAGCAGGGCAGCTGTAATGCCACAGCCCAGGAGGGAGTTTGCATGTCTAGATCTCCAATTTATTGAGCACTAAGGTGCTTCCTTAAAATAATACACTGTCTGGGATTCTTAGAAGGGAATAACCTACATATTGCTTCAGCATCTTTATTAGATATATCCATCCATCAAATTCAAGTAAACAGGTTGTGCTGGGAAGACAGGTCTCTTTCAAATCCCTTTCAGCAAGAACCCAAGCCCCACAAGTAGCAAATTGTTTATCCCTTCCTCCTGTTTTTTTTTGCAGCATTGTCCTGTAAGAACACTCATATATTGGCTGGAAACATCCCCCCTGGAGCTTGGGCACAGCATGTTCCCACTACAGAGAGCACCCTTCACCTGACTGATGAAAGACTAGAGGAGCTCTGATTAAGCACTAACTTTCCTGCACTGCAGCATCAAGCTAGAACACAATAGCACTGCCTCTGCCATCACCCACAACTCTCAGCAACCTTCACCCTGATAAAAACAAGTTCTTTTCTGCTTCCTCTATTAAAAAGCATCTCTGCATTTCACAATGGTAGCACACTAGGCTGCATTATTCTCCTACAGAATAATCTCTTATCTCCCGAGACACTAAAAATCTTGGTGTTAAATATCCCATCTTACAAGCTTTATACTTCTCCAGAAGTGACAATTATCTAACTTCACTTTAAGCAGCAATGACTGAAGTTCCCATCTGAACCTCATCACACTCCAGAACAATTAAGTCACAGATGCTAATTACAGCTTTGTACCCTCACTCCCAGGAATCCATCTAAAATATTAACTTTCTGAAAGATATTCTACAGTGACATAAAATAAAAGATGAAACATCCTTTAATATACAAAAACAGTGAGCAATGATTCTTTTTCAGAGTCTTCCCAAGGGCAAACCATAAATAGTATTTTGCCTATTAAAGGAATACAGGGCTCCTAAATCTCTGAGCACAGACTAACTGAATTTACATCCACAGCCCCACTTTAAGTCCAACTAGATTTCATAACAGTTTTGTTGTCACCCTTTCGAGAGCTACATAAGACTAAATGATCTCAGTTATCACACCTCCCTCATTACACCTACTCTGAGCTGGGAGAACTTAAAGACTTGCATATTGGGACTTACTGTAAATGATAGTCAAACTACTCTGTTCCCAAAGTAATCTGAGTCCAAAAATCCATGGATTCTGGTCTCATTTCCCCTGCATTCCAGCTCTGGGAGGTTAGTTCTTCTCTCAGACTCCTAACTTTCATTTTCTCTATAGAATAAAAGTCTTTTAAAAGAGGGAATTCTGAAGGCTCAGTAAACAAGGTTTGATCACAATACTTAATCATGTTTCTGCTCTGACTTTTAACCTGCATCAGGTATGCCACACATTAGGTGCAAGTGCTACTCCAGCTTTGCAGACAGAAACACTGATTTGGTCACTTCAATATTTTCTTTAACAGAAGTAAGAGAAAGACTTAAACCTCAACAAGAAAAAAGTCATTTCAAAAGGTTCAAATTTAGGAAAGCAAAATATAAGAATAGCATATATTACTGTGTGGGTAGAATAAAGAAACCCCAGAAGAACAAAGACTTTTCAGGTGTGTTTGCATGTCTGAATCCAACAGACATCAGTTCATAAATACAGATCACCTTCCAGCACCTAAAATGAACAAAACAGGAGCTGGAAGTCTGACTAAAGAGCTATAATATTAATCACACTTCAGTTGGGGACACAATGTAAACTCAAGTCCCTGTCTACCCTCAGGCTCCCTTACCTCAGCTTCCAGGGCCTTCTTACACCCCCCACCATGTGTCCCAGGAACCAGATGCCTGTTCTTTAGCATATATAGCAGCCTCAGATATTGTGCTCATTCTTTGCTTAAAGAGCTTTTTATAGAGGGTTTCTTATCGGTTGGGATGACAAATGTTGGCTTGATACTTTTGTACTTGTAAAGAAATAGGTCAGTGCTATTTACAGATAAATAAATCAAGGCACAAAAGCAAACTTGGATCCAGGGTTGAGAAGAGGATACAGATTCCCCATCCCACAAAACTCAGTTATGCTTTCTTCCTCAGCAGGCCTGATAAAGCACCACACTTACTCCCTCTCACAAGAAACCACGAGAACTTAAACATTGACTAAACTACCAAACTGCAGGCCAGCTCCTCAGTTGTGGAGATGGAAGCAGCCCTATCTGGGCAGTGCTGACTTCCTGCAGGCACAGCCACAGGGATCTCAGAGGCACTTCTGCATCACAGATTTGAGATGTGAGCTTGACTTCACAAGAGCCGCGAGTCCAACATACCTCTGCAGAGAGAGAGAGGAAAGGTGGTGGTTTCCATGGCAACCCTCATCTTCAAAGAGCTTTCAATTCATCCACCCTGCTCTTCTCTGCCCTATAGCCCAGGCATGGATCTGTGGTATGGTAGTGCACCGTGTTCACAAGAGTACTCAGACATGCAGAGCTTTCTGCCTTCCTTCTGCTTGCACATTTCCCATGGGTACCTGGAAGGGCAGAGAAGCCTTTAGGGATGTGCCTGAATTTTTCAGACACAATGAA
The DNA here is from genome assembly GCA_013396975.1 of Bucco capensis. NCBI lineage: Eukaryota > Metazoa > Chordata > Aves > Piciformes > Bucconidae > Bucco > Bucco capensis. The sequence continues at coordinate 78,472 of VWZO01009786.1, forward strand.
CAATTAAATGATGAAAGCCCCAGTGGGCTTGAGAGGATGAGGATATTTTAACTGTGAGCAGTTCCAACTTGAACTGCCATATTACAATATGAAAACACAATGCTCTAATATTCAGGCTAAGGCCCCACTCAAAGCAGGGTACAATCCTTGTTTTTGCCATCTAAAAGCATCTCTCCACATGCCATTTGGTCACTCATACTAGTGCCTAAATTCTCATTCCTCTTTTCCTGTATTAGTAGGAGGTTCTAGCCATGCAAAAGGCTAAATAAAAAATCCCTCCAGTGTCTGTTTTCATATGACAACTTCAAATAACTTCACATATAGTGCATGCTTCTATATGGACAGGCAGAAGAGGACAGAGCCCTGCCCTGTGGGGGTCCAGCATGCACAGAATAACTCCTGGATCATGACACCTTGTTCAAGTCACTGATAGGACACCATTACTCAAAAGCAAATCACAGTAGAAAGCAAATGTTAACACACTGGTTATTTCCATAGGAAATCAGTTAGCTGCTTTCTCTTTTTGTGTTGAGCTTAAAGTCAATGGCTAGCAATAAAGTCTCACCTCTTCTTCACCTAGTACAGGAGATTACAGAGGTTTCATTCATCAGTACAGTCAAAGGTCACTGAAAACTTGCTCTCCAAAATAAAAGCAATGCATCTTGCAAGCACAAGCAGTACCTGAGCTGATAAATCCAGGGTACCAAGTTTGGTATACAATAACAATAATCTATAGTGGTAGATAATGCTGAGTTATTTCCACAGTTGGCTACAAAGTTGTTGTTTGGGATTAGAAAAAACTTATCTACTCCCAAATCACCATATTAGATGTCAAACTTTCTGCAAACCATTCAAACCTCACAGCAAAATTTCTCTGATTTTACTTCTTCCTACACATCTTCTGGCATTGCAGCTCCCATCCAGATCTGATATTTCAAACAGCAGAGCCACAGCTATTCTGGAAAATGTCAAACCCAGTTCATATCTCCTTAATTGCACTAAGAATAATACAGGATTTGCATGCTGTGTCATAATGACCTGGAGCTTCAAATCTTGCAATGGAACAGCCATAAATGGAAATTTGAAAGCTATAAAGATGAACTTTGTCTATCATTTGCTTTCAAATAAAAAGGAATGTGTTGCATGACTAAGTTTAAGAGGTCTCAGTTAAGGGCTAGAGGGACAAAAAGCCTGATCTATATTTACACTCAAATAAAGTGGAGCACATAGAGTGTTATTGAAGAGGGTGTTCAGGTTGCTTTGACACTTCAGTTCTACCTTCTGCTTTTCAAAAGTTTTATAGTACAGTTAAAAATGGGAATAAAAATAGAAAAAGGTCATTTTTAATAATGCTATCTTTGTTACACTTGGAGATTCAAGATTCCTCTGAAGATATTTACCCAGAGAAGTTTGTATTCAACCAGGAATAAGTTTTTGTAGACAACATATCTGCCAGAAAACCAACAACAGAAATCTCCTCTTCCCTCAACTCCCTCCCACTCACATACACAGCTTTCCCCAATCAAAAAAACCCTGTTTGAATATCACAGGCTCTCATACCTTCTCTAAGGAGCATCAACTGAATGGGACAGGAATGGACAAAGATGATGTGTCTTGTTGCAAAACTTCTCATGCCATGACAACATACAGAGAGCAGAGCAGTGTCTGTAAATGCCAAGCTCAGGAAAGACTCAAACACTTACTTGCCCCCCAATTTCTGCAGTGTAGTCTAAGAGAGAGCTACTTAGCTGCAGTTTCACCACAAAAGACTACTTGCAAAATAAGCAACCCATGTAAGACCAGATATGAATTACAGGGAAGAAGCAGCAGCCAGAAGACCATTTATAATCTGTGCAGGTGCAGGAAGAGTACATTGTGTTAGCCTGTTCATTTGGTATTTGGGATCTGTTCCACCAATGCCTGGCACAGACCTTCCCAGACAAGTACATACCCTGCTATGTCAGTCTGAGAACCTGCATTTTCAGACAATAACTTTACTTTTAGCAATAGCTTGAATGATGAATTTAGTGTCCTCAGCCACTTCCATATTACAAATTCACATGGCATTTTGCTGAACTAAGTTACACTGAGTTTGATGACTCTGGCACAAGAGCTCCTGATGTCAAATGAAGACAAGCTTTTTATCTAAGGTCAGATTCTCCTGACAGAAGGTCAGAACAGGAGCTAAACTCATTTATACCAGCAATAGACCAAGGGCTAACATTTTTCATGCTAGAATGGAAAGTAACTTAGGGTGCTAAGCAAAATCTGTTACCTCAACTCACTTCAATCTTTTTGCTGGTTTTCTCTTGTTTTTCGTTCCCAACTTAGGTCTGAGGTAGTGCTTTACAAAGAAAGAGGGGAAAACTGCAGCCCTTTCACAATCACATTTGACTTTCCTCTCTTGCAGAAATTGCCATAATCACTAATTAGGATAGTGCATATATCAGTGTTTTCTTAAGAACATTTTCTGTGGGTAGATAACCTAGCTCCCTAGCTCATGCACCTGCCTACACTCCAGCTCCATTAGGAAAGCAAACACACATTTTTCAAGTCAGCTGATGAAAAGTCTTGGGTCCTAGTGCCTGGCAGCTACCCTTGATAAATGACCAAATCATACAAGCTTCACTTAGTCTGTTTGCTTTACTCAAAGTAGTTTATTTTTAATATTAGAGAAGGAAACAGGTTAAAAATAATCTTATTCAATAAATGCATCTGGAACTAGATTATTTGCCCTGGACAGAAAATAATGAGATTTCTGTATTTCAGGTTAGACACATTGGTTCCTATCATTTTGACTGCTAACAATCAGTCAATCTCATGTCAGGTCATGTGGGGAAAAGGGAATTTGGTACAGACAAAAATCCACTTAAAACAGCTGTTCTTTGCATCTATTGCCAAAGCAAATTCTGTTTGTGGTAATGCCTTCTGGATCCAAGCAAGGCCAGAGGAGTACTTCATGTAATGCTAAGAACTCCCATCAAAATATCTTATCCAACAGTTTTAAGATGCGAGACTTGGGAGCCAATGCTGTTTACCAAGTCCTCCAAATGCAGCATGATGCTGGCTGAAGAAAAAAATCCATTTATTTTGCTCAAAGGAGACTAGGTTGTAGTTTTTGGATAGAACACTCACCACTTCAGAAGTCTGCACCTCTGCTCCACGTAAGCTTGTTGAAGCTAGACCAAAGAGTCCCTTCATCTCCAAGCTTCCCTAAGAAACTTGGCTTCACTGAGTGTTTTTAGACAGTAGTAAGAAGCTGTGGCTTTTCCACTGACTCATCTCAGCAGCTTAGAGACAAGGTTTTATGAAAAGAATACCTAGTCCAACTAATAGACATTCTTGTCTTTTCAATAGTGCATCTAAAGCTTGATCAAGAATACATTGTCAAGTCTTCATTCTCCTACTCATCTCAATCTTCCAGCATTATAAAGTCACTGGATGGAAAGTGGCTGAGAATAAGAAAGTGATTATGAGGGATAGGACAAGAGGAGCTGAGAGCAGAAAGGGAAGATGACTGAAGACAGGGAAGGAGGAGGCTGTGACAGTAGTAAACCCACAAGACAAGAACAGGGCAAGGGGCACTGAGTGCTGGGCTGGTTTCAAACACTGCTTGGAGCAGCTGCTGGCTGTGGAACAGTGAGCTGGCAGGAGGATACTCTCTCCCACAGACCAGGGTACTGCAGCACAAAACTACTAAAAATCCATACTTGTCCTTACACATCTGGGCACTAAACCCCAGCTAACACCAACCAGCTTCTGAGACATGGAAGGCAGTGGCCCAGGATGTGTGCATCCAGGGAATCAAAGCTTGGCAGCCTGGGTGGGAGGACAGGAGATAGAGAAGGAAAGGGAGGGAAATCCAATCAATGGTATTTCAATAGCTAAAGGCTGGCACAAGGCTCTGTACTCATCTGCTTTTTTTTGGTAGAACAACAGCCATCTGTCAGTTTGCTTGAAAGCCTAATTCTCCCCTAATTCAATCCTGTTAAATTCTGTGTTAACATTCTCCTGCAGATATTTTTGGTGTTGGAGTTGTGGGGAGAGAGGATGGTTTTGTTTTGACAGGGGAAGAATATAGATACAGCCTTATCCTATTTTTTTGAAGCCTCTATAACAGCAGAATGAGTAGAGAAGTATATTTTGTGCCTTAGCCTGCACTATTTTACAGGTTTTCTTCATAAGCTCTTAGGTTTCTTATCTTACAAGAGAGGAGCTAAAAATGTAGCCCTCAAACCTATTACAGAAAAAGCTTATGTGGTTAAAGAGACTTTGGAATAGGCTTCCCAGGGTAGTGGTAGAGTCACTGTCCCTGGAGGTATTTAATAAACACCTAGATGCTCTACTTAGGGCCATGGTTTAGTGGTATGGTAGTGATAGGGATGGTTGGACTTGCTGAGCTTAGAGGTCTCCTTCAACCTTCACAATTCTGTGATCTCCTTCAACAGTACTAGCTGGTATTTGCTATCCTCATTGTGGTAGTACCTGCCACAGGATTTTTCCAAGGACTATGGGACTCTTCTGTAAGGAGTGACTCAGAATGGACTCCAGACATCCACTGGGAACACTTGGGGTCAGGGCATCCTAATGAACTCACCTATAGGCAAATAAAAATAAAGTCAAAACCAAGAGCCAAGCAAAAATCACTTTAAGTATAACAGAAAAAACAGATATCCAACAAATTAAATACACACTACACATAGTAAATGTGGATGTACCATGGAGATGCAAGACAGTCATGAAAAAGCAAGGCATAAAAGCTTGTTCAAAACAAGTGAAGATGATTTAAGACAGTCATAACTCCCTGTAAACCCCTCACCCTTGCCTGAGCCACCCTTACAGCCCTGAGAAGCTATGAAAGGGCAAGCATAATATCAGAGAAAGGTTAGGCACTAGGAAGGATCAGCGAGATGCCCCTAGCAGTTGTTAAACCACACCAGTGTTCTTGTGCTTCAATATTGCTTTGAGAAGCAGCAAAAAAGCAACCATGTATGTATTATGGATTCAAAAGATTAATTCCTCATTCAGCATGTAGAGTTGAAAAAATCCATTTTGGGAAAAAAACACACGTTAGAAAGAAAAGGAAGAAAAGCTGAAAGGAAGCTTTGGAAATGACACCTACAATAAGATGTGATGAATGGAAGTACATAAGGTCAAGTGTTAAAGGAAACCTGCTGCCATTTCTCTCAGCCCAGCAGTCCAAGAGTTCACAAGACAGGAAATCAGCTCAGACTGTAAACAAACTGTAAAGTGCAAGGGGTTTTCAGCCTTTTAACAAAGAAAAGGAAAAAGAAACATGTTTTGAGCTTATGGGTAGCTATCTTCAGAAAATGATTAAGAGGTAAAATGACAGTTACAATAAATGTCCTTTAAATGCTACACTATTCTTTCTCCCTTTTATCCACACCAATAAGCTTCTCTTACAGCAAGTTTCATACCCATTTTCTGCTGAGGAATAGCATAGCACCCAAGCCAGTAAACTCACCTAGATTTAGTTCAAGTTTGAGCTCACACTTTTGTGTTATTGACAGGACATAGGAAGACACAGACCAATGTGAGAAGGGTTCATAAAAATACAGAATCACACAGAATGGGTAAGGTTAGAAGTGACCACCAGAGGTCATCTAGTCCAACCTCCTTGCTCCAGCAGGGTCCCCATGAGCACATTACTCAGAAAATGACTAAACCCTCACCTCAGACAACTAGTAGACTTACCACTCTGCCCACATAGCCATTTCATGGCTGTTAATTTATAAACTGACTATTTCCAGGGCATGAGGAACATTTTAACATCATCTTTATAGATAATAGCTTAACATCTTCAAGCCAAACTCAAGTGTAAAGTATCATGGTGCTCTCTCAACAGGTACTTTAATTCCTCAGTGTACTCCTAAACAGTTTTGCATTGTGACTTATTTGATAAAAACCTCTCCCAATACAGTCATTCCTCAGAACTTAAAATAGAAATTTATTTACTGCAGTACTCACACTTACTTGCCATTTACTCACAACTATTGAAAAAGACAAAATAAGCCCCTAAAAAACCCTCAAAACTATAGTTTGTAAGCATGATGTCAGTCCTGAGAAGGGCACCTATCTAGAGTAATATATAATTTCAAAATGACAAAAAAAGGCCCCACAATAAAAAATAAGGCTCCTCTTGGCTCATTTCAAAAACAAATATAGGACCTATATCCCTAAATCAAGTTTAGTGTGAATCCACTAAACTTCACTGAACTTCTATAACGCTTGAAAACTGATGGACATTCTCCCTCATACTTCTCAGAGGAGTAGCAATAGGAGATAACAAAATTGAGGCCCAAGACATCTCCCTGGACATACTTGTTTTTCTTCTAAACACACTGTTCTACTTACAGGAGCATCTGTGAGTCAGCTTAATCTTAGCATGTTTATAAATTGCCTTCATGTCATTTCATTTCAATGCCTCTCTGTCAATTAGATTCCATTTTTCTGAGCACACTGATCAGTACAAGTGGCCAGATGTTTACCTGAGCCCCATCTGGTTTGGATTCACTGGCCAAGGAAGCAATGCAGGTAGAATAGTATCTCCTTTCATTAAGTATAAAGAGCATTATTCATCCCAAATATCTACCTAGTATTTCTCTCAATGCCTTTTCTTCCTTTGGCTCAAAGCATCTTCTATTCCCTTGACGTCACCAGGGCCTGTCATCCCCACAATTTTTACCATAGCAACTCATTATCCTACAGAGGCACACAAACTAAAGCTGAATGTTGCCCTGTCCCTATGCATATGAAGTTTTAATTTAGGGCAGTGTTCAGTGCTGCCAGCTAACAAAGTGCAGTCACAGGCTGCCTCTCCTATCTAGAGCACAAGGAGATGTGTACAGTGTGTACCAGGGTTGTGTTTTTGCAGTGCCACAGGGCTGGAAAAACATTAGTTATACCTCTCAACTGCAACTTCTGATTATTTTTTCTGAAGTATAGCAATCACACTGCCATTTGGAGTGGAAAGATTTGTGGATGAGCCTCACACACAAGTCCTTGGCCTCCACATATGTAGAAATGGAAGAGCATAGCTCCTAGGCACCTAAACAAAAGGTTATGAACAAAGCCTTAAAATACAGTCCTGAAAACCCAGTTGCCTTATTCTACTGTTCAAGGGAAGCAGGAAAGTTTTAGCTTAGAGATCCAACCCAACTTGTATTTTGCATGGTAAAAATTCATCTCAGTGGTATAAAACCACTCCAAATTCTGAAAATATCAGTGAATCTTTTCTCCAGCACTTCTGTAAGATGACAGGAGCACTCATCTTTTTCAGATTGATGTGAAAGAGCTATGGGACAATAAGATGAGCATAAGTGGCAACTAACTATAGCAAGTAAGAAGGCATTTACTTGAGCTCCACACTGTATTTCCACTTGCCTCACAGTAGCTCACTATTTAGTTCTACTTGGCTCACTGCACCATTGAAGGAAGACTGAGGAAAAAGTTACTCAAAGGACAGCCACAGAACAGAATAACCAAGGCTGGAAGAGACCTCCAAGATCATCAAGTACAGCCATACCTGTAACAAAGTGAACCTTTAGCCATGGAAGAGGATAAAATGAAGCACATCAACAAGAAGTGAGTGGCTAGTAAGTATTTCCAAATAGAAATTATTACACAGAAACAGAGTCACACAAATATTTTCTTCGATTTTCAGCATGGAAAATGAATTCCCAGAAACGGTAAGAAGAATTTCATATTATGCCCATAATGCAATGAGTTGTACCACTGAGTAAAGAGCATCACTTCTGAACCTGTGCGTGGAGTGGGAAGAAGAAAATCCAAGCATGACAGGCTGGTTAGCCTGATCTCAGTGTAAGGTTTTAGAACAAAATTGTGAGAAGAGAAAGGAGAGAATAAACAAGACAATGTGTGATGAAGAGGTGAACACATTTCCAGAGGGTCATTTGAAGAATCAAAAGCAGAAGTCTAAAATAAGTGATCCCTGAGAGCATCTCTTCACCTTCTGTTCCTCATTGTGCCCAAAGCCAGTGAAATCATTTACTTATCTTTCCTATGCCCCTAAGTGGCAAGCAGAGCATTGATTCTGGTGTTTGGGCAAACTCTCAAAAACTCTATAATATACCAAAACTCTATAAAGGCCTGTTGCTAGGGAACTTTAGGGGCTTTTTATTGTTATTTTGTTTTTAAGCTTCATTTCCTTTCCAATTTCTCCTTTGCAATCCTTTTAATCACAGCTCAATCTACAATTAGCAAAGTGGTACAGATGAGCACTCTCCATTTACAGAACAAAACTCAACTCTTAAATCCTTATCAGGGATTTCCAATCCTCTGTAACATTGCCTCCCTACTCAGAGCACTCAGTGGCAAATGAGCTTTAGCTGAAATCCAGATAAACCAGAATGCAAGCCAGTAATATCCAGGCTCAGAGCATATGCATTAGGTAAATTAGCTAAGACACACTAGGAAAAGATTTGGTAGAGTATCCCAAGATTTCAATACAGCATTGAGTTAAAGCCTCTATGGGAGCAAAGTCAGGCTTGCTTCAAGCTACTAAAAATTAATCTAAAAGAAGAGAAATTCCTAGGAAATGTCTTGCTGTTTGTTCATTGCTATATTGATCTATGTGCCTCCATAATCCTCCAGGAAACTACAGCTAATGCATTTAGACTCCTTTTCTCCTGACCTTCCTCCTCATTTCCTGTTCCAGTGCCCTCTTACAGGTAGCCATGGGTAGAAACACACATGGAGTTAATGGTGAATTTTATTTTCAGCTATCTTTGCTACTGACCCTGCACTTATCAGTTACATAGTTGTCAGCTGAGATCTCAGCTTGAATACTGTCCATTTCCAATTTTGCCTAAAAGCTGGATCAAACATGTATCTTAAAAATCCCTAGGAGTCTTTAATTGACTGCCAAGAAAACAAATACACTCTTTATGGGTTGTTTGTACCCTCAGTCTGCTGCTCATGATATTAGGTCAGAAACTGCTGGTACTGAAACTTAAGATTACTTTCCAGTTCGAAGGGCTGAAAGTCATCATAACTTTGTGAAATTGTCCCTGCAATGATGTCTAAATTATATTACTCTAATTTAATACTCTGCACAAAATCTGCTGTATCTGGAAAATAAAACCCATCCTTCTGGTTAGCTGTTTTTACAGAAATTACTGTGCTGGGGAACTCTTCTATGAAATGAATACTAAAAGCCCAACTCAGCTTTGACTAACCACAACATTTCTCAAAGTAGCAAAGACAAGACTTGTAGCTTTTTTTAGAGGCTCCTACATAGCCACAAATTTAATAAGACAACAAGATCAAAGCACTTTTAATAAGCCATTGAATTCCAGTACTATCTGAAGCACAGGAGAGCAAGGCTACCTCTACAGAATTGCAGTGTTACTGATTTAGACTCATCTCCACCAAGCAATAATTTGATGCCATCCAAAGGGTATTTTCTTGTGCCCTTAAGGCTCAGTGAAGCCACAGCAGAGTTTTTGTAAAGTGAGACTAATTTGTAAAACCTACAAAACCTACAGCAGCAAACCTACAGCAGCAAACTGATTTGTTTGGGTTTTTTTCCTTAGTTACAGCTAGAGAATATTAATATCTTCAAGAACCCAAAATAAGACTGAATCTGTAATTATGGTACATTAGTTTCCTGCTCTCAAGAGCCCCTGCCAGTTTACCTTGGCACTCGAACTCCTCAGGAGCATCATCCAATCCTTTGTTTGACTAGAGCACACTCAGTGCTGAACAAGGGCATCAGGTGGCATTTGGGCCAAAATAAATGGATGCTTTCTCTTGGAGTTCCAAATATAGGTGGGTAGAGACCCTCTCTTACTCATTATGCTCCCTCATCTGCATCCAGAACATGCTGGAACAGCCAAAAGCCAGGAAGCTTTAGGAAGGAAGACACTGTTTAAATGTACAACAGATATAGGTTACATGTGTATCTTTTAATAGCTTTAAGTCTTCAGAATGGTGAAAACTTGCTCTTAAGAATATATCAGAACTCTAATGAAAGTAGTTTGTTCAGTTTTTACAGATGAGAAGTTTTGTACTTCTGTAACAAACATCATGTCTGTACAGCAGAGGAATGTCTTAGCATTTCCC
>VWZO01009787.1:991-13067 GCA_013396975.1 Bucco capensis
TTTAGTGGAAGGATCAGGAGCTCAGGTAATATTTTCCTCCCTTCCCACAGTTGCTGAAGAAAATATTGATAGCAATAGGAGGATCCATTCCATTAATTCATGGCTGCAATGCTGGTGTCACCATTGGAACTTCAGATTCTTTGATGATGGGAGGATTTATTCTTCTCCTAGTCTGTTGGCATATAAAGGGAAACAACTGACTCATAGGGGTAAAAGGGTAATTTCCCATGAGCTGGCAGGATTGATTGATAGGGCTGTAAAATTGGTTGGAAGGGGGTAGGGGATAGTAGGAGACGTGATAATGAGGAGGGATGGGTTGGCTCCTCAAGGTTTGTGGGACTAAGTGCAGGTAAGATACTTTTGCCTGATTCAAAGAATAGCGAGCGTAAAGAGTCATTCTTGAAATGTTATTATACCAACAAACCTACGTCCTAAGGACTTCGCTGCCAGCATCCAAGCTTGCTAGGCCCTAACAGATGAACCTTGGGATTAAAGGGTGGGTCCAGCTCTGTGCATGCTGTGTCTCACCTAAAAAATCCATTGTGCAGGCTCAAGGGATGAGCCATGATGATGATTATACCAATGCATGCAGCATGAGGAATAAGGAGGAGGAGCTTGAAGTTCTAGCCCAGTCTCAGAGTTATGACATTATTGGACTATGTGAAACATGGTGTGCTGTGATGGATAGTTATAAATTCTTTAGGAAAGATAGGCAGTGTAGAGGAGGCAGAGGGGTAGCATTGTATGTAGCTGAGGGGCTGCAATGCACCCAATTCACTACCGATTGTAACAAGGTTGAGAGTCTCTGGGTAAGGATCAAAGGACAATCAAATAAAGCTGATGTGGTTGTGGGAGTCTATTACAGATTGCCTAGTCAGGGTGAAGACACTGATGAACTATTTTTTGAGGAGCTAAGGGTTGCTAGTAAATCATCTGCCCTTGTCCTTATGGGTGATTTCAATTTACCAGATGTTAATTGGGAATACCATACAGCTGGTACTAATAGGTCTAGAAGATTTCTGAAACACATTGATGATTGCTTCTTGGAGCAAGTTATAAAGGAACCGACAAGGATGGGTGCTCTCCTGGATCTGTTACTTGTTAACAGGGAGGGCCTTGTGAGTGATGTGATCATAGGAGGCCAAATTGGCCTCAGTGATCATGAGGCCATAGAGTTTTGTATCTCTGGTGATAGGAAGAAAACTTCTACTAAAACTTCTACTATGAATCTGAGCAGAGCTGATTTTGGGTTGCTCAGGAAACTACTTAGTGAGGTTCCCTGGGGAAAAATTTTGGAAAGCTCTGTGCATCGGAGTTGGTCAGCTTTTAAGTTCCATCTCCTGAGAGGCCAGGAACAGGCAATTCCTAAATGTCAGAAGTCAAGTAGGCGAAGCAGAAGGCCAGCTTGGCTGAGCAGGGAGCTTTTTCTGCAAATTAGACAAAAAAAGTATGTTTATTCATAGATTCATTCACAGATTCATAGAATGGCCAGGTTGGAAGGGACCTTAAAGATCATCTAGTTCCAACTGCCCCGCCATGGGTGGGGGGAACCTCATAAGTGTCTCCTAATCAGAGATGGAGGAGTGGGGGCTAAGACCTCTTTAGTGTACAGTGACAGCACAGGGGGGAATGGTATGAAGCTGTCCCCAGAGAAATTCAGACTGGATGTTAGGAAAAAGTTTTTCACCCAGAGGGTGGTGGAGCATTGGAACAAGCTCCCCAGGGAGGTGGTCATGGCTCCAAATCTTGTTTAAGAGACGCTTGGGCAATGCTCTTAGTCACCTCGTGTGGTCTTGGGTTTTTATCCTATGCCTAACTGGATTTGGACTTGATGATCCTTGTGAGTCCCTTCCAACTTGGGTTGTTCTATAATTCTACGATTCTATGATGGTACAGAGAGTAAAGAGGAGATGGAGGAAAGGATGTGGGATAGACTAGCCCTTTCTTCACTTTCTCTTCACAACTGAAGAATAGCTTGAAGAGGGAGTGGTATTGATGGACCCCACAAAAATGTTAGCACGAGTACAGCATAAGGAGCTGGAAGTTTCTGAAAGGCATTAATCTTCTCTCTTTCCTAAAATATGGCATCTAGGATATCACATACACCCATGGTCCCCACCAGTGCTGGTCTGCAGTGGCATCTTGCTCTAAATGCAGAACATCTTCTTCAATGATAACATGACAAGCAGGATAAGAATTCAGTCATTTTATGGATCAGTGGTACATTGCCTGTTGCATCCCTGCCTGGGGGAACATGCATGTTTCTGTTAAAGTCAAACATCTTCCCAGAGGGAGCCTACATGTCTCATTTTCTCGTGGAAATCATAGGTCTCATCAGTGCAATAATTCAGTATGTCTCAAATGTTTCAGATTAGACAGGACAGCTATAATCTTTTTCTTTTTCTTCTTTCCCAGAGGAGGGAAATTGCTTGATTTGCTGAGCTGTGGCTGTGTCTCTGGATGTACTAATATGAAGAAATTATTGAGGTAGACTTTTGCACTTGGCTTTGAGCATGGCTTGTCTGGAAACATTGACCAGCCTGGAAAACTACCAAAATTTGAAGGAACTCACTGGTCAGAAAACATACTAAGAGAGGGACTTTTCATGTTATTGCAATTACTGCTGGATAGAAAGCTAAATTCTTACCTTAATTATTTCTATATAATCCAGAAGTCTGGGGACCACAAAGAACAGAACTCCATACACAATCCATTGCTTTCAGTTGCTAACAAGATAAATTTTTTGAATGGATGACATTATTACTACACTGAATATTCATATTTAGTTTTAAAATTTCTCCCACTTACCCTGGCTTAACCAGGAATAGTCAAGTATATATCAATCGGGTAAGTATTGTCAAATCTAGTATAGTTGATGAACTGACAGGGTAGACACTCAGCTGGGTTAGAAACTGGCTGAATGGCTGAGCTCAAAGAGTAGTTGTGAATGCTATTAAATTCAGTTGGAGGTCAAGCACAAATGGTGTTCCCGAGAGCTTAGTACTGGGACCAGTTCTGCTCACTATCTTCATCAAAAACTTGGATGAGGGGATTGAGAGCACCCTCAGTTAATTTGCAGAAGACATTAAGTTGGGAAGGAGTGTTACTCTGCTTGAGGGCAGGGAGGCTCTGCAGAAAAACCTGGAGAGGCTGGATTAGTGGGCTATCTTCTGAAGTATGGTTGGAGACATGCGGGTCTAACCACTGCAGTATAGAGGAGCGCAACCTACTGTTGGTGACTTCTGAATATACAGTTTTTTCTCAATTCTGACTGAAACAAAAATGTTGGTGGTTTACTTGCTTGCCTGTAGTAAAGACCAAGACATTTAAGTCCTCAGTGGGTCCTTTCCATTTTTTCAGGTAGTTAATGTGTTTTATTATTCTGCGTGCCGGGAATACTTAGTTTTCTTTGCCAGATGTAATATCTGAGATCACAGGTCTGAATTTGCTTCCACTGCAAAGGGTAGACACCTAATCCTAATTCCACTGTAACAGTCAGGATTAACTTTGCAGCCCTTCTGCCTACTGTGGTACTGCACTAGTTTGAAATCTCTGACCTAGGTACCTTGAGTAATTTGTTTTTAGTTATAGTATCCTGATAGCTGCTCTGTGATGAGTATTAAACTGAGTGAATGGCAAGAATTATGCCACAGGTTTGAATGAGATCTAGATGCCAGAAGAGCCACAATGAGCTCTAATTCAAGTTTCACCAATGCAGAAATAGTTACATCAGGTTTATGCTCTTGTAACGACAGTCTATCCATCTGACTTTATTATTACAGGAGTCAATCCTCTTTATGTTTACAGTTCAGATGACATCTTTCCCAAATGATGCCTTTGTTTCTGCACTGAATTATTATCTTTCAATAAAGTAGAATTAGCTAAGCCTCTCTCCAACAAAGCTCATTACAACTGTGTTACCAACCTTATCTGCAGACACATCCAAACAAATGTAATAATTTATGCTTCTAACACTGTGAATTTAAAACTATTATAAATAATTATCATTGCACAAAATAACTACAGCAAAGGCTATTCAAGCTAAGTTCTTAAATCTTTAGGCCAGATTTATTGTAGGTATAAATTGGGGAACAGACTAAGAATTACACTAGGTAAAATGTGGAGCCAACAACAACCAAGTGTGGTCTCCCCAAAGGGACTACACAGTCTGTGGTGAGACCAGTGTCATTACAGCAGCAATACATGTGGCTCACCACCTTTATAAACTGTCATGTAAATAGCAAATTTCATTTCCTGTAATGACACTGCAAGTAGATTTATAAAATTTATAAAATGGGCTATATATGGAAGGACCAGGAGCTGTGTATAGCTTTATATCTCTTTTTCTTGGCCATGTCTTTAAATGTTCTTTTGTCATGGCAACACACTTCCCATTTGCTGCATCTCCCTGTAGTACAAATCTGTTCCCTCAGTTTACTCCCTTGAACCTAATTTTCTGCTATTTTATGTTCTACTCTTAGCACTGCCTATGCTTCATCAATAAATCTCTCCTACACATTTCTCTCCCAGAGAATCTCTGTCCCTACTTCTACTACTTTTGCTGTCTACTAAGAAGTCCTTTTCTGGTTTGACAACCCAGAACACTTAATCACCATGTGGAATAGGGAGATGTTTTACTTCAGTGTGGTTGCAATAGGACAGAGAAAACTTTGTTACAAACAATGGCAATGATCATTAACGTGATGAAGTGGCATATTTAATATGTCCCAGAAGCTTGAACCCACTTCAGAATATTATTAAGGAATTTAGGAAATTGGAGGTGACACTTGGATTGTCAGACCCAGGCTCTTTCTCTTCTGAAGGGAAGTTTTAAGAATACTAAACAAATAAACCTGCAAATTTCTACAAAGCGTCAACTCTTTCCCCTTCCTTTTTCCAGATGTCACTTCGTGTTTGGACCCATAGGGGACACAGGAAGACATCTACAGATTGAATAACTCCTCAAGTAAACATAGTTATTGTTTATAATTCCCTCTTATTTTAAATTATGTAGCTGTTTCTAGCTCAGGTGTAGAGTAATTCCATTTTGTATACAGTTTGCAACTCACTATACATGGTTTTGCTGGAAAACACAGCAAAGATAAGGCCTTTTTTTCTATCTATACACTTATACAAAAAACAAACACAGATCTGCATGCATGTGTGTAAGAGTGTTTTCTTTATCATTAGCACTCTGGGATGGAAAAAAACTTGGCCTAAAACCTCATATATTCCATTCAGGAAAAATACGTTTTTTTAATTGTATTTTCAATCAAAATCTTCAGGAGATGTTAGATGCACTTAACTGAATTTGCTAGTATGTCACTCCAAACTATTTGTTGTACATGCGCTTAGACATTTTGAGTGAACCCAAACAGTATGCATTAAGGACATTTCATTCATTAGCTGACATTTACTATTTGTAAATAGTGTGGTTTGGGGACGACACGGTGCCATATTCTGTTAAACTGATACAATAAATACCATGTGGAGTCATAGATTTGTTTTCATTTACTGTAAAAAAAATAATTACACAATCTGGAAGCCACAGGGAGGAGAAATACACCTAGATATTTGTGATAAAAGGAAGTCTGTATATATGGAAAATTGATATTGCTGTAATAAGCAGGATCATGGACTTTTTTTAAAGAGGAGACCTACCCAACATAGCAAATATAAATTGAGATCCACACAAAATGCTTTGCACACCTCTTCAGATCCACTTTTGTCTCCTTTGTTTGATACCAGAGATGGAACTGGTCTGAAACTGTGTGCAATAGTCAGAGACATCTAGTGGCTGACTGGTAAATTGCAAATAAGCATATAATTGCGTGCAATCCTTTCATAACGGCTCGAGACACATAAACAGCTTCGACTGTCTTGACGTTTTAAGAATCTTTTTCTTCTAGTCCTTTCAAGTGGGATCCTAGAGATTCATCTCATTGAAAGAACACATTCCTCACTAACAGAACTACAGGTGAAGCCTGAGTTCCCTTCCTATATTTCTCCCCTGTGAGAAAGTTTAGGGCTCCCCTTTTGCCTCCTTGGTCTATGCTTTCCATAATGTATTCTTATTTAACCACTCATAATGAATTTCAGCAAACAAACAATTAAAAATCAAAAGGCTACATGGAAGCAATTGATGCTTATTTGTTTTGACCCTGAAAAAAAACTATTCAAGTCCCTTACTGAGGAGAGATTATAAGGCTAAGGTTACTCTCATAAAAATATCTGTGGTTTCCTATTCTGTTTTACTTTGATTTCTATTGCTTTGAAGCTTTCTTGGCATTTCAATTGCTGATGAGAAGAGCAAATAGAAACTATAAGATGATTTTTTTGTTCTTTTTCTTCCTTTTCCCCACTCCATCTCTGAAAGTTGTCCAGGTTTTGGTGGTTTCTGAGTTTTTGTTTGTTGTTGGGTTTTTGGTGTTTTTTTTTTTTATAATGAGATTTGCTTGTTAAAAACTAGGGTCTTCCCTACCATTGGCAGGGCAGTCGCTGATACAAACCTTTAGACCTTGTATAATTAACACTAAATATTCTGTTTCTCAGTTCTGATTTTCAAATTCATCCTAGGAAATAAATTTGTGGCTATTTGTTCAGTTTTAGAGATACTGTGCTTATGTCTAAAAATAACCAATTAACATATCCAACTTATTGGGGAAAAAGCATCAATGGATTGTTTAGAAGTGCTCTTAAAGGGAATTTTCTCCTTCCTTCCTTCATAAAGAATTCCTTTTACAAAGGACCAGAAACAGGGAAAAACTTAGTGATCCCTTTCTGCATGAGGTATCCTTGTTTGCATAGAGGAAAAGTAAGGACAAACTCCAGAGAAAGTTGTGCCTTGAGGGAAAAGAATCTCCTTGTGTGAAGCAGCTGGCAGAGGCACACCACAAGTTCCAGCCTAAATAAATCCCTGCTTTCCCTTAAAGCAAACAAACCCTAAAATCACTCAGAACAAATACACTCCAGTCCAAACCAAGTCAAGACAGCAATCAAATACACTCCAGAAAACACCAGGCAATTAGACTCTAAAGTCAGATTAAACACAGGCACAGAAGATCAGCAAACACTCACTTCTCTTTATGGAAGACAAAAGCAGGAGGCAGCCACAACACTCTTGCTGGCAGTCCTGGCCCCTGATTCCCTAGAGAAAGGAAGACCACATCTCTTCCCTGCTGTATTGCTCTATGTCTGAGTTCCTGAGTGGGAAAGGAAATATTGATACAACTTTGCTAATCAGAGTTTTCTGTATGTTTTCCTATTATTATAAATGCTATTTTACTTGAGGTCAGGGCAGGAAGCAGTTTTGCAAAAAAAGGACCTGGGCTGGTCATGACTGATAGGCTGAACTTGAGACAAAAATGTGCCCTTGTAGCAAAGGCGGCCAAGAGCCTCCTGGGCTGCATTAGGCAGAGAATTGCTGGCAGGTGGAGGGAGGTGATCCTTACCCTCTGCGTAGCTCTAGTGAGACACTTCCAGAGTTCTGTGCTCCCCAGGACACAGGTGACATGGATACATTGCAGAGATTCTAACAAAAGCCTTTTAAGATTATCAAGGAACTAGAGAATAAGATGAATACAAAGAGGCTGACCTAGATGAGACTGTTCGCTCTGGAGAGAGGATGAATGAGGGCATATTTTTCATGTGTCTTTGACTACCTCATAGACAGTTACAACAATATGGAGTCAGGTTATTCTTAGAGAAGTCCAGTGGAAAAGGAGACAGAACAGACAGAAATTAAACATTATTTTCTCAACTTCTTCAACAGGATAGAGTATTCATCATTACTTTCAGACTAAGCTAAATAGATGTTGAAGACAAGGGCTAGGAGCACAGGAGAGGCTCCAAACTAAAAAATACAAATTCCCAGTGTGGATTTCCTTAATCTGTCTAGTGCTTTGTCTGTTACAATTTCTTCTTTGTCTTCCAGATTAAATTTTCTGAAGAAAAATATGTTGTGCACAAACATCAGTCGCAATGAGAACTTCTATACTGGATCACAGTATCACAGTATGTCAGGGGTTGGAAGGGAGCTAGAAAGATCATCTAGTCCAACCCCCCTGCCAGTGCAGGATCACCTAGACCAGATCACACAGGAATGCATCCAGGCATCTCCTGAATGTCTCCAGAGAAGGATGTAACAGGCTTCTCTGCCTAATAGCATGTCATGCCCAACAGTAAGACTTATTTACAATGTAAGCCTCAAAAAATCAGATATGAGGTAACTGAAATATTCCTGTTGTTCTATAAGAAGCAAAAAGGAGTCTCATAAGCAGGAAGGACAGGGCTCCATTTTACTTAAGACATTACATTCCCAAACTTCTACTGAAGTTGCTGAAACCCCTTTTTCCAGAATGAATGCTTTAAGATCAGCCATTAAGATTAAGGAGGAAATCTTGTAGCTTTATTTGCCAGATTCTTTTTCTCTGATCTTTTCACAGGCTTCTAAAAATCTGTGCTTTGACAGAACTCAAGCAAACATTCACAGAGATTTTATACTATATTCAGACCATACTTGTCTCTTATATGGCTATTTATAGGAGTAATGTTGCTGATGCAAGTAAACATATAACAGGAGTTTGAATTTCCACAACTGCTTCTGAAGTTATTTCTTCATTATTCCTTGGAAATCATACTAAAGCCAAGGCCACAGGCCAGCTCTAAACTAAGAGAGAAACACCCAAACAAAACAACATTTTAACTATTACACTGCTATAAAGGCCCTATAAACTTGATCTCAGAAGTGTGTATGTTTATACAGCTTCCAGTTGTCTCATTTTGTTTGTCTGTAACTTCCAGCAGACAATCAAGTGAATTAACCTGTGATACATTTAATGTCCTGATCCAACCAGATAAGGTGCTTCACTATACATGCCATTAACCAGAAACAGACTTCATGTGTATATTTTTTCCTTCGACATTACAAAATCCTGTTTTCAGCTGAAGAAAATTCACGTGCTGTATTTTACATGCAAGCCTAAGTGTCTGTTTAAATGAGATCATCCTTTACATGTCCTGGGTGGTGTGGTGGTTCTGATGGTCACAGACAGCATACACAGAGACTTTTGTTGTAATGAAAATATTCTGGTTTCCTAAAAGTGTAAATGAACACCCATAAAGAGGAAAGTCTTTAAACTAGGTATTCCGGTGTGGTTTATGCAAGACTGTTTTGCCAACTATGAAGGGGAAAATAGTAGAAGGTGTAAGTTACAGTTATGATGTATGCAATTTCCTTAAATAAATTCACAGAATCACAGAGTATTCATGGCTGGAAATGACCTCTCAGATCATCGAGTCCAACAAAAAAAAAAACAAACACCAAAAACCAAAACCAAAACCAAAACCAAACAAAAAAAACCAAACACCCCACATAACTCCTGCCCTCACTACAGCATGTCCTGGAGCACCACATCTACATGTTTCTTAAACACGTCCAGGGATGGTCACTCAAACACCTCCCTGGGAAGGCTGTTCCAGTGCCTCACCACTCTTTCTGTAAAGAATTTCTTCCTAATATCCAGTCTAACCTCACCCTGTCTCAACTTGAAACCATTCCCTCTGGTTCTGTCATTAGTTACTAAGGAGAAGAGGCCAGTTGATTCAGTTGACTTATGTGTACTAATTACTATCAGCCTGATACCAGCGTCCTTTTACCTGCCATTTAAATCACTTAATGGGGAAGGTTCTGGAAAAATAAAGTGGTAACTTAAGAGTCCTTGCCTCAAAGAACAGACTGTCAGGCATCTATGGTACCTTAGCTGAACTCTATGTTGAAATAAAAGTATATGGCACCTCAAAGAGTATTTTCACAAAGAAAAGTTAAGGGATGAGAAAGCAGAAAAAGACCCTCTCATAGAAGACAGGAAATCTTGGCTATATGTTAAGCTCAGACTGTTGATCAAGATTTCAGGCAGCTGCCTTCAATTATCTGATATCTGACAGCCAAGACCCCTCCTCAGTTGCAGTGTCATACATCTCTTCTTTGAATTAAATGCGTATGGTCCACTTCTGTTGAGGTGTTTCACCACACACCTCTCTTTGATCTTTCTCTGGCTGTGACATTCTCTAAAGCCTGAAATCTCCATTCCTGTAC
This sequence comes from Bucco capensis, assembly GCA_013396975.1. Lineage (NCBI taxonomy): Eukaryota > Metazoa > Chordata > Aves > Piciformes > Bucconidae > Bucco > Bucco capensis. Next base: position 11,088 of record VWZO01009787.1, read on the forward strand.
ACTGACAGAATGCGTCCTTCTGCTCTCAAGATGTGCTGGCTGGACAACAAGGGGCCCTGGGTGTGAGGCATTTACAAAGAGAGCACAGGATGCTTCTGAGAGAAGAAGGTGAAGGGGCTGGAGGGGAAGCCGTATGAGGAAAGGCTGAGGCAACTGGGACTGTTCAGCCTGAAGAAGAGGAGACTCAGGGGTGACCTTATTGCCCTCTACAACTACCTGAAGGGAAGTGGTAATCAGGTAGGGGTTGGGCTCTTCTCCATGGCAGCTAGTGACAGGACAAGAGGCCATGGCTTGAAGTTGCAACAGGGGAGGGTTAGACTGGACATTAGGAAGCACTTCCTTATGCAGAGGGTGATTGGGCTCTGGAATGGGCTGCCCAGGGAGGTGGTGGAGTTGCTGTCCCTGGAGGTGTTTAAGAAAGGATTGGATGTGGCACTGAGTGGCATGGTTTAGATGTTGCGGTGTACTGGGTCATAGGCTGGACTTGATGATCCTGGGGGTCTTTTCCAGTCTTGGTGATTCTGTGATTTTCTTTCTGTGATTATAAGAGCTCTGATGCCTAAATCTGTATATATATTTTGCAATTTGGATGAGAAACAGAGGCAACTCTAGGGTAGAGATTATGGCCAGAAAACACCGTAAGGATTTATAGAGGTTAAGCACTCATGGGGGATTGACAGCACTGCAGCTGTGTCCTTTGCAGGAGGCTGGGTTGTGGGAGGGGGATTAGATATTTCCAGCATTGCTATAGAGTATAAACTGTCTGCATAATGTCCTGGCTGTGTCCTGGCAGAGGAGAGCACAGTCTGAGAAGAAGTTTTGTTGATTTTACGTATTTGAAACCAAAGCTAGATTCCCTCCTCTTTTCACCAGTCTGATTTAGGGACCAATCCAGCATGCACTAAGTCAATAGCAAGTGTTACATTCATTTCAGTAGGGAGTCACTTAAGCCCCATACGTTGCAAGAACATTAATTAGCATTTTACCATCATCTAATAAAGCAAATGGGAATGGTTTGGTTAATACTGAAAGGCTATTTGCACAGAAAAATTCGCATTTCAGTGAAAATGTTCACTTTTATCTAACTTTGCTGGTTTTCTGTTGGGGAAAGGAGAGACAAAAAAATCTACTTTAAAAACATTAGAATATTTGTGAAATTATTAAAATTTTGAAATCAAAGCAATACACAATACACTAGCTTACTTGTTTTCCTGTTCTAAACCTTTTTTTCTGAAAACTGTATATTATTTGTCTTTTAGATTGAAAGTAAAATGGGAAATGGGATTCAATTATATGAAATGCTTTTTACTAAAATCCAAAGACCCAAAGGAAAAAGGCTTTATGCAGTTTGGATTAGAAGGGAATGCCTATGTCAGGAATTTAGGGGGAGTTTTAAACAAAATGTCATAGAATCGCAGAATCATAGAATCATCTGGGTTGGAAGGGACCTCTGGAGGTCATTTAGTCCGACCCACCTGCAGTGGGCAGAGACATCCCCAACTAGATCAGGTTGCCCAGAGCCCCGTCAAGCCTCACCTTGAATGCCTCCAGGGATGGGGCCCCAACCACCTCCCTGGGTAATCTGTTCCAGTATTCCACCACCCTTGTGGTGAGGAACTTTTTCCTAATACTCAGTCTAAATCTATTCATCTTCAACTTAAAACCATTGCCCTTTGTCCTTTTACAACAGGCCTTTGTAAACAGCCCTTTCCAGCCTTCTTGTAAGTTCCCTTTAGGTACTGGAAGGTCACTTTTAGGTCCCACCTTAGGCACAGTCTGAAAAATCACTTGGGGTATCCTGTGGCCCCTGGTGCTATAACTGTGCCAACAGCAAAGGGAGCATTAAACTCATTGCCCACACTAAAGTGTGGGGAGTGATATCCATGTTCCTATAATACTGGTATGGGTAGGATGAGCTCATTTGCCTTCTGGTAGTCATCCTAGGAGAGGGACAACTCTGATTCCAAACCTGGGCAGATG
>VWZO01009788.1:322-18099 GCA_013396975.1 Bucco capensis
GAGGGCTCTGTCAGTCTGTTGATGAGTAGGTCACCAACCTTCTCACAGTGCACACAGCATTTTTCAGAACTGCCACCTGCTGCCAGGGGAGGATTCTGGTATTCCCTGCAGCATGTGACCTGGATGGCTGTATGCTTCAGTTGGCATTCAGTCTGGGTTCCCATGTCCACTTTGGCAACTGTGTAACGCAAAACCTTCTGCCACGTGGAAACCATAGTTACTTTTCTTAATCAACAACAACAATAACAACAACAAAAACAACAACAACAAATAATTAAAAATCCCACACGTGCTATGAAGGCTTTTTCTAATGCCCCAGGCTGTGCTGGGCCGTCAGGTAGTCCTAGCTGGCTCTTGGGGGATGGGCGAAACTGCTTCCTCACCTGGAGAAGCTGCAGTGGTGTCCCCAAAAACTGAAAGCTACAGGAAAAATCTCTGCCGAAGCTGAACTATTATATCGCCCTTGCAGAAGATACCTCTAAGGGAATGCCAAGGTTCATTAATAAGGCAATGGAGGAAACTTATTATGACAAGTTACTTTACCCACGATTACCTTGCGTAGGGAGCAATGTTTGGCTTTGGCTGTGCTAATTTGCAGTTACCAGTCTGCTGCTCCCACCTAGTGTGCTTCTAGAAGGTCCTTTAGTGTCACAAGCATAAACACAGTCACGCTTCTTCATCTGGGAGATGTTTAAAAAGAAGTATATGTCATGCATATATGCACTCTATAGCTGAACACACATTTGGCCTCTCATGGCTTGATCCATATTCCAGTGAAGATAACAATCTTTCCATTTACCTCAGTGGTAGGTGGATCAGAATTTTTATTTTCTTCCTATAGCAAAGAAAAGACTCATGAGTCATGAGTAATAGCGATATCTCATAGTGCCCTAGAACTTTTGCTAGAGGAAATAACCACTACTTGTGTTCCTCCATGGTAAAACTCTGAACAGCTGGATAGGTTTCTTTCTTGGTGCCACTGTGCACTTTAAGGGTTAGGGCCTAGCCCAGAGGTAAGAACATTAATAAAACAGTACTACAGATAAGAAACAACAGGACAAAATTTACCTCATTAAAAGAGCTACATTCTGAAAGCCTAGAATTCAGAGATAACATGCTTGTTTTGGTTGAATAACTATATAAATTTCATAATCTTGTCAACAAGAGGTAGTGGCTAATTTGCACAAGAGTTATACTTCTCAGTTTAGACTGGAAGAAATTGGTGATTCATTTATTAAAGAGCAAAATCAAACTCAGAGGACAAACTAGACAAAGAAATAAATTGGCTGTGACAGTACATAATATCTATCAGATTTGAAAAGAAGCATTTCTGGAAAGAAGCAGCAATATCCTTTTCCTAGTTACATACTTCTGTTCTGTGCAGCATGATTTAAAGATGAAAAAGGAGCCCTCAGAAACATTCTTTCTCAGCAGATACCACATCATGATAAAAGTTAAGAAATCAAGTCCTGACAGAGGGAACAACTAGCAAAGAATAACTGTTTAATGGGGAATGATGTTCTGCACAGAATTCTCAGGAAAGAAAAGCAGGCCTTGATCTAAAATTTCCTATTATTCACTTCCTAGTAAATCAGAGAATTCCTGAAAGGCTGTCTTTCTTTTGTTGAATTCAATCCTACATTTCCATCAGCTTTCAAGGAAAACTCATTCTAGACATGAAAAGGTACAAAATTCCTCATGTGGGCTGTGAATAGCTCCATGAAGTCAATAGGACCAATAAAAGTATGCAAAGATATACATCATTAAATAACTCAAATTAGTGCTTTATGTAGTACTATTTACTTTTTATCCTATGCTTTGAGTTTTATGGACATTTAGCTGTGTAACTTTATAACAACAGGTAGTTCATCACCAAAAGTCATTTCTGGTTATAGACAGTCATTTTGCTTGCAGCAGTGTTTTATCAGTATAGTACCAAAGTGGTTCTGATTCACCACTTTAATAATTTAGTATGTTGTCCATTAGCGTGGGGGAATATTCATTACAAGTGTCCACAAGTATTGTATCCAATTGTGAAAAATAGATCTTAATTTGCATTATCTGTGTGTTGTTTCTTCCATACCACCTAGATGCATCTCTGGTCTCCATCATACTTTTTCTTGGTGTAACTCAGCTGATCTAATTAGTCAATGTAATACCTGTTGGTATGTGCATAGCTTAAAACATTTATTTTCCCACAGAGGTAGAATCTGGACAAGAGACCAGACTCACTGAAACAGTAAGTGCCTAAGGACATACATGACAATAACTGCAAAACCATACAGGTTTCTATTTTCTGCTGTATCCCTAAATCCCAATGGTTTCACTTAAAACTGGACATTTAAACCCTTTCATGGTTTGGGGCCACATCAGCTGCAAGAACATACAAACTTTCATTAATGTCAATTAAGCTATTTCAGTCCACTGCCAGTAAAACCTGTGTGTTGCTAAATATGCATGATGAAATAAACTTTGTACACACGCAAAACTGCATATGTGCAAAGAGTTTTGTGTATGTGTATATATGCATGTATGTGTGCAGATATATGTGCACAGAAGCATCTAAATCTGGATTGATGTGCCTGTCGTACTATTACTTATCATAATCTTTACCTGTAATATGCAGCATGTATGTGAGACACAGGATTGACATGAACAGTTGAAAGTGAGAGTTTTTTAAAAGTTCCATCTGAGGTTAATATTGCATCCAAAATGACTAAAATGTGTCCGGTTTATCCGTCTAGTGAAGCTATTGGCAGGACTACTCACAGAGCATCATATTTTAAGAAAATAATGCAGTGGACTTGAAGTGAGCTGACTTCAAACTTGCAGAGATAGCCCAACTATTAGAACTGTATCATCCTTCCAGCCATACCATAATTTTTTACAGAGTACCGTGAGATATTGCAGGAGCTTTGAAAACATATTGTGTTAGAGGAAAAAAACCCAAAAAAAAAAACCCCACAAAAAAAACAGAAATCATCTGTCATTAACTTAAGGTTGAGCATGAATTAGAAGCAAAGTTTTGAAACCATGCTTCTGGCTATCTGTAGTGTATGACAGAAGAAGTTCGGCAGGCAAACGCTACAACAGTCAGACCCCCAAAGCAATGAAGCAGAAAATAAAAGTTCTCCCAAACACATTTGAAATGATTCATCTCACTGTTTTGCTTTGAAACGAGGAACAAAAATGAAAGCATTCCTATTCCCTATTGAAAATAATCACAGTTTTATATTCTGCAGTATTTACATAGAGCTGTTTGTTTAGAATCCTTGGTGATAAGGACATGGCAAGCTCATAACTTATTATATATTCTCTTTTCATTTTGTCTTTTTTGGGGGCAGGAATTATGTATATTTTATGATAACCCAAAATGACTTATACATAAAAAATAGAGACTTTAAAGATAAAAAGGATTAGTAGCAGGTAATGCATTTTCCATGAGTGGCTATAGGGCTCTCAGTTCCAGAATGTACTGGCTGCATACAAATGAATTGATAAAAGTCTGAGGCTGTGGATGGGTAGAAAAGCTCATGCTTTGCTGGAGATGATTTTTAAAGTTACAATAAATCAGAGAGACAGTGTAGGCCTTTGAGGATAAACCTGTGATGGCTTGTTGTGCCACTTTGAATCGCCTCAGAGGCCCAGGGACTAAAAAGTGCCTAGATGTCACATTAAATCTACTGGGAGGATAGAGCACTTCAAAGAGGAACGCAATCAGATCTGATGGAAAATACATTTTCTGAAAGCTACTGACAAAAAAGTAATCTTTGATGTGGATGTTGAATAACAATTTATATTGTCTTTCCTGACATTTTTCATTATTGCTGTCTTATACAGACTACTTCATGTATTAAAGCAATATTAACTGTTTGACAGGGACAAATCCTCAAACTATCACATAAGCAATTGTTTTTGAATTGTCTTAGCCCACTGCCTGTAAAACCTGTCCCAATAACTGCTTTTAAATATGATGGTATACTCTTTTCGTTGACTAGCTAGACAGTGTCTGAGCCTTGCCATAATACAATAGAGTCTAGGGGATATTAAAAATAGTTAGGTGGTTACAAGGTGTCATTTGATTATAGCTAAGGTACAGCAGTGTTTTCTGAAGGTGACTTTTAATAAGAGAGGTCTATAACAAGTTAGTCCTTATTATTTCCAACCTACAAGACACATTTATAGCAAATTTATCTACCTAGGAATTTTGAATCTCCTGCAATTCTTGCAGATAAAAGAAGGAAAAAGAAACATGCAGGAGAACTTGGTTATTTATGCAAAGAAATAAAGCAATCTGTAGCTGTGCAAAATGCTGTAAAATATACTGTAGATAAATCCCTTAGCTGTTACTGGAGAGAAATTCATGCAGATCTAAAAGCTACATGCTATTTCAAAGGACTAGATCCCTCTGAGGTTTGACATCTTAATCTTCTTCTATAACAATGTGTTACTTTACCAAAGATCTTCATAAATCCAGAACCCCTGAATCCTAGATGACCTCGACCTACCAAATGGGCAGGTGGAAAGGCAGCTGTAGCTGTAATCAAGCTAGTAAAAAGGATTTAACTGCACTGGCACCAGAGAAAGGCACATGTTCAGAAACCCCAAACCTGAGAGTAAATTGCAGCAGTAAGATAACCTACTGCTCTCAAGCTCTGACAAGTTACTGGCTTTTCTGTTGCACTATAAAACAGTGAAGCAGTGGTGCTATCTGTTTATTTCTAATTTCCTTGACAGCCTTCAGTTTCTGACACCCCTTGAAGATGGTTTAACCAGCTTTTTCTCCCTTATCATGACTACCACTACCAGAGTCACCACCAGGAGCCTTCTGTAATCACTTGTTTCAGATGATTGCTCCTTTTTCATGGAAAAGTTCCTCTAATAACGTTTTTGGTGGAGTCCCTCCTCAGGGAAAATGTTTAATGGTATATAGTTAACCTGTTATGTAGCATGAACTGAGAACAGTTGACTTAAGAGGCTCCACAGAGTAACTGAGTGAACATCTCTAGCAGTAAGCAGCATCACTATCTGACTGCAGATTGTACAGCCATAATGCATTAGATATTTTCATTAACAAGCAAAAGAGTTTGAAAGAGAACATTCCTACTGGGTAACTGAGGTCCAAATCCAGCACTAGCACAGCAACTACTACAGTTCAGCACATCTTCTTCTGGAATCCACAGTCCTTTACTACAGGTGACCGGTTCTGTATGCAAAAAGCAAGAGAGGGCCATGACATCTTACCAGCTTTGAATCACTGCTGTCAGAGAAGAGAAGCCCAAATGTAGCACTTAATTTTTTCATGCCGCTTTGCAGCCTCTGTGCACACATCTGCACATTGAGCTGGGCTTAAAATTCAAAGCTTTTCTGAGCAGGTATGTGAAAGGATGCAAATTGTCCTGTCATTATTCAGATGCCTTACAGAGGCCTGTGCCACTCAATGTCCAATTTATAACCAATCAGCCCTGTACAACAAGCAGCTCCACGTACAATAACAGCTGATTCTGGCTGGCTCTTGGCTCTTAGAAGTTACATCTGTGCAGGATGGAACAAGACATTTTTATAAAACTGTGTAGGTAAAAGGAAACTTCAAGGTCACCATATTAAAGAGCACATAGAGCTGAAATGAAAGGCTAAGCAGATGGTGTGTGGTATAGAGTCAAACCTTTACTAAGTATGGTCTTCCTTCCCAGATCCTCTGACAAAAGTATGTGTGAGGGTTGTCTACATAAAATAAGCTGTGGTTTTCTGTATTTTGCCTTAACATCATTAACTATTACTACTGTGACCATTTTAGGAGCACATAATTCTACCTTTGAACAACTAACCATTTAAAGGTATGTAGAATTACCATTTCTTTTTAAAACACACAGATTTACAGTGCAGAGCTACTACAGGAACACTGAGTATCCTCTTCACTCTGGTTGGATCAGGACATTGTGGATCAGTATTCTTGAGCTGTTTCCATCTTCATCACTTAATTTTGATGTCTTTGTGGTTTTGGCTTTCTGAGTTTTACTTGGACTACAAATACAAGTACTTGTGCAATTAGCAGTTAACTAAGTAGAGGATAATAAATCTACTACATGAATATGATGGATTAACTCTGGCCAGCAGCCAAGCACCGTCACACTCCCCTTTCTTGTAGGGTGGGAACAAAATACAAGGAAAGTGAAAACTTGTGAAGGAAGACACAGACAGTTTAACAGGCAAAACAAAAGTTACACTTGCAGGAAAATCAAACCAAGAAATTAATTCACAGTTTCCCATGGGCAGGCTGTTGTCAGGCCACTCGCTGGAAAGGAGAGCCTCAGCACACCTAACACTGACTTGGGGAAGATAAAAACCATAACCCTGAATGTCCCTTGCTCCTGCTCTTGTCCTTGAGTTTTTACTGCTAAGCATTATGTCATACAGCATGGGATAGTTCTTTGTCCAGTTGGGGTTAGCTATCCTGGCTGTGACCCCTCCCAGCAGATTGCCCACTTCCAATCTACTCACCTGGGAGGACGGGAGCTGGGGTGGTGTAAGAGAAAATTGTGGTGCCATGCAAGCACCATTCACCAATAGCCAAAGCATTGGTGTGTTATGAGGACTGATTCTGGCACAACCCCAAAACACAGCACATAGCAGGATGCCCTGAAGAAAATGTACTCCATCCCATCCAGAGCCAGTGTAAAGAAAAGGAAATAAAAATGGAACTTGGGTTTTGCACTCCTCAAGCTGAATCATGTAGTCATATTCTGGAGGAGATGCATCAGCCCCCAGGCAAAATTGAAGAACTTTGGTGGTATTATTCTTCTCACTGACATCCAGAAGCCACATATTCTTTTTTACTCTCCCCAGAGAATAAGGCAAGCATTTTTCCGTTGTTGATACATTTCGAAGGTTATTCTCCCCAATAGATTTCCTTGATGACATTCCTCTCCCCACATGCCCTTTCTCCTAACTGATATCTCATCATGGAATATGAAACTCCCGTTGGAAGCCTCCAGTGCCAAGCTGAGTGAGCTATGGAAGATATTACCTAGCTGTACAGATGTCTGTTTATTTGTACCCCAACAACACCCTGACATCTGTCAGCTGGGGGAATGTAAGACCCAACTTTAATTTTTTATGTCAGATTCATGTAAATGGATCTTCTGCCCTGTAATTAATTTGCTGCTAATTACAGAATTGTTCTCATTTATAGTATCATTTAAAAATGAATTGGTGTTAGCCCAGTCTAATTTGTAAAACAAATTAAGCAAATTGTTGCTTGATTTTAAATCAAGTAAATCAGCCCTTCCATTCAGTTTGCCTGCATGGTGCCATAGGCAACTGCAATGCTGCTGGTTGTTGCCAGTGTTCCTGTGGCCAGCTCAATTGCCAGGAGTTTCACTCTAATGCAGTAAGGGGAAGATTAGTTATATGGTATTTTTCTTTTCTTTGACTTCTGTTCAGGCTGCCCACATTGCTTTTCCTCATTATGAAGATTTATACCATCATCTAGTGGAACTCCCCTTTAACTACAACCCATTAACTCTCCTAGTCTACACTTTACATGGAGCCTGAGACAAGAGAATAGGCAACGAGGTTCTTGTATTCAGGTTTCTAAATATAGGATGAGTTTTGACATCTCCTAGAGCAGGAAAATTTGGCATGACTGCTGTAATTAAAGTCTTGCTCAATATTTGCCTCCTATCACATTAAATCCATATAATGCTGCTGCTTATCTCCTGCATCCCACCCACCCCTCAGTGTTATTTTTCAAGATCTAGAGACATGACTGCTGCAGCAGCCACTGTTAATTTGTATTGTAAAGAGAGGACAAAAATCTTACTTAGAAAAGCACATTATAAAGAAAAGAAGAAAACAAAACAAAACAAAAAAGAAAAACCCAAACATGCAAGCTATGCACTCCACATAGGATGATAAATCATGCCTGAATAAAAGAAGTATTTCATCCTAATTTCTCACCACAGTGGAAGACACAGCATTTCCTCTTATCCTGCTACAATCACTCTTGTCTAGTAATATATGCATGCTTTTATGAAGCACAAAAATGAGTTACGGTTCTCACAGTTAATTCTCTCCACTCTGCCAAACAGCATCAAATATCTTCCCTTGCTTAATCCAGGAGTCACTCCAGACATCTTCCAAATGGATTTATTCTTCTTAATTCAGAAAAAGGTGGGAAAGTACCTGTAGGCCCACACTACATTAGGGCATCCAGAGGAGCTTCGCAAAACTCTGTGAATCAGTAGAAGGAGCACACAGTAATTCCATGCCATGGAGCTGATTAAAACACTAAATCAGAGGCAGCATGGCTTTACATGAATACATCAGACAGGGGAATATTTCCTAATCAGGGCTCGTTCTTCACACACTGGCTCCTGGCTCTGTATCTGCCTCTATAGTCACTGACTGAATGCAAAGGACACCTCTCACCAAATCTGTGCAAACTGGGGAAGAAGTCATGTGCTCCCCAAGAGTGTTCATTAAGCACATGCAAAGAGGTGTCCACAGTCTGCTTCCTACAGTACTGCTTATTTCCAATTTAGATGTGGCTGTTGGACAACCAGGGACACAGGGAGTGATTGCAGTGACTATCCCAATGCCAGTGGCCCATGAATTTGGTGTAGCAAATGTCCTCTTCCTGTTTCCTGTTTGTGATGGTACCTGGTGCGCAGTTTACATCACTGCTAACATCACTACCCCAGAGCCAGAAAAGCACCTTCTATTTCTCTTTGATACATGTGGTTATTTTCCCACAAAATGGTGGGGGTTTTTTCCCTTCTACCATGGCAGCAGTAACCAGCCCACGCTGTGGGGAGTCCTTCTGGGAAGAAGTGCTGACCATGCATGACCATTGTGGATTAGTTTGCTTTTACTCTGATTTAACACTAACATAATTTTCTGTGACCAAAAGGCTGATCCCTCCCTCCCCTAAGGGGACAATTATACCCTTCACAAGCCCCAGCATATGAATTTCACAACTGTCATAAAATGATGTAAAGGAGAATATTAGTTCAGTGCAACAGCACTTGTTTTTTAATAAAGTGTACTACAGAGCTACAACGCAACTGTTTCATTTAATCTGAAGCATGTGCAGTGCATATTAACAGATTGAGTCTGCTTTTAAATCACAGCAACCTGAAAAACAAGAAAAAGGCGTGACCTGTCTTTCCTGGAGGAGCCAAGTCATGTTCCTTTCCAACTTCTCCATGTGACAGAGCAGTGCTACAATTAAAGTACAATAATGTGCTTGTTATTCAAGTCAGGCATTAGTTCTAGTAATGGGGTGCTTGCTGGTGAGATGGATTTCCTTGTTAGGAGCTAAGCACAGGATTAGCTGAATTCTCCATGGAGAAATCTTAATTTGTTCAAGGTCTTTCATGTTTTCTGCAGAAAAGGGATTATGTCTACTTAAAGAGGGGGCTTGCTTAAAAAGCTACAAAGTATAAGAAAAGGATTTAGGGCAGCTGGGCCTGTGGTTAAGTAGCTGAGGGGTACATGGAGTTTCAGAGCAGAGGATTATTTAAAGCCATAAAGTTCAAAAAATGGTTTATCACTACTAACAGCAGAGTAACATGCTGGAAAGGCAGTTAAGCGTAAGCCAATATTCATTTTACTTTGGTTAATTATTGCAAGGGTTCAGAGTAGAGGGTGAAAGAAGAAATGTTCTAGCTCTTTTCCTTGGGGTCCAACCATACAGCACATTTTCCTCTCCTTTACTCCTCTACATATATGTGTTGTGACATACCAGCCCAGTGCGAGAATCACAAAGGGCTCTTTTTCAAGCTCTGATATTGTTTGCTTAATGTGTCCATGAGGTAAACTGTTAAAAGCCTTTCAGAAAAGTTATAGAAATGGTAGACCTTCTGCAGCCTCCTATCTCACAAGTAGCTCTGTACCTTCTCCCCCTCCTTCTTTCAAGGCATTGGTAATGTTACTAGTTCAGTTTGGCTCCAAGTAGATTCTCAGAATTAGTGCATCTGACAAACCTAAATGGAGGCACCCTGCCCACTAGCCTGTGCAGAGGAATTGCTCAGCACATGAGGACCAAGTATCAAGAGCCTGCACACTACAGATCACCCCTTTTTGCATGGAGGCAAAAGGTATAATCTGCATTTTATACTGTAGACACAGGCACAGTCTGAAAATCACTTNGAAGCCTAGCCATACATAGTGTACTTTAACCTTACTTGTGCTGCAGAGGTCTGAGGACAACAGAAGCAAGACACAGAATATTCTGAGTTGGAAGGGATCCACAAGGATCGAGTCCAACCTCTGGTCCTACACGCAACACCTCAAGAATCACAGCATATGACTGAAAGCATTGTCCAAATGCTTCTTGAACTCTGTTGGCAAGTGCAGTGCAGAGTTCATGATGTTATAAAGTAGCAAAAAGAAGCAAAGCACTTGGATTTGGGTGTCACATAAGCAAACAGGAGTAGACTTGTCCTTCCCTTGTACAATTCTTTTATACACATTTGGTGTGCTGCATTCAATCCCTAATCCAAAAGATACTGACAAACAGGAAAAGCTAGGAGGCAGGATGCCTCCATTTAGGTTTGTCAGAGACACTAATCCTGGGAATCTACTTGGAGTCAAACTAGAGCACCCCAAAAATTAGGGGTCAAGAGGTGAATTATAAGCCAAGTTTATGGGAACTAATTCTTTATGATTTCTTGGCTAAGTGACAGTTCGGTGCATGGTGGAGAGACATAATAGGAAATGTCAAATATTTGAAATGTATAAAAACAAAGGCAATAAAGGAATTTATTTGAAGCAATGTATAAGGTATTGTGCTAGATGTGGAAACAGAATCAAGAAGATGTGCAGACTGAGTGTCAGGAGATTTACTGGGGTAGCAAATAATCTCTGCAAGTGCAACTGCGGGCTTGGTTATTCTGGAAAATTAAAACTTGTATAAATATAAGATTAAAAAATGAACATTAGCAAAAATACCACAGGTGGGGAGAAAGGAGTCAGTCTACTTGTCTGATGTGTATAATTTGATTCATGGTACATGAGAACCTGGACAAAGTAGGCAAGATACTCTGGCAAGTGCCTGAAATCCATTAACATCCACATGTTCTTCCTTGCAGGGGCTCTGCAAGGTAAGAGGACACAATTATTTCCACTCTATGGGTCTCAAATTGATATGGAGACTAAGAGCAAAATCCCCTAATGAGATCTGCCATTGCCATGCTTATAGATAAAAACTGTGAACAGAGAAGAGTGCTTACCAATAAAATTAACATCTGTTTATCTTTATTCTACCCTCAAAGCAAAATCCTGACCTGCGGTCAGCTGGTAATTTTTCATCCTCTTTCATGACCAGTAGACTTTCTTCACATATTTGTCTTCTGTATGATTTAATTTCCAAAATCCAGTGAACAGGACATTTGTTTTATGATGATTCAGGTGCTGTTCCTGACTCTATTTCTGATTATTAGAACAGGTTACCTGTGTCAGACTTCGGAGAAGTTTCTCATTTCGTCTTGACCTACTCCACCTTGAAACTGCAATAACAATGTTTGCAAACACCATACCATAAGGGAAAACTAATTTATTCATTTTGTTGCAAAATGCTTTGGATGAAAGGCACTATAAAATTCAAAATATTGTTTTTGTCTTGCAAGATTCATGCTAGTGAATAGGTGAAAATGTTCCTTTGAATAAAAGCTGATGATTTATCTACCTTTTAGTGGCTTTCTTTGTTCCCTGAAGCTGCATATTTAAACTTTGCTAGGTAGGAATTTATTATATATACAGAAAAGTAGAATAGTCTTTTTAAAACTCAACTGCTCTGCTCAGACCAAAGTTCTGGGATGAAGTAGAATTGAATCCGCTGTCATTATAGACATTAGCTTTTCCCATTTCAAGATTTTTATGGATTAAAAAAAAAGCCAAAGCCTGTGTACCAGCTGCAGCCAAAGCCACTAAGGTAAGATTATCTATCTTCTATTTAATACCTTTTCCCAGATTACTCTGTGAGTATTTGATGACACATATTCCCACTTTGCTAGCCTAACACAATAATTTTCCATCACAAGCTTCTAGCATCACACATGGCTTCTGCATGAATATCCAGCAGCCATTCTAGAGATGTCAGTGAATTGTCATTACTGGCGCGACAACAAAGCATTTGGCTGAGTCATAAATCCCAGTTCTCCAACCAAGCATCCATTTTTCACATCCTGATTCCTCTTCAGAAGTGGAAGTGACTGTGTGAGGGACTGTTAACAAGCAGAAGCTTCCATACTGGCAATGACTTATGACCACTCTGACAGATAGGTAGTTTTGCGATAAATTGAAAATTGTGCAGTGGTGTTGTTTGTTATTCATTTTTCTTCTTTATTTTTTAACTTCAAATAAAGTGGAAGAACAACTTGGGTCATATAATAGATCCAAAAGAATGCAAAGAACTTGAGTCGCAATCACTTTTAGAATTCTTAAACTAATGCATGCTCATGCAGAATACAAACAGCCCCCCAAGAGAGAAGCTAGTGGCTCAAGTTGCCAAGCAAACAAAACCAGTCTCATTTTCAAGCACACCCTTTCCTACGCAGTGAGATGTCTGAATGAGGAAACTCCTGGAACCTTTTCATCAGATGTGTGGGTGTGTTGCTGGCAGCCCACCTCAGGAGCAGCGTGATGTCCCTCTCCCCCAGAAACCTCACAGCCCTGCAGTCCTTTTCACTAGAAAAACAGCTTGAAGGGGCAGCCAGAACAAATCATGTGTAGACATGGTGAATAAATCCAGCTGGTATCTACTGGAGGCTTCACCCCCTTTCCCCTACACATATAAGCACACAGCCCATATAATACATTTGAGACCACTAGATACTCCCATTCTTACAAGTTTATCCTTCTTGTTCTAAATTGCCTTGGTTCTCATGTAGCCTTTTGTTACTTGGTTAATATTTAAAATTTCCAGAGATGTATTCTCATGATCCCTGGTCCACGAAGAGGGCCAGTGAAAAAATAAGGCATTAGGAATGTGTTAGAAGCAAGAAGACTAAAATTTAAATCTGAATGACATTCAGCTGAGTTAAAGAAATAAAAGCAAACAAAATTCACTCCACTAGAGATCTGTGGTTTCCTATACCTGTGAAGAACAGGTCCTATATAAATAACAGAAATAAAATGAACTTTGTTATTTGAAAGAATGAAGTGGATTGTTCTGTACTGTGTAGGTAGTATCTGCATTTCATAGCATACCCTGTGAGAGATACATCTTTAATCTCTGTCACATCATTTCAAGTATTTCCATGTTCAAATTGCCTTCTTTTTCAAGTAGGTTTTTGTGATGGATGTATATGTTTTAACTGAACTTGTATGGCACAGTAGAGACATCCAATGGTTTGTTAGATTACTGAAATCATGACTGTCACTGAAGGTATAGTACAGAGCTATTTCCATTAGAAAATGTTAATTTTAATGTGACATCAGATGCAAATTTAAGATTTGATAGTTAGTACTAATTCTGGAACTTGCAGTAATTTGGCATGAGATTTTTAATTAAATTTGCCATGTGTTGAGGTGTTTGTGATTTATGTGAAATCCAAGTTCCATTTATATACTGGGTAGACCTTCAGTCACCATAAGTCAAAATAACTTTGCAGAAGTCAACAGAGTTTTGTCATGTTACTATCAGAAAGCATGGCCCTACCTATTTTTGAGAACTGGGAAGGCGTAGCTATTAGAAGTCTCAAATTCCTTAGCAGAAAATGTTGTTTTGGCTTGTATTTATCATGCTAACCATTTAAGGATGCTGGGAGACAGAATGAAGGTGTCAGTCCACCCATTTCAGGTATGTTATTAAACAGCAGCAAATACATTATGGCACTTGAGGAGGGAAAGAAGACTGCTAGGAGAAAGAAAAGATCTGCCAGTTGAGACGAGGAAGGCAGCACAACAGAGAGAGAGAGATTAAGCTGCTGAGTGATGGGGCCAGAGCCCTGGAAACAGAGAAATAAGAAAGAAATGAAATTTTGAAGGAGGGGGGCAGGGGGAAGACTAGCATGACAGTGAACCTTGGATCAGAAAAAGACAACATTAGAGTCAGATCTGACTTACAGTCTGTAAAACTCTAGTTACATTCAGTGGGGCTGTACAAAATATAAGTCAGTGTTGCTTGGGTAGAATAAAATCCTTACAAAGACAAAGAAAACCCTAAAGTTAGCAGGCCAAAGAGAACCACAAAATGTATGCAGCCTGTCAAAAAGATTGCAAGGGTGTGATTTATTAAAGTGCTGCCTTTGTTAAGAGCTTGATCTAAAACACATTTAACCCAGTAGGAGTCTTTCCACGGACTTTGAATCAGGCTCTTAAACAGCAATGCTCAACCAGCTGATGAAGTGAATAAGAGTACATACATTTCTATTCAGGAAAGTGAGGAGATTCTAAATTGCTTTGTTTCAGACAGGCTATTTACAAATGAAAAAGCAGAGCTGATGTATGTACAGTGCCTTGTTAGAAGGAGGTTGAGAGGAGTTAACACTAATCAGTGTTAATTACTAGTTGGCAGGAATATCACAGAAAACTTAAACTCTCAATATAGTCACTAGTTTCAGTGGCTTTTCACCGTTTCAGTAGGTATTCATGCCATTAGAGGAGAAGTGAGTTCTGGAGGTCTAAAACAAGGGTCTTCCTGTCCTAGTGTTCTGTTTCCAGTGGTGTCTGTAAGCATACATTGAGGGCAGAATAAGAAAAGGATAAGTATGTCCTTATGTCCCACTTTACCACATATTTGCTGGTGTTCCACTGGCCAAATACAAATGGGAATAAGTATCAGTACAGAAAAGCATAGAGCAGTATACTTCCTTCTGCCAGAAGCATTTTCAGTCTGACTTTTTTGCTTCAGTTAGACCTACATGTAGATCACTCAAGACCCTCTTACTCTGCAGACGAAGTAAAAATTGTAATGCTTTTTCATCTTTTGTGCTGTAAAAGCTATAAAGCTCCCCCGTAATGAAAGAATTTTGTTTCACTCTTGGCCTCGATTTAGTACTAAAACCTTACTTGCAAACTCTTCATTTCTACACCACACCAGGTTCCTTAACCCCGGCCCTTTTTGTTCTGACTTGGTAGCATAAGCCAAGAATTTTTCCACTCCCTATCAGAAGTGCATTTGCAGTGCCAATCCTGAGGGCAAAATGGAGGGATAGTTTTTCTCAACTGCAGTAATATCTTTTAATGTCTTCAAACCCAGATCCTAGGCTGAACTTCTCTAGTTGACAGAGTGCTTCTCTGACAGAGGTGATAGGTCAACATTTCGTACTGAAATGTGTTTTAAAAATTCAGCAAGGCAACAAACAATAAACAAACATTCAGAGTGAAAAATAGATCAAGTTTCTGGGAAAATTAGCACCTAACTCATTCTTCTCAGAAAACAACTGAAATATTACAGGTGACATTCAGAACCAGTTTTTCTTTAGTGTCTAGTAGTGCTGGTGAAAATTGATGGCTTTTCATAGGTCAAGAGTCTATAGCATTTTTTTAACCTCTGATCAGGCAAGAAACAAAGTAAGACAAAATAAAACAAAAATATAGCCTTCCTTGAGCTGCCTACTTTTCTCATGAACCAGCTTGGCAATGTTTGATCAGCTCTAGGGACAAACTAATATTCAGTCTCCATGCTTATTCACACTTTGCCTGTTCTGTTGATCCTATGATCATGTTGCAAAATACTCTCTTTCCTCACAGTGTCATTTTTGTGGGGAGCACATCTGCTAGCTCATTTCACCTAGACATCAAGTAGATACTGCTGAAGAAATCATTTGCATCTCTATTAAAATTTATCAAAACCTGCCAGGGCAGGAACATACATATGTAGCCAGCTTTGTACATGGTCAGTAAAAACAAGTATTTGAACCCACTCATGGCTCACAGAGATTCATCACAATATTTATGTCTCTAAATACATCTTTTTTTAACAGGTCTTGTCATGAGGCCTCTTGTCATAGTCTTATAAAATGCAGAAATTGGGTAACCACACATTGTGTCCACAAACAGATTTTCTTGGGTTCCATTTCCATTCTCTTAGAATCCCATGTATGCCACTCAAAGAAAACTCTGAATTCAGTAATAAAATTAGGTAACAAAAGTTGAGTTATATTTGAATATATTGAATTATTCTGATCTCTTGGGAACTCAAAATCTGTTACACAAGACACAGATCAGAAGACTTAAAACATAATTATATTCCTAATTGGCTTTAACCCACACAACCAAAGAGAGAGAAACAATAAATTGACCAGAAAGATTTCCACCTCAGGCTTCATCTGAACAGCACTTATTTTAGCCCAGTTTTCACAGCAACCCTTTCATCTAATGTTTGTAAAAGATTTCTGCAAGAGTTTCTTAGAAAAAGAGGGTTTGGATACTTCTTTATTTTCATGGCTGAGCAAAAAGACAAGCTCTATCAACCACTGTTGTTGAAACCGAGCAAAACTTAGGAGTTAAATTAGGATGTATGCTAGCAGAGCAAAAGCTTAAAGAGTTAACTCAGAATGCATGCTTTGGGCTAAGAAATTAAAAACAAAGACATACCGAAAGTAATGCTTTGCCAAGAAGATGCTAGAACACTAACATAAAAGGAATATGAAGTAGGAAAACAGGAACATAAAGAAGTGCAAAAATGCTAAACATACACATAAATAGACACAAGGCAGGAATACGGAAAGAAAAGGGGGAAAGACGGATGCAAGAACTCAGAAACTCTTGCCAGGTAAACACTGGAGTCAGCATTCAAAGAAAGTTCAAAAGTTTACCTGAGGAAGAGGAGTAAAATGAAGGCCCCCAGGATGAAGAAACAGGATCTCCCAACAGAGGATATGCCCAAATTGAAGACTCCTCCCTTGACTCCACCCTGACTCTGCCTAGACTCCTCCCTAACTCCACCTGCTATGAATATTAAAATGAGACGTTGCAATGTTATGAATATGCATGTAAAGGTGATGTAATCTCTTGTAAAATTGTATGAATTGCATGGCTTTACACCAACTTTTTGGAACTCTTTTTGTCGGCACGAGTTGGCAGTTCCCCAACTTTGCCTTAAATACCTCTCTGCTTGAAGACTAAAATTTTGTCTCTGAGCAGTTTACTGTGCCTTTGGGGGCATAAATTTGCTATCATTTCTGGCAAGCCAGCCAGGAGAGCTCCTGCTCCACCATGCTGGAATCCAGGGGGCCTGGGGATGCTTGTGGGGCCCCCTGACTGGATTTTCCATCGGCAAAGCTTCCCCGACTCTTTGGCTTCACACGCCGGCAGACAAGGACCTTCTGCTAAATTCAGAGATATTTATATATTCACATATCTAACTCATGAGATAAAGAAAAGATGAGGACAGGACACTGTCACTCGAGGGGAGCAGGGGGACGCCTCTGCATCAGCCCCTGTTGGGTTCGAGTCCTAAGTATTTAAGGTAACAGGCTGGAGTCCTGTAAACAGATTAGAGTCCCATGAGGGTCCCACAAGTAACCCTAATTGGGTTTGAGTCCCAATACTGCAGTATAGAAGGTGTTTTTGCCTTAAATTGTTTTATTTGTCTTTATGTAGTGTATTGCTCTGTACTGCTTTATCTGTCTTGTGAGTATTAGTCTGTAAANCTTTATCTGTCTTGTGAGTATTAGTCTGTAAAACTACTTTGTTCATGTTTCTGTAAAAGCCTAATATCTCACAGTTACAGGAGCTTTGTGGCGATTGTATTTCTTGGTCCACCGTGATATCTAGCGACCAAAAGTGGTAATGTAAACTACCTCGTAAAAGGGTTATAAGGTAGG